>OZ026518.1:111718335-112318335 GCA_964019695.1 Loripinus fragilis
TTAATAAGCACCGATCGACCAATCGTATTTACTACTGAAAATAATTGTGCTTACCTGGGTATACCCTACTTTTCGTAATTCTACTCGGGAACATGTATTAATAAAAACTTAAATATATATAAACCAAAACAAACTTTTCATCTGATCATTTTACAACTGGGCATGCGTGCTTAGAAATATTAACGCAAGGAAGATCGCCTCTCTTATCTGTGAAAAGCTCATTGTTTGACGTGTTTAAACAACTTTTGACGTTACACAAATTAATACCAACATCTGACGCGACGTCTATATAGTCACTCTTTTACGTTTATGGAAGCTCAACATAGCCCATACTCACACTTTAACATGAAACAAATTCGGAAACACGTTAAACAACTCATTAAGTAAGGCATTCACTAACATTTTGCTACTTCAGTCGATGCAAAATAACTTTCTATACACACTACAATAAAGATACTGAAGGGAACTGGCAGCAGCGATTTCACGTTAAAATGGCTATAACCAGTTAACTGGCAGCAGCCATTTTACGTTAAAATCGCTGCTACCAGTCAACTGGCAGCAGCCATTTTAACGTAAAATCGCTGCTACCAGTTAACTGGCAGCAGCCACTCTATATATTGGAAAAAAACTTGAAAAAGACTTCCAGAAAATCCTGAATACGCTGAAATGCGACATGGTGACGTCATTTTAACATTCCAATGACGTCACGGATCGACGTGCGGCCAGCGTGCGGCTGTTTTTTTTTTTTTTTATCTTTCCCTAGGGCTGGTATGGGTGTGTGAGATAGATATCTCACATGGGTAAAAACAACGGAAATCACGATCTGGTGTGCGAGAAAATACTAGGTGAGTGTCTTTTGATATTAGGTTTACCAGGCAAGGTTTTACGAACGCTTTTTGACATCGCGAGGCTTGCCGAGCGATTCAACATGCATTATCAAAGCCGAGCCTGGTTAACTTGATATCAAAAGACGCAAACCTGGTATTCTATTTTCAGTTTACAAGTTGGTTCACTCTTCATACTAGCGATTATGACGTAATTTTCGATTTTCGTGTCAATTCAACGTCATTGATGGCGTCATTCAAAAAGTGCAACGTCATGATGCCCTGATAAAGGCACATCCCGTGAGATAGACGACGTTTATCAGGCCAAAGTGTAACAATGCAATAAAGTGAGCGGTAACTGATAAAACAAGTATACAAGGCAACACAAAATGCGATTACAATACAACCACTTTACAAATGGGATTAAGAACAAACGTTAAGTCAGAAATATCGCACATAAAGCAGAATCTTTTGATACTGAAACCACCTTTTAGACTTGGACTAGCCAAGGTGGTAATTCTTTTGTGGATCTTTTTTATTTTATGTTTGTCTTTGCTATATTGTCTTGTCTGTGTCATGCAGCCATGTGGTCACCTGCTGGGAAATGGCTGACTTCTTGGCTCTCCTGTATGTGTAACTGTCTCATACGGTATCCTGGGTCAGGTGTGGTAATGGATTGTATCGATTCCTGATCTTTGCTTTCTTTCCTACTTTGTCTACAACAAATGACGTAGTGTTATCTAAAATGAATACATTTGCATAAACCATGCACCGTTGGATTTGTGTCTGGCGCCTGCCTTTGGCTCAGCCCGCAGAGTCTAAATTTGAAGTGCTGTCTATGAGTCAGTGCCATCCTCCTGTGTTATTAAAGTATGTTAATTTTATTTGAGCCAGTGCATGAGATTTTCAACAATGTGGTATGTGGGACCAGCAAAGCCTCAGATCAGCCTGCGCATATGCGCTCTCTGATCAGAGCCTTTGCTAGTCGCTTGAGTATTCTATGATTGTTAAGCTACTGACTGAACACCATTTGGAGTTTCTAAGCTTAACAGGAGGTTGCAGAGGCTCGTCCGAGTCTACACTTGTCAAAATGACAAATTGTTGGAAATCTCATGCCATAGCTCAAAATTTTGATTGTATCTGATGTATTGCATAAGCATGTACGCCTAAATGCAAGCTAAACAACGTTTGTGTTTTAACAATAGAAGAATGTAGGGCGAATATTTGGCCGGTAAATATACAGTAAGCCCCTGGATGACTTAGACTGCTATACATACTAAAGCGGTGATCGGGATTTTGTTAGATAATTACTTTTGCTGCATTTGTATATGTGTGTGGAGGGGCTGGAGGGCTGAGTGTTTGTCCTGGATGGGTGAATATGTCTTTATATCTACCGTTTTGCGTGTTTCAACAACAAAAGTATCAAAGATGATGATTGGACATGTAAAATATATTTATCACCGTGGTGGAATAGGCGACAGTCCGTTCTAAGTGATTATGATAGTGAGAGTTACTTTATTTATTTGATTTTGTTGAATGTTAGTTCTTTTTGTCCTATTGTACTTGGTGTCTTTTCTAGTTTAGCATTCATCATTCTAAGGAAGAGAAAGCAGGCTGCTTTACTTTAATAGTTTTGATATAATAAATGGATATGTCATGCCTGTGTGCAGTATAGTCAAAACTATTACCCCGAGGTGCCGTGGACGACCTGATGCACACTATTGACTTAGGCCGAAGGCCGAGTGCAATAGTGCAACAGTTCGTCCACACCACCGAGGGGTAATAGTTTGCCTATACTAAAACAGGCATAAAACATCTGTTTATTTAACTTAATACATTGATGACGTTTAACTGCAGCGTCACTTGAATGGAGAATGTGTAGATGATGCGAATTTGTTGCAAAACAGACATTTCCGTCTGATCTGCTCAATTTTGTTCTCAAAGTGTTTGTTCTAACTAAGAACACGTGTACCCACACTTTATGCTTCTGACCATAAAGACAAAGTAATGGGAGTTTCAAGTTGCCAAACTATGCCAAACTGTGAAGTCTGAACTAGAACTGTGAAGTCTGAACTATGAAAGACCTGGGAAGTCTGCTCTATGAACTGTGGAGTCTGAACTATGAACTGTGAAATCTTAACTGTGAAGTCTAAACTATGAAGTCTGAAATATGAACGACCTGTGAAGTCTTAACTATGAGCTATGAAGTCTGAACTATCAAATGTGAAGTCTGAACTATGTATGACCTGGGAAGTCTGAAATATGAAATGTGAAGTCTGAACTATGAACTGTGAGGTCCGAACTATTAACTGAACTGTGAAGTCTGAACTGTGAACTGTGAAGTCTGAACTATGAGCTATGAAGTCTGAACTATGAACTGTGAAGTGTGAACTATGAACTGTGCAGTCTGAACTATGAACGGTTAAGTCTGAACTTTGAACAGTGAAGTCTGAACTATGAACGGTGAAGTCTGAACTATGAACTGTGAAGTCTGAACTATGAACTATGTAGGTAGGTGTATCTATATCTTTTACAGTATAGAAAACAGAGAAGTGTAATAAAAAAAAACTGGATATAGCATGGACATTATACGACAGGTTGCATGCCTGGTTGTAAACACAATCACGGTGAATAGCTATGGTTTCCTCTTTAATTGCACGACGGTGTGTCAGGCCTCAGACTCAATGACGGCTTTGGTCAGTTTGTGCCTGATGCTTGCCCTTGACTAGGCCCATCGTAGCTAAACTTTAAGTTTTGTATAGCTCTGACTATCTGTGAGTCGGAACCCTTTTTCTTTGTTTCATCATAATGTGTTAATTTGATTAGAATACTTACTTCTCTGTGCTGATATATTGCAGAAGTTAGGAAGCCTCCATGCGAGCTTAACAATTTTAGTACTTTAACAACATTAGAATCTAGGTTAAAGATTTGGTACTGGTAATTGTTGATCTGATGTTGATTGTTGCTCCCACTGTGGGGTTCTGTGTTTGTTCTATGTTTTGTGATGCATTGCTTTGTGTCCTTTCTAGTTTTGCGATCATCTTGATGGGGAAGAGAGAGATGGTTGCTCTACTGTGTTTGTCTTCCTGGTGTCCACTGTCTTGTGATTGTTATGTGGCTCCTCCTCAGGGTGCTGTGGGTTGGTCTGCAGTGTGTGATTGTGGTATTTCTTGATCGTACTCACTTGTTTTTTTTATTATTTGGAACCATGAATTCTGAAGTAGAATCTTTAAAGTGTGAAGCATGAAGCAAAGTGGTTCCATGAAGGGTTGGTGATGTTTATTGTGTTTTTGTTACTTTCACTTGTGGTATCCTGGGCTAGGTGTGGTACTTGATTGTATCGCTTCCTGATCTTTGCCGTCTTCCTTACTTTAATGTATTTTATGACAAAAATTAATACATTTCTGGATAAAAGACATTTTGGTTTATACAGGTGAGTCCCCTCTTAGGACACCTTTAGTCACAGTAAGAATTGAAACTGATTTAATCTGTCCCTTACCAGTTAAACTGTTATGATCTCTCATTGAAAGAAATATAGGTCTTTAAGAATGAAGTCACCTCTGGGCTCCATAAAATCTTTGGGTTTCTCACGGCCTCCAATCTCGGCCTCCTTCTCCAAAAAGAGCAGAACGTAAAGTGAGGCGAAGGCCCTTCCGGGAAGCAGGCAGTGGGCAAAACAATGGAACACGGTAAGTTGTGTTGACACATTTTCAATCATAAGTAAATTTTCAGCGCAAAACTCGAAAATCTAAGAATGCTATGCTTCGGGCAATTGTTCAAGCTATCCGTAGAGCATGCTGTTTGCACATTTGAACTTAGTTTGTAAGCGTGAGAGTTTTTCTCCCGTTGCACAGTTGTCCAAGAAACGGTGGTTCCCGCATGGTTTTGCCTTCTAACCAAACGTATAGTAGCGTTTGGACCCTTATTCATACTACCGAGGCCCCTCCACACCCATGTTGTCCCAAATGCAATTTTTCGAGATATTTCAATGATAATTGAGTGATTTAGAGCCAAATTTCTTTAGGAGCAGGAGGCTAAGGGCAGGAGAAGCAGGCTGGGAGAGGAGAAGCAGGCGGCGATGAAATCAAAATTTGCATTGATTTTGCTTATTTTTAATAATATACTTATCCAATCTATATCAAACTTGCACGTATGAATATTTCAAAACATTTAAATAAATCGAAATTACTTCGCTTTAAATGCCACCACCAACGTAATGTGTGGTTCACTTTTTTTCTCATTGGAATCATGTAATGCTCACAGATTAGTGATACTTGTGAATTTCTCCCTAAGTTCTTGGGAAAAGGATTATCAAAAATCTCAGACTGGGTCGAACCTCTGTTTTATACCCACCCCCTCTCAAGCTTTGATTAAGAGCAACAATTACTGATGGTGCGAAAGACTTAGAGGCAGAAAAAAAGGAATTCAAACCAAGTGTTCCTTGAAATTTGAACATCGGGGCGCCCCACTGACCGTTCTACGAGACTCCTACGCCTATAAATCATAAATAGATAGTCCAAATTGACAGACTCTTACTTAAATCAACATAATTATTAAATATTTAAACACATCTTTTTACCGATGGGGGCCTATAAACCCATTCTTGCCGACTCTTGACGTTTATATAAAAACAGCATTTGGTTTGTCACTTACTTATCTCATTTTTATAAACCCATTTTGTCCTGGTGACGCATTCAGTCTTCTTTGAGATTTTCGCTATCAAAAAACGTTGACAGCTGTATGTTTTTTTCCCCGCAAATAAATGTTTATAAGATATACAAAATGTCTTCCGAATATTCATTTATAAATGAGTTATTCTCAATAATGTTTACCAACTATTACGTCCCTACAAAGTTGCGTTAAATGTTTGCCCTGTTGGCTGCTTTATCGATCGCATGATTAAGATGCGGCTTAAAATATTTGTGTGTGTGTATGTGTAACTCTTACCCGGACGACAGTGGCGCACTTCGAATCGAACTATAGTTCGTACTATAGTGGCTAAAGTTTGATTTGAACATCGAAATTGTATAGGCCGATTTGGTTATGGGCCGAAATTGACATGGGCCGAAATTGTTATGGGCCGAAATGTCCAGCGACCGATTGGATAAGTATATTATTAAAAATAAGCAAAATCAATGCAAATTTTGATTTCATCGCCGCCTGCTTCTCCTCTCCCAGCCTGCTTCTCCTGCCCTTCGCCTCCTGCTCCTAAAGAAATTTGGCTCTAAATCACTCAATTATCATTGAAATATCTCGAAAAATTGCATTTGGGACAACATGGGTGTGGAGGGGCCTCGGTAGTATGAATAAGGGTCCAAACGCTACTATACGTTTGGTTAGAAGGCTAAACCATGCGGGAACCACCGTTTCTTGGACAACTGTGCAACGGGAGAAAAACTCTCACGCTTACAAACTAAGTTCAAATGTGCAAACAGCATGCTCTACGGATAGCTTGAACAATTGCCCGAAGCATAGCATTCTTAGATTTTCGAGTTTTGCGCTGAAAATTTACTTATGATTGAAAATGTGTCAACACAACTTACCGTGTTCCATTGTTTTGCCCACTGCCTGCTTCCCGGAAGGGCCTTCGCCTCACTTTACGCTCTGCTCTTTTTGGAGAAGGAGGCCGAGATTGGAGGCCGTGTTTCTGGCTGCTGTTTAAAATGTATTTCATATTTGATGTTATATTTAAAAGCACACTCAGACGTCTGATTAATCCATGTAAACACTCAGGTCCAGTGGACTTTTGAGCTATAACTTCAATGGGCGTAAATGAGCCGCGACATGAGATTTCCAACAATGTGATTTATGCGACCAGCAAAGGCTCAGACCAGCCTGCGACTACTCGCGGACTGATCAGAGCCATTGCTAGTCGCTTGATTATTCTACGAGCGTTAACCTACTGACCGAACACAATTTGTAATTTCTAAGCTTAAAAGGATGCTGCACAGGCTCGTCTGAGTCTATTCATGTCAAAATGCCACATTGTTGGAAATCACATTAAGCTGATGTCTGTATGTGCTTGTTGCCCCTGTCTACGAGTATGTATTTACTATCAATTACATGATCATTCGCAGATTCTGTAAATAGTCTAATTATAAGTATACTCAAAACCGCCTGGTCATATCGATGACATGAGTGATACGCATCACTACAATTAGGAAGTAAAAGCTTTGGTTCATGCCTTGTTTTCATACAATCCTCAATAAGGGCACACGCAACCCATGGCTGTATAATGTAGTCATATAGAAGTTTATGTTCACTGTGGAAAAGCAAAATGCCACCTTGAAATATGGTACCCGTCCTGTAGAGGCATGGTGGTTCCTTGAGGAAGATGAACGTATCCTCATGCACACGGGATGCCAAGAATCGGTGACGTGATGGCTTAGATAGAATGCCCATCAGTTTGCCCTTTTCAAAGAGTGGATCAAGATCAGATGTTTTGAAACGTATACTGGTGTCCATCCACATTACAAAGCGGTAAGACTGTAGCATCATCTGAAAGAAATACTCATATATGTATGAACATTTGATATAGCAACGACAGCAAGAAACTTTGAACCAATGTCGGCCCAATTTAGAACATACATACCAATGTCGGCCAAATATGATCCCGCTAGCGAAACGCCATCTGAATTGTGTTTTTCTGATTACCGATTTACGGGCCTAAATTTTAATGATTGCCGCTTCAGAGGTACCCCGTTCAGACCCTCAGATATACGCATTCAAAATCGACCATTTCCATAACATCAGCTAGATTAATGTCATAAAGTCTCTCTCATAACAATGTAAGGCAACTCTGTTACGAGGGAAGTGACACAATTATTTTCCATGGAATACATGCACTTCTATTAATAAACAACTAAGATCCACATCTAATAAAAGTAATGCACAAAAGGTGTCTGACCTTACCATAATTATATTTGACGTCGATAAGAAGTGATAATGCGCAATTATGATACCACGCTAAATACCCTCTCTTCGATAAATGACCAAATGTTGCCTGTGAATGCAGAACGCTGAATATAAACGCACACAAAAAGCAACGGTATAATTTGCCTTTCCAAAGTTTAACAAAGTAACTCAGGGCGCAAAGATCAGGAATCGATACAATCAAGTACCACACCTGACCCGGGATACAAATGGGAAAGTGACAAACTCACAGTTATACACCACAAACGAGAGCAAAGAGGTCAGCCCTTTCCCAGCAGTAGACCACAAGGCACAAATAAACATCGTGCCTAAAAGCCACAGAAAAAAACATAAAAGATCCACAAAAGAAGTACCGCCTTGGAAAGGTCAGTAAAATATTTTATAGGAGGGCTTAAACCAGTTTATTAGTTAAAACGTTTAACCTATTCATGCCAAGAGTCATCTAAATGGGACACTTGCAGATCCAGATAAGATGCTGCAAAAACAGCTTATAGCCTTTAGTCTGTTTTATATCGTAAAATAAATCATTTGCAAACAACAACAAATGACTGAAAAGTAAATAGCAACCCTTAAAATACAACTGATACCATTGCATGGTAATGCTTTTATTACAGCCATATTGGGTAAATGTATACCTTTATAAGTACTGGTTTCCAGCAGTATGCTTTCAGCTGCCTGACGTGTGAAGGATATTCATCAAAAGGAAATGGTACCACTGTACAATTACAAATTGCTTGAACCTGAAATTACAGTAAAACCTGTGTTAAACGACCACTCTCAAAAGGACCAAAAATTGGTTTTCAAGACCGATTAAGGGGTTCAAATTATGGGTGGAAGGAGAGATATTGATGAAAACTGCGTACTCTTATAAATAATTATCCAAAACATCATGGATGAATTTTATGCCCCCGCATCCCATCACAAACTGAGCATGGGTTAGCTAAATATGTAGATAGTGTTAAGTGGTTAAAAATGGTTATAATATTGCTAGTTAGAAGGATACTAAAGAAAAATGGATAAGGAAACACCAAATCCCCCGTATTTGGTTTTGATCAAAACTAATACATGTAAAGATGACTACATGTACATTACAGAATATGCTCTGACATTTAGTTGTGAGGCGTAGTGTGGTCATCTCAATAATCCTTTTATTTGACTACAACTTATTGTACTATCCATTTCTACTTTGTATTGATAATTTGAAGACTAACACTCTTAACAAATTGTAAAAATTGTGAATTAAAATTATATTTCCAATTGCTTAATTAGACTTCGGAGCTCCATAATTAGGCCTAGACGCGAGAAAATCTGTCTTTGGGGTTGCGAACAACAAAGGCACAGATCAGTCTGCGCATCCACGCAGACTGATCAGCACCATTGTTATTCGTTCTTTGGAAGTATCATATATACACTTGCCACAAGGGAAATTCCAATGTTCTAGCTAATCTTAAACTTTGGTGAAGCGAAGGCATGCGCGAATCCAGAACATTTTGTCAGATGGGATCAATCTTTGACAACGTTTTATTTTCTAGTTGATGAGGGTGGATGGATCCAAATATCACTATAAGCGGGTCATCATCGGCACGCCAGCAACACGCCATTTAAATGGCGTTTCGCTGGCGCATTGAATACTGGCTCGGTAGCTCCGTAATTTTTATGCGGATATAGTCCAGAATTGCTAAGAACCCCTATATTTGTGTGATTTTTCAGGGGGGGGGGGGGGGGGGGTCTGGAACCCAGGTCCCCCTCTGGATCGGCACATGAGAGGAGTCTGGTTTTAGTATGCAAACCAAATATCTATGTGTCTTGATCCACTGAATTAGCTAAAACTTCTGACACCAAGAAATCTTGGACCTTATTTGGACCTAAATAGTGATAGTCAATGCGTTTTTAGAATAATACTGGAGGAAAAACTGCGGTTTGTAAGGCCTAACTGGAATATTTTATTTAAAATCGCTTATGAATCAAAACTGACTTATCTTTTGCTCCGGTATTCAGTTTAATTTACTGTTCAGTCCTTATCCATGCTTTATCTCCTTGTTATATCTTGATTTATATATTTTAGGAGATGATGCATTGATAAGTTAGGGATCTTTCATGCAAACCAAATATCTATGTGTCTTGATCAACATCTGAATTAAGGGTGAGGCTGGCGCCGTTAAACCGGTTTAAGCCCTCCAGTAAAATATCTTACTGACCGTTCCAAGGCGGTACTTCTTTTGTGGATCTTTTATGTTTTTGTTCTGTCTTGTGTTTGCTATGTCTTTGTGCGCGCCTTTTTATATGTGCTTTGTGTTCACCTGCTGGGAAAGGGCTGACCTCTTGGCTCTCTTTTGTGGTGTCTACTGTTAGTTTGTCACTTTCCCCATTGGTATCCTGGGTCAGGTGTGGTACTTGCTTGTATCGATTCCTGATCTTTGCACCCTTACTTACTTTTACTTTTCTCACGACGAGGCTCAATGTATGTCATATTTCAAGTGTATATTTATTACCCTGTGATTACGCTGGAAAAAGAAGAAATAAATACCTTTAGTTTTTCTGATGCAGTAAGTCCAAGGTCAAAGAAGTAGAATGGCGTGTTAGAGTATGTTGGCCGGACATATGTATTCAGGTTTTTAATCAACGTCAGTGCCTCCTTATAATGGTTACTGGATGATCCCGATACCAACACCGGAACCTCTACTTTCGTATTGATGGAATAAATAACATTCCGGATGGAATCTGGTGCCAGTTGACGCAGATAGGGTCCCGCCTCTGATAAGTTGTAAGATAATATTTTTCTCTTATTTCCTTCCTGGCTCGAACAGAACTCTGCGTCACAGGTGTCATTTGGATGTATAGCTAGAATAATAATACATAAATCTAGAATAGGGTCTATCGATGGGTGGGATAATAACAAACTTAATATTGTATAGTTTAACTTTTCTTGACCTTGATGTTTGTCTTCAAAGTCATTAAAGCAATTCAAAACATTTGTTGACATCTAAACACCATCCAAAATCAGTGCCAAAATACAAAAACCAACATCATATAGGCAGATTTTAGTATTTTTTAACCGACTGCAGTAAATGCCATATCAGTTGACTGAAACCAATGTTAACAATTATACGGCAGAGACAATTAGTGCGCAATTATATGGACTTTTTCAAGATGATTGCAAAACTAGAATATACACAAAGTAACGCACAACAAAACATAGAACAATTACAAAATCCCATAATAGGAACAACAATAAACAACGAATCAACAACAACAGAACCACCGCTTTAGAACGGACAGCAGCCTTAGCCACTAAGGGCTTAAATGCATTTTACTGGTACCAAATCTTCGCCCTAGATTCTGCTGTTGTTGAAGCACATAAAATATTAAGCTCGACTGGAGGTATCCTTATGCAATGTATCAACATAGAGAACCAATCTAATCAAATAAACACATTATTATGAAACAAAGAAAACGCCTCACGACTCACATATACTCAAGGCTAAAGAAAACATCATGTTGTGTCACGGTGGGCCCAGATACAGACAGGCATCAGACACCAACCCACCGATTAAAGCTTTACGTCAGAGCCATCATTGAATCTGATGCCTGACCCACAGAGGAAACCATAGCTATAGACCGTGATTTGGTTTACAACCAGACAAGCAGGGTGCCGTAAAGTTTACTTTGCTTAAAGTTGCATAGTTGGTAACTTTTGATCTTCTAATTTTAGAAATATTTTTTTTATTTTTCAAGAATACAGTAAAAATACTCAAATTCAGGTAAACATTTTATCATTTTCGTAAATTTTAACAAATTATCACTATCAAAACAGCAGCTTTTATGTTAAAAATCAACAGTCCAGAATTATTGGTGGGACGTAAATATAAAAAGCCAAAAGTAACTTTACACTGTTATTATATATACCTTTTCTGGGTATTTAGTGAGTGGTATTTTAAATGTGTTTAATTCATATCAAACTTCAATCAGATATTCATATGACAGTTGAATTTCATGTTTTTACTGTCATAAATGCAACCACAATGCCCTAATGAAAGCTGCAAGGGTGCACAATAAACTTTTCCAAAGTGCACACGTTTGGATGTGTTACTGTAGCTTTGCGATTGGACAATTTTTAATTTTAAAGAACCAGTCTGAAAGACAGGCTATTGAATTGTTGTTTAAAGTTCAAATTAGCCCGGATCACCCTTCAAGTAACACAAATTAGAGTTGTGTTTTTACGTACATACCCCCTTTTGTGAACTTTACAGTGCTTTCAATGGAATTTCCCATAAGAATTTGTTTGCCGTTTTTCTTCCAAACCGATGAGAAAATTTATCAGATTATCTTGTCACATACTCAGGGCAGAGGTCCCAACAAATCGCTGATGAAAAAATCCAAATGTCATCTGAAATAAAGCTTTTAGCAGGGACTAAAGTTTACTATGGCTTTAATTCAAAAGGGAGATAATTTCAAAGTGAACCAACTTTAAGATGCTGCCAAAAACAAACTATACGTCAGAGAAAAAATGTCTTGCAGTATTTTTAATGGGAAATCAATGGCTCTTAAAATAGCGTGTTCAAATCCTAGGTTCACTTTGGATTTTGTTAGGAAATGCTGATTTTGTGCTTTTAATGAAAGCACAGATAACTTGAAAGAAGATTTACCTAAGTTGTTTTTCGTGAATTAGATTTAGGACGGGCACCAGCAACTCATTGCAATATTTAATTTGGTTAAATCACAAACAGTACAGATATATTCAGTAGTTCAAAGTGTAAAGTTACTTTTGGTTTTAAGTCGTTACAAACAAGAGAAAAACATCTGATTTTATAAGATAATTCACTTTTCCATGCAGTTTTTATCTGTAATGAGCATGTCAATTGTGAAAACATAACTTGATTCTATTTTTACAAATGATTTAAAAAGAAAAGAAATTTTTTCGAAACTGTTCATAGTTACAGACTTAGACTCTTTAAGATAGAGAGCCTCTATGCGAGCATAACACGTTTTTTGTTTTAACAAACAACATAATCTAGGGCAGGGATTTGGCACCAGTAAAATGTATTTAAGCCGCCACTTAAGCTGCTGTCCGTTCTGATGCAGTCATATACTTTAAAAGTACTACTCTAATTACTGAGGATAAACGCTAGGGAAAGTAGACCTTCAATTAACCTCGTAATGCCTCTTGTGTTATTTAAACACTGCTGGATTTATTATGTGTGGCACAACTTTCTTTTCAATACACGTACTAACGTCCACACTATTTAACCCTTGTATATATCATTTGTTATGTATTTAAAACCAATTACGTATTTTTGAAACGGTCATGAAAATAAATGAAAAACTTATAACTGCACATATAGGGCGTTTTTAACTGTCCTTATCAAAATACTTGGACGTTGCCTCATTAAATAATTTGTTAAGCTTCCTTTCTTCTAAAATTAAGAAATGTTTCACCTCTTTATACAGCTTTTTTTCCAGTACCAAGCGAACCCACACACGTTGTGGTCAATCAATCCACGGTTGACAACTTTGCTTTCCTCTCTGATTGGCATTGCACACAGCGGGTCTGACGTCAGACCTCCATAACTTGGAACTTTTTTTTTTTATAGATGAGACGGTTTAGCCTGATGCTATTTCTATGGTCAGGCCAACTTGGGTTTTCACCGTTGATTTTTTTTGCTCCGGGATTTAGTACGATTTATGTATGGTTGAGTTATTATCTTTGTTTTGTCTCCTTTTTGTATCTTGAACTGTGTATACTTGGTGATGATACATCGATAAGTAAGGTATCTTTCATGCAAACCAAACATATACACTGTATATGTCTTGATCCACATCAATAGTTAAACATGTTTAAGCCCCCTATTTTACTAACAGTTCCAAGGCGGTGTTTCTTCACTTTACTATTTTATTGACAGTTCCAAGGCGGTTTTTCTTTTATGGATCTTTTTTTTATATATTTTGTTTTGATATTTTGCTTTGTTTAGCTTTTTTGTCTTTACCCTGAAGCCTTGTGATTACCTGCTGGGAAGGGGCCCTTATATAAGTTATTTTTTTTTCTGTCTGTTTTTAAACGTTTTTACTTTCCCATATGGTGTCAAGGGTCAGGTTTGGTACTCATTTGATTGTTTGCCTTTGCCTTCTTACTTAACCATTTTCATCTTGATGAAATATCTCATATAAATTGATAGAATAAGTTTGAAATCATCCCTTTTAAGTGGTAGATATCTTTGTCATGATCTATTTCTGTACCTGAAGAGTATTCGTTTTATGCTCGCAAAGAGTGCAGACTACGATTATCGAAATTGTGTAGTTATCAAATTAGTAAACTTTTTTTTATATCGATACACATTCATTAATCATAAATGCATTTGTTTAGTTAACTAGCTTGCAGTTTCAATTTTCTATTTTAATATAGCTGTACACCTACAAATTAATATGATCCCCGACATGAGACTTCCAACAATGTGGAATATGCAACTAGCAAATGCTCAGATCAGCCTGCGCATACGAGCAGTCTAATCAGATCCTTTGCTAGTCGCTTGGATATTCTATGACTCTTAGGCTACTGACCAAACATCATTTTGAGTTTGTAAGCTTAAATGGAGGCTGCACATGCCCGTCTGAGTCAACACTTGCCAAAATGCCACATTGTTGACAATCACATATCAAGGTTCTATTAAGTGCTAGATTGAGACACCACAGAGGTCATCTACCCTGTACATAAATAAAAAACATACCTTTATGTCTAATAGTTACAGGAAGCGATATCCAGCACATGTCGTTCTTCTGCAGGACCCTGGAACTCATGTACCAACATTCTAAAGGAATAAAATGTCTTATTGCTAGGAGTGAATCGTATTTCCTAGGTTAGGCTTACCATTTCAGAAATTGTTTACCGATGTTGTTAACATAGTACAGCTTCTATTCTTCGTAAGGTTGATGCCCATGAGACAATAAGTTTCGTTTTGGGAGGTCGCAACAGTTATCGTTGTGTCCTGTGGAGTTGTTCTGTATTTTGATTGACTCTTATTGTAGTTTTATGTATTGACTATTGACTATTTATCATTGACTATTATTGTAGTACAGTAGTTAATTATTGTATTAACGCCAATAACGACGGCAACAGTGGCAGTTTAAATATATACAACATTAATGCCCAGGTAGGTTCCCATACTTGCACCAACTCTTTAATACTTTGTCCCCTTCTAATTCACAAAGTTATTGCTAATTTGGAAAATAAGTGCCACGTGTGCGTCTGTTTATATGTGCCTTGTGGTCACCTGATGGGAAAGGGCTGACCTCTTAGCTCTCGTTTGTGGTGTCTAACTGTGAATTTGTTACTTTCCCATTCGTATCCTGGGTCAGGTGTAGTACTTGATTGTATCGATTCCTGATCTTTGCACTCTTACTTACTTTGCCCCCTTCTAATTCACAAAGTTATTGCTAATTTGGAAAAAATTGTCATGTTCAGATTGTTTGCACAATCTGTTCGCTTGAGATTTGTATAAGTGTGACACTAAGGCACGTGTTGAGAAAGTTTAATATATTTTACAGTCTAACAACTGATTTATTTCCTATGATGCTATTAGTCCGAGAGCCCGTGATAGGTTTAATCAAGTGGTTGAGGCCAAAAGGTTTGAAGGTGTGTTCTTATGTAGAAAAGTGTGCTGAATTCAAAAATTAAACTCTTGAAAAATCGGCTGGTACACAAAAGTGCTATGCGCAACGGAATACCCCCGGGGTATGCAAAATCTCAAAATAGCGCTTAAATAGGGGTATCCTTGCATGTTTATAATTTAAACCATGTAATATTAGCAGTAAAATGCAAATTTTGGCAGCAAACAATATATAATGATCATTGTTTAATATAAAACTAAAAATAAGCCATGCCAAGGACGCTTTCTCTATACAGCAAATTATAAAGCCCACGAAAACTAATGACTTTTGTCTCTGGTTATCGGGTGGTTTTTAATTTGTTTAAGTTAGAGCAGATTTATAATTCAATCTTATGTAATACAATGGTGTTGTCATCAACAATTATTTTAGTTTCAAAAATGATAGAGTATTGCCAAGAAATGCCACAATGACAGACTGTAGACCAACCCATGGCACCGTGAGCAAGGGACACAAAGAAGGCATAATCCAAACTCTTACAGTAAAATATATATGTATATTTCAAGTTCCTTTTCCTTTCAATGTTAATAAATTATGCTCAGATAAGACTATGATTTGCCTGGACGTTGGCCCAGACCTATTAGTTTCTAAGCTGTGAACTCTATGTTTAGCTAGCTATTACCACATGGCCAGCCCAGCCATGACTGAACAGACTGTGCTGGTCAATATTCCACATAACTTATATTCTAAGTCCTAGGAATTGCATGATAACCCATACCCCACTCTTTTGCTGAATCTTAAAAGAATGGAGGAGTATGAAAAAAGTAACTGAGTATGAACAGAAAATACCACAATCACACACTGCAGACCAACCCACGGCACCGTAAGGAAGAGCTACAAGACACCAGGAAGACAAACAAAGTAAAGCAACCAGCTCTCTCTTACCCGTCAAGATGGTTGCAAAACTAGAAAGGACACATTTAGCAATGTACAACAAAACATGGAACAAACACAGAACCCCACAATGGGAGCAACAATCAACAACGAATCAACAGCAACAGAACCCCCGCCTTAGAATGACAAATCCCTTCCTTGTTATTTATATGGAAAAGCAATATAGTGAGAACGTCAGTATAGATGCATTTGACAACAATACAAGGTTGGAAAATTAGTTCACAAGTATGCTTAACATGCAAGAAATACAGGTATCAGCTTCTACAGTGTGTCAATTTGGTATAAGACATCTTGACATGTCATTTGTCCAACAAATAATTTGTATCTGAAGCAGAATTTATCAATCCAAAATACAGCTTGCATGGTGTTAGCATGCTAATTTTGGCACCACACTTCTGCCAGCAATCTCAACTGAGATGCATTAAATGTTTCAGACTTTAAAGCTTGAGTAAAATATTTTGGTATGCCCTGTTCAGGTCCAGATACATTTAGCTCTCCCTATACCAAACCATGATCTTCTCTGGTAATATCATTAATTGATGGATATTAAAAAGTGTTACATGCAAAATCTACATGATTTGCACGTCTGACAAGACGACAAGACAATCGCATTTGCTTTTGTTTGATTTGATTCTTTACGTCCCATCAACAATCTTTCAGATATACAGGGACAGGTCTTCTGGGTTGAACCAATACTAAGCTAGGATAAATTCGTCTTGCTCAAGGACCACAATGCAGTGACATCGGTGAGGCACGAACCCGCGGCCCCTCGGTCTCGAGTCAAGGACTACCACTGAGCCACTGCGCTCCCTATCACATTTGCTTGACCACCAAAAGTTGAAGGCTAATCTACATGAGAGTGTACAAGGAGCATTCCATCGACAATACAAGTATCTATATTTCTGGGAGCTAACTGAAAAGAGTTGATTTGTCAGTAGATATTTTAAGTCCATCAAAAGTCAAAGGAACGGATGTAAGTGATATGCAAACACCCTTTTCAGATCTAACTCTAACTATTAGCAGATAAAGTAAGCGGCCTCATGTTCTTTATCTTCTTGTCTCGTGTCTAAAGTTTCCTGACGAAGCACGGCATGCAATGATTTACTTTTCTTCTTGGAATAGGTTTTTCAAATTTAATTTGTCACCATAAGGGAGCATCCTGTATTAAACTCTTTATACCATTGTTGTCGCTGTGTCTGAGTTGCTTAAATGCCTTCTGCAATATTCTCAGATATTATCTTACCTGTGAAATGCAGTAGAGCTTTCATCTTGAAAGTTTGTAAGAAAAGGGTCCATAGTAGTCCCGATCCCAGTGATTAGCTTGTTCAGGTCTGCATTGTCACGCTTAATTGGGCTTGATGTCATCTGCATTCTCTTTCAGTCCTGACTTTCATTTAAATGACTTACAAGCTCACTTAGTACAATCCTAGTGAGTCAATATCCACTTCCTTATTGCACTCACTGATTTACTGAATGATGCCATCCCCTTTAGTCTGGATGGAACGTCAGCCTTGACATTATCTGCTCTAAATTCAAATCCACAGGCGTCCTAAAAATTGTGCCTCATCGCTGTAAAGAAGCTCTAGGTGATATCATCCATTGAGCATAATTAGGACAACTTGTAGCAAAGCATTTAAATTGCACACAATTTACATAGACAGCCGATGGGGGGGGGGGGGGTATTCTTAAACCAACCCCAATCATATACCCGGCCTTTGGAAAAAAATCAGCCTATTCATATACTTGATTTCACAGAAAGTTGACCTATTCATATAGTGTTCTTTGAACTTGTATACCCTTTTACATGTATATCCTCTGTGATTGTGGGGAGGGGGGGGGGAGCAACTCGGGTGATTTTGGTTTGGATGTGTGAGTCAGTATTTTGAAACCAACCCCAACCATATACCCGGCCTTTGAAAAAAACAGCCTATTCATATACTTGATTTCACAGAAAGTTGACCTATTCATATACTGTTCTTTGATTTTATATACCCTTTAATATCCTCTGTGATTTGTAAACAAGTTTACAAATAACACTCATCACGAGAAAACCTGCTTAAAGTATACCTGTGGGCGCTGAAAAAGGGGGCTATTCGGCACGCACATCCGTACACGAGGTTTTAAACCTTTCATTGTGCAGGGTCTGTTGAAAAGAAGATATATCTCTACAATATCCATGTACATACATCCAGAAGGCTGCTGTTTTATCATGTTCCCTGACCTAGTAAGATCTGTGTAATGCACATACCTCTCCATAGATGTCTTGTGACTTTTGGTGTTTTGTGGCCCTTGACGGGTTTGTGGGTTGGTCTGCAGTCTATGATTGTGGTAGTTCCTGATCATACTCACTTTCTACTTACTTTCTTCATATTCATCCATAGTTTTTAATCAAGCTTCAGCAAAAGAGTGGGGTAGGGATTATCCGTGGGGGTGGGGGTTATTATGTAATTCCTAGAATAAAGGTCATGTGGAATATTTACCAGAACAGTCTGGTCAGTCGTGGTTGGCCATGTTTTGCTAGCTATACATATAGTTCACAGCTTAGACACTAATATGACTAATATGGCTGGCCCAGGCCAATATCCAGGCAAATTATAGTCTTATCTGAGCATAATTTATTCACATTGAAAGTAAAATGAACTTGAAATATACCTATATTGTACTGTAACAGCTTGGATTATGCCTACTTTGTGTCCCTTCCTCACGGTGCCATGCTGGGTTGCCATGCAGTCTGTGATTGTGGCATTTCTTAGCCTTACTCTATCATTTTTGAAACTATAATAATTGTTGATGACAACACCATTGTATTAATAAGATTAAACTATAAATCTGCTCTAGCTTAAACAAATCAAAAATTATCCGATAACCAGAGACAAAAGTCATTAGTTTTCGTGGGCTTTATAATTTGCTATATTTTAGTGTAAGCAAGCTTTATTGGCATGTCTTATTCTGTTTTATATTGAACATTGATAATCATATATTGTTTGCTGACAAACTTTGCATTTTACTACTGATATAACATGGTTTAAAGTATAATTCTGCAAGGGTACCCCCATTTTAGCGCTATTTTGAGATATTGCATACCCCAGGGGTATTCTGTTGCCTATAGCACTTTTGTGTACCAGCCGATTTTTTTAAGAGTTTGATTTTTGAATTCAGCACACTTTTCTACATAAGATCACACCTTCAAATCTTTTGGCCTCAACCACTTGATCAAACCTATTACGGACTCTTGGACTATATTTTGTTGAGGCCTTTGAATGGGGTTTCCTTGCTGCGGCTGAGTATGTGTTAGTGATCTATCAATAGATATGACTGAATGCAAGTTCTGTCCTTTAGAAAACCACAACAACATTTCTAAAAATAATGAAGGCATCTTGAATTGTACTGTCTAAGGCGATAGTTCCCTTGTCGTTAAGGAGCTCTAGCGATAAGGCGTATATTTTCCCTAGTCTACAGGATTACTAATACAAAATTTTCAAATTGCCCTCATAATTTTAAAATTCGTATGGTTGGCAGTAAAATATGCATAGTAAGCATCGAAATATGTTTCAAAGCGATTCATCATTTACAAAGCCGCGCAACTTTGCGCATTCTACACCCACCCCTCATTTTACGTCTTTATACGTTGTGCAGTTTAGACCAGACTTTAAGCAAATGCATTGCTAGTTTTCCAAAAAGTAAAAGTGCTTAAATGTTAAGGATAGAAGTGCTCTTCATTTCCTAAACTTTACAGTCTTCCTGCTGCACATGCGTACGAAGTATACTTAACACGGTAACGTTTGTCATTGGAATTATGAAATTGGTGTCTTTCAGTTTGTTTTTAGGTGCTTCCCCCTAGACCCAAGATACCCTTTGGACAGTGATAAGTAACTATAAACATATGCAATATATGTAAAGGGCGTCTTGGGTCTATGGGGGATGTACAAGCCAAAGACGACATCGAACATCTGACAAAAATAGACCACTTTGCAAGATGGTAGTTTTTATTGTACATAAACTGTATAATATATACTATGCACAATAAGTTTAGCAATTTCTACGGTTTCGCATTTTTTGTGCTCATCTTCGTGCAGTGCCGATCAACTTCAATTGCAATGACGAGAACAGGATCTTAGGCAAATGAAACAACGAAATTTTAGACGGCATCCTTTAAATAGGTATTTGGGGAGAGCAAAAATTGCAGAAGGGGTCAGTAGGCAAAAGTCACACCCGTTGTAAGTAATGCTGAAATGATAAGCATGTGATTTTTCGTTTGGCGGTCTATCATAATCCTCATGCATCAGACGCCTATAAAAACTATTGGTTATGCGACAGATGTGATAGAGATTTCCTGCTGAAAAAAATCAGCTGCCATCAAAGACGTCAAAACGTAGTCAGAACAGAACAGAACAGAACATATACTTTATTAAACTCTCAGGTCATACAACATGACATATGAGGTAACTGAAATAGAAATACAATCATAATTCTCAATTAGCGGGAAAGGAACATGTAATTGCTAGTCATCATTTGATTAAACTTCTAATGTTTATTGGCATTTCAATTTAACTGAGTGTCAGTTTACAAAGATATCAAATGCTTAAAATGTAAATTATCTTATGGCTGATTAAAACCTTAAGTTAATGAAAAATGGTGCTACACATTTGCGAGATAACGGTGACGTTAGATTTTATCTTTCGGCTCGTGCACTGTAGTAGTTAAGCTGTTTCTTTCAACAGTATTTGTCTGAATGTGTTGGAAGGCATCAAACAGTTTTACTTGTAATTGTGGTTCAAGAAAACTCGACTAAAAACACCGTTTAAAGGCGATAACGTAAAAGCATTAGTAAAAACGTCAAATTGTGAAAACTTGGTCTTTTATTTCTCTGTGAAAGTTCAGAAAATTGCAGCATTTGCTATGCATTTTTGGTTTTCAGTGACCAAACAATCGTTTTAAAATGGTTTCGGCTCACCCCAATGATCAGAAATACCCACGTTACCCGCTAGTCTTAAATTCAAACGTCAATTTAGCACGGCCGCTGCGTTTTGTAAATCTATATTTTTTAAAATGGAAAATCTTGTCAGATGATCGGCGCTTGTATCTTCAAGACAGCAAATGAAACTCGAGATCAAACGTGGATGGGCTCACCCATACAAATCAATTGCTAAACTTATTGTGCATAGTATATGTATATCTGATGCAGGTAGTATTATATGCTCAGAAGAAAAAGTTTAGTCAGTACAGACACTGTGTGCAATTATTTTGTAGGACAGTCTTAATATTGACAAAAACCTTACCTAACATGAAATTCATTTAAGTGCTTTCAAATGTGAACATTTTCAACAAAAAAATTGAAAAGATACCTCTTTTCTTCATCAAAATTACACAAAGGGGTCACTGTCAAAATTCAAATTTAAAAACTCAAAAATCAGTCTAGCGCTCCTCAGACGATTTCTGGTGGTAAAGACGGAAATTCTCGTACCTGTTGCATGTCTAAGGTGTTTAAGAAGTTTCCAAGCGGCCATGAAGAGATTACGTCATGTTGACGTCACTATGACCCTAACTTCAACTGGCGTCGTTATTCGCGGTCTCCCTGACAGATGCTTGTCAATTTTACTGCCAGACTGTCGAAAACATGTTTGCAGACGATAAATTGTTTGTTCATTACATCCAAAACTGCGAGCACGTCAGCAACACGTGTACCTGCTTCAAGACGTCAAAAACGCGGTATTTCTGTAATTTGTTGATAGCCTGGACGGCGACTTAAGCTTGCTAGCACTGAATTTTCTCCGGATTATTGCAATAGGAACAACTCTCTTTCAGTATCAAACAGCATATGAGAAAATAACCCTGCCAGTTTACCGCAGCACGTGCACATCGTGCATTTTGAAATTTGGTTGGTACAGTCTAATGGAGGCATTATTTGTCACACAATAAACGGATACATGTAAAGCTACGATAATACAACTCATATATACAATTTGACAATGATATATCCAGTATTGTTGATTTTATGAGAAAACATAAATACTGACTAAACTTTTTCTTCTGAGTATACATTTATTTCATGCCTGTTTGTAGTATAGTCAAAACTATTACCCCGAGGTGCCGTGGACGACCTGATGCACTATTGCACGAGGCCGAAGGCCGAGTGCAATAGTGCATCAGGTCGTCCACGGTACCGAGGGGTAATAGTTTGATTATACTACAAACAGGCATGAAATAACTGTTTTATTACCCAACCCATTGATGAAATACTTAGCAGCGTTCCTTGAATGTAGTTGCTGTAGACGAGGCGGTTTTGTTGCAAAACGAAAAATTTCACCAAATCTGCTCAATTTTGGTCTCAAAATGTTCCGCTCGTTCTAACTAAGAAAACGAGTACCCACACTTTATGTTTCTGACCATAAACAGCGGAGTTATTGGAGTTTAAAGTTGCCAAACCATGCCTCATTTTCACCATTGTTGCATAACGTCTCCTTTCATAAACGAACCGTACGCGCATCTTCGTCACGCATGATAATAAGCGCATGTGTGTTTAAACAGGGAATGGTATAGTGCCAGTCTATAGTCATATTTATTGACTGATGGAATAGTTCAGTGACTCATGACATAGCAAAGAATAGACAATTACTCCGTATATAGACGGTTGGGTAATAAAATATAATATACAAAGGCTAGTCACATGTCTGCTGACAAAACATACAAGTAATGTCACTATTCCTAAGTAGTGTCATGTGACTGTGGTCATTCCTGGTCACATCATACTCGCTAACTTTTATTTCCTATTTTTATTTTACATCTGTAGCTGTGGGGACGCATCGCGCTAGATTAACGGTTCTTAATGGAACATTCAAATGTTACTACCCCATTCATTCGAAAAAAATCTAAGACTATAAGAAAGAATTTACTACTTACGTACTACCAAAACAATAAAAGCTAAGCCTATTGCATAACATAGCCGCTGTGTTTGCATGTTTGCCGTGTATTCTTTGTCACATTACAATTAATAATTAACTGATAAAATTAAAAGCGACCTTCAATGTTCAGTTTACAAGTTAACAGAATCAGTCTAACAATTTAATGCTTTTCTAATTATGGTTCGTATAGTGTTTTCGGTGGCTCATGATTATATCAAGTTTTTTTTCTTTTCTTTTTAGGCTTCAAACAAACAATATATCTTGGAAAGCAACAATATGAACCCAGATAAAGTGGAAGTGTCTAGTGTCTAGCGAGTCTGACTGGAAGTGTCTAGCGGGTCTGAGTGAAAGTGTCTAGCGAGTCTGAATGGAAGTGTCTTGCGAGTCTGAGTGGAAGTGTCTAGCAAATCTGAGTGGAAGTGTCTAGCGAGTCTGAGTGGAAATGTCTAGCGAGTCTGAGTGGAAGTGTCTAGCGAGTCTGAGTGGAAATGTCTAGCGGGTCTGAGTGGAAGTGTCTAGTGAGTCTGAGTGGAAATGTCTAGCGAGTCTGAGTGGAAGTGTCTAGCAAGTCTGAGTGGAAGTGTCTAGCGAGTCTGAGTGGAAATGTCTAGCGAGTCTGAGTGGAAGTGTCTAGCGAGTCTGAGTGGAAATGTCTAGCGAGTCTGAGTGGAAGTGTCTAGCGAGTCTGAGTGGAAATGTCTAGCGGGTCTGAGTGGAAGTGTCTAGTGAGTCTGAGTGGAAGTGTCCAGCGAGTCTGAGTGGAAGTGTCTAGCGAGTCTGAGTGAAAGTGTCTAGCGAGTCTGAGTGAAAGTGTCTAGCGAGTCTGAGTGGAAGTGTCTAGTGATTCTGAGTGGAAGTGTCTAGCGAGTCTGAGTGGAAGTGTCTAGTGAGTCTGAATGGAAGTGTCTAGCGAGTCTGAGTGGAAATGTCTAGCGAGTCTGAGTGGAAGTGTCTAGTGAGTCTGAGTGGAAGTGTCTAGCGAGTCTGAGTGGAAGTGTCTAGCGAGTCTGAGTGGAAGCATCTAGCGAGTCTGAGTGGAAGTGTCTAGTGAGTCTGAGTGGAAGTGTCTAGCGAGTCTGAGTGGAAGTGTCTAGCGAGTCTGAGTGGAAGTGTCTAGCGAGTCTGAGTGGAAGTGTCTAGCGAGTCTGACTGGAAGTGTCTAGCGGGGCTGAGTGGCAGTGGATTCTCAATACTGTAAATTCGGAAGTATTCACAAGTGTTTTAATTTCGCAAAACGAATTGTAAGTTTCGAGAAAATAATGCCCTCGCGCAATGGTGAAATTACACTGTTGTTTATGATGCACGTTAACCAGGGCTTAGTCGCATATATTTACAAATATGTTTTTTAACGTTTTTTTTTTGCGAAAATAAAGTTCTCGCGAAAATTGCCGAATTTAAATTACTACAAAATCTCATTTTTCTAGCTTATTATCGTTCCTATGCAACATTAGTTCTATTAACCCTTTCAAGATCAATGGAATTTCCCATGAAAGTGTATACAATTAAGCAAGGATGGTCCATTGTATATATAGGTGGGTCAAAGGTTTTACTTTCCAGATAATGGATTCTTTAATGGATTAACTATGCAGATCTTATAGTGCAGATCCTAACGAATTGCCGCATGATGTTGCATATCATACCATAGTGGTCCTGTTTTTTTTCTGCTAATGGGTTTATCCCATAGCAGTCCTGTCTTTTCTGTTTATTGGGTGCATTCCATAATTGTCCTGTCTTTGCAGCTTGTTAGTGGTTCTGTATTTTCTGCTTATTTGGTGTATATCATAGTAGTCCTGTCTTTGCTGCTCATTGGGTATAGACCATAACTGTCCTGTCTTTTCTGCATATTAGGTGCATTGTATATCCCATAGTTGTACTGTCTTTTCTGTTTATTGGGTACACCCCATAGTGATCCTGTCTCTTCCGCATATCAGGTGTATAGCATAGTGATCCTATCTTTTCTGCTTATTGGGTTCATACCATAATAGTGGTCCTGTCTTTTCTGCATATTAGCTGTATACCATAGTGGTCCTGTTTTTTTTTGCCGATAGGGTGTACACCATAGTGGTGCTGACTTCTCTGCTTATTGGGTGTATGTCATACGTGTACGATTTAAGTATAACTTCTATTCATATTTAGTACGTACTATTTGCTCATGACTCAGTCTACAGCCTAAGCGATTCAGCAATAATCTCATGAAAGGGAGGCTGCTGAAACAAACTGTATGTGCGGATGCAGAGGGGGGACAGTGGGACCGGTTGCCCCCCCCCCCCCCGCGTGAGCACCAAGTCCCACTTTATAGCTCTATTGTAGTAACTGGTACCACTTTCTCGTGACCATTTCTCTTTGTTAAATAGTTGCAATCAAATGAGAGATATTGACAAATACGACAAAAAGTAATTAGTTTTTAATGCATTGTGAAAAGTTAATTTAATAGAATTCATAAGAATACTCAACAGATGGTGAAATAACTTTAGATCTCTGTTGTTATTCTTAAAAGGAAATAAGAAGGCAACGATCAAGAATCGATACAATCAAGTACCACACCAGGACACCACATGCGAAAGTGACAAAAACGATATAAAACATCACACACAAGAGAGCCAAGAGGCCAGTCCTTTCCCAACAGGTGACCACAAGGTTGCAACGAACAGACAAGAACGCACAACAAACACGAACCATAAATGAAAAAAAATGATCCAAAAAGAAGCACCGCCTTGGAACGGTCAGTAAAAATATTTTCACTGGAGGGCTTAAACTAGTTTTATGGTACCAACTCGCCCTTATTTCAGATGTGGATCTAGACAAATAGATGTTTGGTTCGCATGAAAGATGCATACCTGATCGATGTATCATCTCCTATTAAATACAAATCGCGATACAAAAAGGAGATCAAATGAAGATAAGGAGTCAACAGTATATACAACTGAATACGTTTTGTAAATGCACATCAATAATTAAACTATGGTATGATTTGTTTCTTTTAGGGCATGCCCCAGGGTTGATAACTTGGGTTGTGGTGCCATATTTTTATGCCCGATTCCGGGACCGTTTAAGATACAAACTTGAAAAGTTGATATGGGTAGGAGGACCAATATTGATAGTTGTCCAAATGTAGGCATGTGGTATTTATATCGAAGGCTGTAAATATAAAAACAAGGTTGCACTTATTTTGAAAATAGAGAATACTAGGTGAGTGTCTTTTGATATCAAGTTTACCAGGCAAGGCTTTGAGAACGCTTGTTGACATCGCGAGGCTTGCCGAGCGATTCAACATGCGTTCTCAAAGCCGAGCCTGGTAAACTTGATATCAAAATACGCGAACCTGGTATTCTATTTATCAGTTTATTCCTTGTTTCACTCTTCAAACTAGCGATAATGACGTAATTTTTAATGTTTGTGTTGATTCAGTGTCATTAGCGACGTCATTCAAAAGTGCAACGTCATCATGACCTGATAAAGGTAACATGCCGTGAGATAGGAAACGTTTATTAGGTTATGTTGAAACAATTCAGTTAATATTGATAATATTAGGGGTGACTGATAAAAAATGATATAGGGTAGAAGGGACCATATGGTATGCTATGGTATAGAAATGCTGAATAGCATTTATCATCCGCTACTTATAGGCCGTTAGAGGTTAAAACTTAACGTTTACCTAATGGGTAATTTTGCATGTTTTGGGATCCAAATCAGGCCCGACGTTTTGGTTTAAACTGTTTGCAAACATTATCAGCAGATGACACTAGGATGCAAAGAGTTAAACAATAAAGTGCCAGCATCATTATTTGTTCAGATCTAGGCGTGTGATATGTCTATCGACTGCTCACAAAATATAAATCAAAATCAATATGTATTATGCCTTAGAGATACAAACTTAAACTTTTGAAAAGTTGATATGTTTTCAAGGTACGTATTAGAACTATAATGTTAATCTTTAGTTACAGTAAAACCTGTGTAAAACGGACACTTAAAAATAAACAAAACATAAATCTTAATGATAATTGACAACTTAATGAAGGTCAAAAGTATTGCAGAATGCTCCCCTGCATAAAGCGATAATTGATCTTAAGGACATATATTATTGTCTAATAGAGATCATTAAAGGATTAGCTGATAAGGAACAGTTTCAGTATCTCACAAATTTATGGATTTACCTGTATACAACACAATTTCATTCACTAAGATAAAGATCAATATTTTATCATAAAATACCTAATCCCTTCATGGGACCACTTTATTGCCCCTGTAGGGAAGACATAATCACCTCATAATGACTGTCCTTTTAATCTGCCCAGTATGACCCCTGGAGAGAGTCATAATGAGTGGAACAAGTATTATTGCTAAAATATTTACCTCTTTAAAAACAATTTTCTTTTTGAGAGTGATCGTTTTACACAGGTTTTACTGTAGTTCTACTTTTTCCATCTGAATTACGTATATTAAACATAAATACTTCTAAATAAGGGATATACATTCTTTATCTTTCAAAAGCTCTTACTTGCATGAAATTTTTCCTTTATAAATAAAAAATGCTTTTTTATCATGAAGACGGATACCTTTGGCCACATTGTTTAATGAGCAATTCATACATCTCACAAAGATCACTTTAAGCCCCAACATATCCGCAGCATGCTTATTAGTTTTTAGAGTCATTTCCTGGTTTGATACCGTACACGCTGGATGAACTTTAAGAAAAACAGTTGCATGAACACGAACTACAATTGTCCGACTACAATATTTAGAAGTATTTTCGTTAAATGTACACATTTCTGGTAGAAAAATAAAAATTCACATTTTTGCTTATGAATTTTTTAAGTTGAAAATGAAAATTTGGTAATAATACCAGAAATACATTATATTTGGGTCAAATACTTCTAAATATTGTAGTCAGATAATTGTAGTTCATGTTTCATGCAAATGGCTTTCTCTTAATTTCACCCTGCATGTCACAATATTGCAAACGGTATCAAACCAGGAAATAACTCTAAAAAGACTGATAAGCATGCTGCCGATTGCTCAAAAGCTGCATGTTTGGGCGTTAAGTGATCTTTGTGAGATGTATTTTGTTCATGCAACAATTTGACCAAAAGTATCCGTCTCCTTGATAAACAAGAAAAGATATGGCATTAAGTGCCATATCAATGAACTCGGCTTTAGCAGATAAAGACTTCGTTCTTTCATTACATCACAAGCTACATGTGAGTACATGTATCAACTAACCGAATGATGTACACAAACACAATCAATTAATTATTCACTCAATCAATCAACCATTTTTACATAAACAACAATGAAACCTCCCTCCGTGATGAAACTATCTCCAGGTATTTATTCAAAGAATGAGTCTTATAAGACAGAATCGCATAAGGCAAATCTTACCGTTTAAGTTGAGGCCTTTAACTGCTCATATACGCATGTAAGGAACTTATAGAGCATGGTTTTTGGCCAGAATAGACCTTGAGATTATCGAAATTTGCTTTATTTACCAGACGCCTATATGATGTTTAAAGCCGCGAGAATCCCGACTTTGTTAAAAGCAGGGACCACCCTGAGCGCCCGCGTAGTCCCATCGGCGCCCTTGTGTTTACATGTAGATTCAAATGTATGATAAAAGAAGTCAGGAAAACCTTCAGGTTTGATTAAATTTAAACTCTTTGTCGGACCAGATCTGGGACCAAACTTTCTGCTTATGTTATCAGCAGTGGCTCGCTGATAGCAATGTTTAAGATCAAAGAAGCCGCTATGGGTTCTGTTGCACGACGTGGTAGCAATGACCAGTGACCTATATATCGGTCACTGCCTTGACGCTGGAAAGCGGATGTAGCACATTCATTAAACATAGGTTTCCGGCCGTGGGTAGTTTCGGCTGGGTCGTTTTCGGCCTGGTTTTAGGGTTGGTCGTAGGGTCTGATTGTTTTATAAACTTGCCAAAGTTCCGACTGCATTGATTTTTCCACGAAATCGTGCATGCGCGCATTCTCGCAAGAGCGTTTACTAGAACAAACTGGGCTCTTTTCTGAAATAATTATTGTGTACACAAAAAGGTGCTGACTTTCTTTTATTTATTTATTTTTTATATAAATTTCCAAAGATCCGTCTGCATTAAACACTACCCAGGCCGAGTACCGAAAGCTCAAGAACAGACTGCACATGCGTGCATACTAGCAAGAACACTTACAGGGAAATAACTAACAACAATCGGGCAAATAATGTTGTGGACAAAAATATGTACTGAAAAGAGAGCATTCCAGATCCGACTCTATTAAACACTTGAACACTTGACGTTTGCCTCTGTACTAACATTAGCAAATAAATTTGAGCCAGTGCATGAGATTTCCAACAATGTGGAATGCGCAGTCTGATCAGAGCCTTTGCTAGTCGCTTGAGTATTCTATGATTGTTAAGCTACTGACTGAACTCAATTTGGAGTTTCTAAGCTTAAAAGGAGGCTACAGAGGCTCGTCCGAGTCTAAACATGTCGAAATGCCACATTGTTGGAAATCTCATGCACTGGCTCATTATTTTATCAACTATGTGCAGCAGACGACTTAAGCAGGCACCATTTGGACGAACATATGGGCCGAAAATTAGGTGCATAGACCCACTTGATGGCTGTGCATGCATGATTACTTCACGCATGTTAAATGCATTACGGTATCTGCCGCATTTATGTTTATATGAACAGCGTACACGCAGGAAGAATACAGAGACCGAAATATAGTAGATGGCTGCGCTTTCATGTTTAAAGGGTGTGATAAATTAAATGAGCTGGCCCATTACTATAACATTTACGAGAAATCTAATCAAGGAACGATGTGAAAGCGCCAGGTCATTTAGTTTATGACATGTATGCGTGACTGAGATATATCCTTATGCAATGACCAGCATGTGCACACTGCTGTTGGTTATACATGTAAGGTATCATAGCTCAACTTGCGACATCAAATTTCTGAGAACTAACTATAGCCCCTGTATTAAACAGAATACAGTCTTTTAAAATTCTGAAAGGCAGGTTTTATCATGAAACGGCTTATTTCCATTCATTGGAATACACTACGAGGCATGGTTGACCTGATTAACCGCAATATTCATACGCGCATCACGCTGGTATGCAGTGTCATATCATAGAAAACAATTCAATAAGAGCTACTGTTCCTGAAATGACCGAATAACCGTTAAAAAGTGACACAGGAGCTTCCCAGTTCGTAAAAACACCATTAACTCAGTACAAGTTCAACTTTCGAATGAAAATCGGCAACAAAAGACATATTTTTGAATAACTGCATTGTGGTTTGTGTTTCACTCACTATCATTTCAAAGCAAACAGCCATTTTAACACGAACTATTTCTTCAAAGTATAGAAATTTCGAAAACAGATATAACTCTCTAGAATAGCTGATATTGAACAGATCCCGAGTTCCAAAAAGCAATTTTTGTTACATTCTTACATGCCGTAAGTGCTCAGCTCGTACAGAAGCTTCTAAGTATCATCGCAGGGAACAGTAAAACTTAATGAAAAAAAAAGTAATAAGTTTCCTGCTATAACCCATACACCCATCCACCACACACACACACTGCGGGGCTAGCAAGCTGGCAAAACCATGAGCTGTACGATGAACTAATAACTTGTATCATTTGACGTCAGTTCTGGGCTATGGATTTAAGACACTGCTTTTGAATAAAGGGTTAATTCGGGTTAATTCGGACATCAGGTAAATTCGGACACATATTTGCAAACAAAGGGAGCCGTCTCATCAGGATTTTCACTGTTTGCTTAGTTAACTTGTTTTTTATTCCGATATTTGAAATATGACAAACAAGGTCGCTGTCCGAATTAAGCTGTCTGTCCGAATAAACCCGACTTTACCCTATAGCTTATAATTAGTTTGTGTATCTCCAACCTTGCCATGGACGCGTAAGATAACAATGGAATGAGCTCTAGCGATAAGGCGTATATTTTCCCTAGTTGACATGATTACAAAACCTAAATTTTCAAATTGCCCTAATATTTTTAAAATTGGACTGTTTCGGTAGTAAAATATGCATAGAAAGCATCAAAATAGGTTTCAAAGCGATCCATCATTTACAAAGCCGTGAAAACTTGCGCCTTCTACTCCAACCCCTCATTTTACGTCTTTAGACTGGGTGCCGTTTAGACGATAGTTTTAGTAAATCCTTTGCAGTTTTCAAAAAGTAAAAGTGCTAAAATATTTAGGATATAAGTGCCCTTTATTTCCAAAACTTTGCGGTATTCCTTCTGCGCATGCGTACGAAATATACCTAAAATTGTGACGTTTGTCATTGAAAAGATGAACCTGGCGTCTTTCAGTTTGTTTTTATATGCTTTCCCCCCCTAGACCCAAGATGCCCTTTGGACAATTAAATGTCGCTATACAAATATATAACATATGTAAATGGCGCTTTGGGTCTAGGGGAGGAAAGGGGTTGTATAAGCGAAAGAAGACATTAAATATCTGACAAAAATAGACCACTTTGCAAGATGGTCGTTTTTATTGTACATCAACTGTATAAATAGTTTTACTGTACATAGCGTGGTTCCCTGTTTAACGGTCTAGTTCCCATATATTAGACTGCTTCACCGACCTCGTATACAGGTATTACAAGGTCTGTCGAAAACCAATTTCACCGGGGCAAAATCGCCCTGGTAATCCATATCGCTGAATGCTTTACGTAAACCAAGCGTCTATTTATCATCTATAAATAGACGACTTTCTCTTATCTTATTTACATGATTTCTTCTGTGTTACGAAAAGAACTGAGGGTGTATTTTTTCTCTAAACCTTCAACTTGGTCCTTTCTTCGCATGATAACACAGTGAGCTACATGTTATGACATATATTTAGCCTCAGAATAAATAGATCTACGATATTTTGTGGATCCACACTATTTTCAAAAATAATCAGCAGACGACGCTAATAGGTAAAGTGTAATCTATGCAGGTGACTGTTAGACATTAGCGGTACTATAAATACACTGCCTGATTATGAATACATCTATGACGTGTAGTTACTCCGCTCAGTAGTATAGGCGCCACTTTAGAGTCAATGACGTTACTTCTGATCCAAGATGGCGGCCCCCATGACGTCAGATCCAAGATGGCGGCCCCCACGACTTCAGATCCAAGATGGCGGCCCCCACGAAGTCAGATACGAGATGGCGGCCCCTGTGACGCGTTCGGTTACACCTAGGAGGGTGAGTCAACGCCCTAGACCACGAGAAGGTAGCGTCACGTCCTAGAGCGCGGTGTCGTTCTTCTTCTCTATATACAAGGGTGAGGGGCCTCTCATTTATTTCCGGGTGGTTTTTTTACGAAGTTCAGAACGAGATCAAGTCTTTAATGATGTAGAGGGTCACAGCACTCTGTTTATCCCGTTCCCCGGGTGGACCCTTTTTTTTCAGCACGGTCCTTTCACGTCTTTTTCCACGTACTGATCGGCTTCGTAATTGGGTCTTAAAGGCTGAGAGGGATATGATTGTCTATCAACGTAGAACGGGTTCCTCGCCATGCATATGGCGTCTGGCTAACTTAGGAGCATATTGCACAATTATTTGCTGTTCGTCCTTTAGTATCTTAATGAATTCCAGTCCGAAGTTGCTGTCTTACGCCCTCCGTCCGTTATACTATCCTCTCCTTTTCGCTTAAGCTCCGATTTTGCCATTTCTAAAGCTTGGGCTACTGGGGTGACCAGGTTCACTATGGGTTTTTCCTTTTGTCTCATTTCTTTCAACTCTCTGTATTTCCGTCCACTACCCATAATATAATGACCCTGACTGTCGCGTTCCGCGTAGCCATCTCTAACATCCAGCAAATGCTGATACCATTTGTCGGGATCCGACACGTACCGAATCCACTTCTGCTGTTGGAAATCGTAAACCAGTCTAGTGCCCATCTCTTTTGATCGATTTCCTCCTTCGTGCTTGAGTTATTCTTACGCTCTATTCATACGAACGGGCGAGAGTCTAGTACACTATCCTCAAGCACCTCGATTAATCGCTCAGCAGCCTCTCTGGCTTCGCGCCGTAGTTGTCTACATCTCATCCAAAACAACAGTTCATCAAACAAAGCTATACACATAAAAGTAATGGCGAACATATTTACGCCTACTCAATACTAAATCCCTTTTCTTAGTTACCAGTTTTGATAGTCATTCGGGTTACACTCCGAACACCGTAATGCGCCTAACTGATTCATGTGATCACTTTGCATGTAACAGGGTACGACCCCGTCTAGTTCGGGTAAGACCCTTCCAATTTCTGTTAAGAGTTCTTTGACGGCAATGTATTCTAGGGGTCTCAGGTATTATCCTTTTTTCGTAGGTATCACCTCTTCTTGCGGCTTCCAATACTGCCTTATATCCATACATGTGCTGCCCTCGGTGATGGTACAATAAACATTCCCTCCAAGATGACTCTTATAGTTTTGTTTCTCTGTCCTCGCTTGATCCGCGTATTCTAAGTAATCCACCCAATTCTTCCATCGCATCAAGGTTAAGCTGATACCTTTTTTGGTCGGTTTGTCATCTTTCCATTCTCTCAGGTCAACACGCAGTTCACCTTTCCATTCTGTGACCTCGATAAAGCGATCGTTTCCGAGACTGAATCTGCATCTAGACATGTTTACTGTTTGACTGTCAGAATAGATATGACTAGATTGCTGCAAAGCGCCTTATATAGTGAGAGGTCTCTTCTGATTGGTCAAATATCCAACCATCCAACCATCCAATTGGTCAACCTCCTCACTCCTGATCCCTCCTCCTCATTCTCCTTCACGACGTAGTAGAGTCCTCTTGGTCTTCAGAGGCTTTCTCGGTTTCTATATTATGATTCGGCCATACGTCCATAAATAAATCTTTTCTGAGTTTGATGGCTTGTCTGATAGAGTCCGCCTGATTCATATCGTGTTAGTTCTTAAACGTTTTAACCGATTCCAGTATTCGCTGTTGAACAGGATCCTCTTGTAGCTCGTAATAATCTATTAGAAATTGAGCGTAATCTCGTCTGAGTTTTTTGCGGAGAGAAGGCAAATCATCATTGGCTGCGAGATGAATAGCTTTATCCGAAATATAATCTAGGGACTCCACACTGTCAGCATCTTCATCATCAGAAATATCTCATGGGGAGACTGTTGATTGACAAATATGTCAGTTTGTAGTCTGTCCTGTTCGGATGTACTCGATTTAAGATCTAGGACGAGGTAACCATAAGGTCTTGCCGTGGCATCTTCAAATTTCCTCATAAATGTGGCGCAAGTGGATGGATAAATTCTTCTTGCCAAGGTCGCAACTTGTTGTCTGTCGATAAGATTATTAAACAAGACCAAATATTGCGTAATATGGCTCAACTTGAGGTTTTCTTTAGCTCTGACTATCTGTGAGTCATGAGCCCTTTTCTTTGTTTCATCATGGTGTAGTAATTTGATTAGAGTGTTTTTCCATGATGATACATTGCATTAGTTAGATGGCCTCCATGCGAGCTAAACATTTTTTGTACTTCAACAACAGCAGAATCTAGGGCGAAGATTTGGTACCAGTAAAATGCATTTAAGCTCCCCGTTGGCTTAGGCTGCTGTCAGTTCTAAGGCGGTGGTTCTGTTGTTGTTGACTTTCTGTTTATTGTTGCTCCCATTGTGGGAGTCTGTTATTCTTGTATGTTTTGTTGTACGTTACTTTATGTCCATTTTAGTATTGCAATCATCTTGATGGGGAAGAGAGAGCTGATTGCTTTGCTTAATTTGTCTTCCTGGTGTCTCGTGATGGTTGAGCGGCTCTTCCTCACGGTGCCACTGGGTTGTCTGCAGTTTGTGATTGTGGTATTTCCTGATCATACTCATTTACTATTTTTAAAGCGATATCCCTGCAAGCTCTACCTTGAGGAAATACGTTTTGAGTCAAATACACGATAGATATATTTCTGTGGTGACTGCCTTTTGTAAAAAGGTCGGCAATTCTCTGGTCACACTTTGCTTCGGTCATCAGGTCATCAAAAATGATTAGGTTCCTTTTTGAGGGATCCATAAACTGAGCATTATCTAGATAGTCTGGGATACCCCGTATAAATTCTATACATGGAATTCTCTTCTAAAGGTCTTCGTACAGGGGCTGCCATTGTCCAAAACACCAACAGATTCGTTCCGGTGGAGGTTGTACTAACAAGGAAAGTAACAGTTTTCTAGTCCATTCCGTTTTCCCCGATCCACTGGGTCCAGTTACCATCATAGAGAATGGGTGTCTAAATGTCATTTCCTTCAATGGTTGTGACTGGTAGGTATATTTCCCACTGCCATGGACATTGCGTTCATGTCTTTGCAATGCATCACGCCTACTATAGGACTGGTTGCAGATCAAACACCTGATCATTTTGTCTCAGTTAGTATTATTTCTCTACATTCATACGGGTGTCATCCTTCTTACGATCATTGGATCATTGTTACCACCACCATCGACACCACCACCACCACCACCACCACCACCCACCACCGTTTTAAATGGTGTTTAAAAACAGATCAAAACTATGCCTCATAGATACAAGATCCAGTGTCCAATATGCCATAGAAAGGATGTGCTAAATATAGTACATCATCTTAAGACTATACATAGCGTAAATGCTGACGACTGGTTGTTTAAAGCGAAACTGTTATGCTTAATCATTATATAATCATGGTCAACCCACAATTACCAGTGAACCTACGATGATAGAACGTTCTACAACGAGTATAATGGCCGTAAAAACAGTGATCATGATAGTTCAAATTCATAATGGAGCTAGGAGGGAGGAGGAGAGGGTGAGGAGGAGGGGGAAGGAGGATACAGTGAGGGTACAGGGAGGATACAGTGGGGATACAGTGAGAGTACAGTGGGGTACAGTGAGGATACAGTGAGGGTACATTGGGGCACAGTGAGGGTTCAGTTGGGGTACAGTGGGATTAGGAGGGAGGAGGAGAGGGTGAGGAGGAGGAGGAAAGGAGGATACATTGAGGGTACAGGGAGGATACAGTGGGGTTACAGTGAGAGTACAGTGGGGTACAGTGAGGATACAGTGAGGGTACATTGGGGCACAGTGAGGATACAGTGAGGGTTCAGTTGGAATATAGTGAGGGTACAGTGGGGTACAGTGAGGATACAGTGAGGGTACATTGGGGCACAGTGAGGGTTCAGTTTGGGTACAGTGAGATTAGGAGGGAGGAGGAGAGGGTGAGGAGGAGGAGGAGGAGGGAAGGAGGATACATTGAGGGTACAGGGAGGATACAGTGGGGATACAGTGAGAGTACAGTGGGGCACAGTGAGGATACATTGGGGCACAGTGAGGATACAGTGAGGGTTCAGTTGGGGTAAAGTGGGATACAGTGAGGGTACAGGGAGGATACAGTGGGGTTACAGTGAGAGTACAGTGGGGTACAGTGAGTATACAGTGAGGGTACATTGGGGCACAGTGAGGATACAGTGAGGATACAGTGAATGTACAGTCAGGAAACAATGGTCCACCATGTGGTGGTGGTGGTGGTGGTGGTGGTGGTGGTTGGTGGTGGTGGTGGTGGTGGTGGTTGTGGGTGGTGGTGGTGGGTGGTGGTGGTGGTGGTGGGTGGTGGTGGTGGTGGTGGTGGTGTCGGTGGTGGTGGTAACAATGATCCAATGATCGCAAGAAGGATGACACCCATATGAATGTAGAGAAATAATACTAACTGAGACAAAATGATCAGGTGTTAGATCTGCAACCAGTCCTATAGTAGGCGTGATGCATTGCAAAGACATGAACGCAGTGGCAGTGGGAAATATACCGACCAGTCACAACCATTGAAGGAAATGACATTTAGACACCCATTCTCTATGATGGTAACTGGACCCAGTGGATCGGGGAAAACGGAATGGACTAGAAAACTGTTACTTTCCTTGTTAGTACAACCGCCACCGGAACGAATCTTATGGTGTTTTGGACAATGGCAGCCCCTGTACGAAGACCTTCAGAAGAGAATTCCATATATAGAATTTATACGGGATATCCCAGACTATCTAGATAATGCTCAGTTTATGGATCCCTCAAAAAGGAACCTAATCATTTTTGATGACCTGATGACCGAAGCAAAGTGTGACCAGAGAATTGCCGACCTTTTTACGAAAGGCAGTCACCACAGAAATATATCTATCGTGTATTTGACTCAAAACGTATTTCCTCAAGGTAGAGCTTGCAGGGATATCGCTTTAAATACGCAATATTTGGTCTTGTTTAATAATCTGATCGACAGACAACAAGTTGCGACCTTGGCAAGAAGAATTTATCCGTCCACTTGCGCCACATTTATGAGGAAATTTGAAGATGCCACAGCAAGACCTTATGGTTACCTCATCCTAGATCTTAAATCGAGTACATCCGAACAGGACAGACTACAAACTGACATATTTGTCGATCAACAGTCTCCCGATGACGGAGATATTTCTGATGATGAAGATGCTGACAGTGTGGAGTCCCTAGATTATATACGCTCTATCAGCCCTCCGGATAAAGAAAGAGATGAAAGTTATAAACCGTATATATGGAATAGGAGGGTAAGCGATTTAAGCCCTCCAGGTAAACGAAGAAAACAAAGAGATGAGCGCTCTAAACTCGACATCTGGAACAGGAGATTTCAAAATCCGATCAGGCAGGAGAACGTAGAGCAGTTTAAAGCTAAAGTGAATGCTTATGCAGAGCGAGGTTTTAGTTCCGATAAAGCTATTCATCTCGCAGCCAATGATGATTTGCCTTCTCTCCGCAAAAAACTCAGACGAGATTACGCTCAATTTCTAATAGATTATTACGAGCTACAAGAGGATCCTGTTCAACAGCGAATACTGGAATCGGCTAAAACGTTTAAGAACCAACACGATATGAATCAGGCGGACTCTATCAGACAAGCCATCAAACTCAGAAAAGATTTATTTATGGACGTATGGCCGAATCATAATATAGAAACCGAGAAAGCCTCTGAAGACCAAGAGGACTCTACTACGTCGTGAAGGAGAATGAGGAGGAGGGATCAGGAGTGAGGAGGTTGACCAATCGGATGGTTGGATAATTGACCAATCAGAAGAGACCTCTCACTATATAAGGCGCTTTGCAGCAATCTAGTCATATCTATTCTGAAAGTCAAACAGTAAACATGTCTAGATGCAGATTCAGTCTCGGAAACGATCGCTTTATCGAGGTCACAGAATGGAAAGGTGAACTGCGTGTTGACCTGAGAGAATGAAAAGATGACAAACCGACCAAAAAAGGTATCAGCTTAACCTTGATGCGATGGAAGAATTGGGTGGATTACTAAGAATACGCGGATCAAGCGAGGACAGAGAAACAAAACTATAAGAGTCATCTTGGAGGGAACGTTTATTGTACCATCACCGAGGGCAGCACATGTATGGATATAAGGCAGTATTGGAAGCCGCAAGAAGAGGTGATACCTACGAAAAAAGGATTATACCTGAGACCCCTAGAATACATTGCCGTCAAGGAACTCTTAACAGAAATTGGAAGGGTCTTACCCAAACTAGACGGGGTCTTACCCTGTTACATGCAAAGTGATCACATGAATCAGTTAGGCGCATTACGGTGTTCGGAGTGTAACCCGAATGACTATCAAAACTGGTAACTAAGAAAAGGGATTAAGTATTGAGTAGGCGTAAATATGTTCGCCATTACTTTTATGTGTATAGCTTTGTTTGATGAACTGTTGTTTTGGTTGAGATGTAGACAACTACGGCGCGAAGCCAGAGAGGCTGCTGAGCGATTAATCGAGGTGCTTGAGGATAGTGAACTAGACTCTCGCCCGTTCGTATGAATAGAGCGTAAGAATAACTCGAGCACGAAGGAGGAAATCGATCAAAAGAGATGGGCACTAGACTCGTTTACGATTACCAACAGCAGAAGTGGATTCCGTAAGTGTCGGATCTCGACAAATGGTATCAGCATTTGCTGGATGTTAGAGATGGCTACGCGGAACGCGACAGTCAGGGTCATTATATTGTGGGTAGTGGACGGAAATACAGAGAGTTGAAAGAAATGAGACAAAAGGAAAAACCCATAGTGAACCTGGTCACCCCAGTAGCCCAAGCTTTAGAAATGGCAAAATCGGAGCTTAAGCGAAAAGGAGAGGATAGTATAACGGACGGAGGGCGTAAGACAGCAACTTCGGACTGGAATTCATTAAGATACTAAAGGACGAACAGCAAATAATTGCGCAATATGCTCCTAAGTTAGCCAGACGCCATATGCATGGCGAGGAACCCGTTCTACGTTGATAGACAATCAAATCCCTCTCAGCCTTTAAGACCCAATTACGAAGCCGATCAGTACGTGGAAAAAGACGTGAAAGGACCGTGCTGAAAAAAAGGGTCCACCCGGGGAACGGGATAATCAGAGTGCTGCGACCCTCTTCATCATTAAAGACTGGATCTCGTTCTGAACTTCGCAAAAAAACCACCCGGAAATAAATGAGAGGCCCCTCACCCTTGTATATAGAGAAGAAGAACGACACCGCGCTCTAGGACGTGACGCTACCTTCTCGTGGTCTAGGGCGTTGACTCACCCTCCGAGGTGTAACCGAATGCGTCACAGGGGCCGCCATCTCGTATCTGACTTCGTGGGGGCCGCCATCTTGGATCTGAAGTCGTGGGGGCCGCCATCTTGGATCTGACGTCATGGGGGCCGCCATCTTGGATCGGAAGTGACGTCATTGACTCTAAAGTGGCGCCTATACTACTCCGCTCATCTCAGTGGTAGAATAAAACACTTGACTACCGGCCTGCTACTGTCCCTAGTTCATACGAGGGGGCAGTGCAGCAGTCTACCCATATATGTTACTGAATAACAAGCACAGTTGATGACCGAAATAAATTCTGATTCAATAAGAAGTGAGTTATTACATGCATGAAGGAAAACCCGTTTTAAATATACAAATTGGGGGCAATGGTGCATCGACGGCATGTCTATATATATTTGTTGAATGTGCCTAGTTTCTCCAGTCGTTGTTTCAACAAAATAAAACGAACGTCTTGTTTAGGGAGATTGCACGCCTTATCGCTAAAAATTCTTTGCTACTGTCTATTCCGACCATTCGTTTAGCAAGAAGAAACTGGGTCAGTGAGCGACCTAATGAATATTAGTTAGACGGAGGATTAACAGGGTATGTTTTATGCTTTCTCCTGATGCTAGTCTACTTTTTGGTTGGCAAAATTATTCGCATTGAACTACGCAAAAACTGTATCCCTTTGACTTTGTGGGGGATAATAAATTGATGAAAATAAAATGTCTTGTATATTGTATGTAGTAGTAGTAGTAGTAGTAGTAGTAGTAGTAGTAATAGTAGTAGTAGTAGTAGTAGTAGTAGTAGTAGTAGTAGTAGTAGTAGTAGTAGTAGGAGAAGAAGAAGAAACTGCAGCAGCAGCAGTAGTTGTGGTGGTGGTGGTGGTGGTCATACAGTTGACGATTGCGTCATTTTAAAGCAATGAAAAAATAGGAAAACATGAAAGAATGGTTATAGGAAAGAACCTGAGTCAGCGAAAGTTCCTGGCTGTCATCCCTACACGTTGAACCTATCCAGCTACTAGATTGTATCGATTCCTGATCTTTGCCTTCTTTCTTATTTTTACTCACAGCCGGGGACAGTTGAGCTTAAAATGTTAAACTGAAATGAAAAGCTCCTGCTTGAAGGATAACAAGCTGGGAGCCTCCGCTGGCTTTAAAACGGCCACCTTTCTTGATAAAAAATGCTGAACACGTTTGCTGACAGCCAATCGTCTGCAACAGTAACTCTGTTTGATTGGCGAAAATTTCTCTTCAGCGAGTTATTTATTACTTGGATCAAATCAGGTCCACAGTTTTTTTTCCAGAATATTTAGGCTAGTCTTAAATAAATTTAGGACCACCGATGGCTATGACTGCTGTCAATTCAATATTTGTTGCTGTTCCCACTGTTATTTGTTTTAATGGGAGTTGGGTTAGGTCCTTGTACCGTTATTTAATATTCAATGTCCTTTTCTAGCTTTGCAATCGCCTCGCTGAGTAAGAGAGAGCTGGTAGCGAATACTTTAATTTGTGCTATTGCTGTCGTGTGTGTGCTAATGTTCTGTATCTTCCCTGCGCTGCCATGGCTTGGTCTCTTGTCTGTGATTCTAATGCACTTGATTTTGTAACGCGACGTCTGATTGGATAACGCCAAATATTTGCGACAGTATACCCTGTAATATACTGTGGAAATTGTTTGACGTCATTGATTACGTCACATATCGTTGGATGACATGCGGCTTTTTGCTGCTTGCAACGCTCAAATTTTTAACAAAACTTCAGAAGCGCATTAGAATGGGGATAACCATTATAAATATTTTCATTTTGGGAGATCTGTTCTGAAATCCCATTTTACAGCTCCGCTCGCGCGTCGCCCTAAAACTAAATTTCCGACCATATATATTCGACGATATACCTCTCCAAATGAAAAATTTGAATACAGTTATCCCCTAATTTATGCATTTCCTATTCATTATTTCATGTTTTTTATTTGGGTTGATTCAGCTTAAAAGCGTTGCAACACTTTTTGTAGTCCCGACATGACCGTAGCTGTTGACTTGGACGTTTAGCATCAAACCAAACAAAAGCAACACATTCTAATGTAACTATATAATGTTGGGTTTTTGGTTTGCTAGGTTCTCCTCTTGCCTGCAGTATACCAGAGGTATCTTATGTGTTAAGGTCGAATTTTAGAGGATGTTAAAGGTAATGCTCTTGTCTTTTGGATCTGCCTGCGTATTTCCATTTGTAGTAAAGCTGCAACTCCGCAGTTGTCTTTTCTAAGATATCTAATTAATGACAAAGTACGAAGGGGGCAAAAATCATGAATCAATACAATCAAGTACCTCACCTGACGGGAACATATATCCCCTTAAGTTTAATACTAGTCTACATTTTGGTTAACGGACGGAAGTTCCTTGGCAAAATTGTTCGCATCAAACTACGCAAAAACTGTATCCCTTCGACTTTTTGGGGGATAATAAATATGATTTCATCAAACACCTGAAGATTTGCATTGCCAACAGTGTCATTCTTGCGTGACTATTACAAAAGTAATGTAATTGCGTCAATGTATTGTATATAACTTCAATAAACCAAACCAGATCGTTTAAAATGAGCGGTAGTTTTATCAATCCCCTCGCATTTAAGAATATGATACTAATTTTACGTCTACATAGAGAATAAGGCGTACATCCTGTTGTCAAACGTGTCCTGACATCCTGAATTTAGATCCTATTGTCGCATATATGATTCACTACATGTGTGCAACTATAACTGTTGCTACTTAACTACAGTAAAACCTCAAAAAGAGCGAACATTTGTTCACAAGACCAATTATCGCTAAGTGCAGGTCAAAGTTTGTCACTTTCCCATTGGTATCCTGGCTCAGGTGTGGTACTAAATTGTATCGATTACTGATCTTTGCACCCTTACTTAGTTTGTTTAAGCCCCTGCAGATAAGGCTTCTAACAATGTTGTGGTCGTTTGAAAAAAGTATTATATTATCACCCTACAGCAATAAATCAGCACTGCAAAAACATATGAGCATAACAGGTTTGATGAGACTTCTATCGTTGACAGGCAACGATGCCATATGGCAGCTAATTTTGGGTTGTTTGTTGATGAGGACCATAGCCAGCTTCCTGCCTTATACTGGTTACCTAAATTTCATAAACGGCCCTATTAATCGCGTTATATTGCTAATTCCAGCGCATGTACGAGAGGTGATTCACCAATTTTGAAACACTTTTATTTCATCTATAAATTTCTCATAAAAAGACTTTCATTGCAAAATATTTTCAATTTGTGATCCATGGAGGTTGTAGATCAGTATGCATTGCTTATATCATGACCCGAGTGTCTTATTGGTAATGGAATGGTCCAGTTTTCTTCATTTGTTTCATAATGCTTGTTTAAGGCTTACCAAATGGTAGGTTTCGTTCGCTTCTGAAAGCGTCTTATAAGGATTTCCCAAATAGCAAAATCAATCGGGCGGCATTTGGACCTTAAGGCATCCACTCCTGATGTGTTACAACGTTCACGTTTTGGAAACGTATATATAAATGTACGTCAACGTCTTTTTGACGCATGGCTCGAAGACTTGTCCTGGTGAAATACCATGTCTTTAATTTGGTCACTTAGAAACATTCTTGCTTAAACACATTTAATGAATGGTTTCAAAACTTTGCCTATATAAAACTTTAAATTGACCTTGACACCTTTAGGGGTGATCTGAGTCTCAGTTTTGCCGTGGAAACTAACTAGAGCCCAGGCCAAGAAACCTGGCGCAAACGATCACTTTTAACATATTTGAGTTTTGAAGGATCACCATGTCCTTTACGGATGTAATAGATTCAGCGACGACCATAGCTGCCACCCAAATTAAACATTGCCTCATCAGTCGTCATAACGATTTTCCATTCGTCATATTAAATATATATAAAGATGCCACGAACATGGCCGCCATTTTTCAATTTGTGCTGCATTTAACTGGTTAAGTTTGCACTATTTTTTTAAGTTTTGCGTGCAGTGCATTTTTAATAATGCTGTAAATTGTTGACTGAGACACCCTAAATGAGTTGCCATTTCACGTTGTGAGGGTGGGTTAACCCTTTTTCATAATCACTGCAACTTTACGATTTGCTGCAGATGTTGACTTTTGTGGTGGCTTTTTGTATGTCCCTAGTTTTGGCTTTTTGCTACTAGTGCTGGAAGTGTTACATACAGAGTGCTTTACTAGATGGATTTTGATATAGAAATTTCATGTCCATGACTTTTTGCATCTCATTGTATATTCCTGTAGGACTTTTTCTTCTTCAAAAGGTATGTAATGGAAGGTTCCACTATAATGTTGATTGTAGGTCTACCCATGTTACAATCCGCACAAAAACTAACAAATATATGTAATACATACGTTTAATGATAAATCAGTGTAAACTGCGTGTTGTTGAAACGCGATGCTAGATCATAAGGAAGGATCCAAAAGTGTTTCAAAACTGGTGAATCACCTCTCGTACATCTACTGAGTTGTCTATTCTTTTGATTTCTTGCCTCACTGCGATTAAAAACCATGTCTTTACAGACCGTTCCAAGGCGGTACTTCTTTTGTGGATCTTTTATGTTTTTGTTCTGTCTTGTGTTTGCTATGTCTTTGTGCGCGTCTGTTTATATATGCTTTGTGGTCACCTGCTGGGAAAGGGCTGACCTCTTGGCTCTCGTTTGTAGTGTCTACTGTGGGTTTGTCACTTTCCCATTGGTATCCTGGGTCAGGTGTGATACTTGATTGTATCGATTTCTGATCTTTGCACCCTTACTTACTTTAAATATTGCTCAACAGTTTATGAAAGAAATTATTTTGGTCTATAAAAAATTCAGGTGAAATTCTTGATAAATTGAAGTCTAGAGGTTTCTAGCATCTGGTTCTCCTACATATGATTTCTCTACTCTCTATACTACATTGCCTCATAATCTAATCAAAGAAAAACTTACAGAATTAATTAAACAAACATTTAACAGAGAGGACTCACTTTATTTGGCTTGTAATGATACAAATGCCTTTTTTTTTACTTCTGAACAACCTAAACGATATAAATAGTGGTCATGTCAGAAAATGTGTGATCCTCTCCATTATATTTGGAACAATATAGTTATAAGATTTGGTTCGAAATTTAATAGACAAAATTGTGGGTATTCCAATGGGTACTAATTGTGCTCCTCTTGTTGCAGATTTGTTTTTGTTTTGTTATGAGAGAGACTTTATGTTGTCTCTGTCAGATAATAATCAAATTGATATTATTGAAGCTTTTAACTCCACCTCCAGATATTTCGCTGACTTGCTTAATATTGATAATCATCATTTTGAACAAATGGTAGGTCAGATATATCCTACTGACCTTCAGTTAAATAAGGTGAATCATTCTCATACTGAAGCTCCATTTTTGGTCTTGAACTTGTCAAAAACAAATGGCATAGATTCTTCTAATCATTATGATAAACAGGATGATTTTAATTTTGAAATAGTAAATTTCTCATTTCTTGATGGAGATGTTCCTGTCTCCCCTTCCTATGGTGTATATATTTCTCAGCTTATATATTTCAAAGCTGATACTTTGCATTAGTAAGAAGGCCTCCATGCAAGCTGCAAATTTCTTGTACTTCAACAGCAGCAGAATCTAGGGCGAAGATTTGGTACCAGTAAAATGCATTTAAGCCCCCCCCCCCCCCAGTGGCTTAGGCTGCTGTCTGTTCTAAGGTGGTGGTTTTGTTGTTGTTGACTTTTTGATTATTGTTACTTCCACTGTGGTAGTCTGTAATTGTTCTATGTTTTGTTGTACGTTTTTTTATGTCCATTCTAGTATTGCAATCATCTTGATAGGGAAGAGAGAGCTGGTTGCTTTGCTTTATTTGTCTTCCTGGTGTCTCGTGATGGTTGAGCGGGTCTTTCTGGCGATGCCATGGGGTTGTCTGGGGTTTGTGATTGTGGTATTTCCTGATCTAACTCACTATTTTTGAGTTGTGTTAGTAGGTGGAGGAAGGGCAGTAATAGGAGCAGTAGCAACAACACACGCAGCAACAGCAACAGCAGTTGCAGCAGTAGTAGTATTAGTAGTAGAGGAAGTAGTAGTAGTAGCTGCAGCCACAGCCATAGTAGTAGAAGTAGCAGTAGCAGCAGCAGTCACAGGAGTAGTAGTAATAGCAGCAGCAGCAGTAGCAATAGTAGTTGTAGTAGTAGTAGTAGTAGTAGTAGTAGTAGTAGTAGTAGTAGTAGTAGTAGGAGTAGTGGTAGAAGTAGTAGTAGTAGTAGTAGTAGTAGTAGTAGTAGTAGTAGAGAGCCCCACTTTCAACTCTTCATTTAAATAGACGTAGGTGCATTGCTACAGAGGCATACAATTTTTCTTTGGTGCTGGAACAGCACATACCTGTAGTCGTCTACAGGTGTGTCTTAATCAATAAATTAAGTTCATAGTTTTAAATATTAAATATTACTGGCTTTAAAACTGACAGCTTTCATTTTAAAAAAATGCTAGACAAGCTTGCAGACAGCTAATCGTCTGCAACAGCAACTACATGTATGTAAGATTTGCGAAGATATCTCACCAGCGAGTTCCTTAATGATTATTACTTGGATCATATCAGGTCCATAGGCTTTTTCGAGATTATTTAGGCAAGTCTAGAATAAATTTAAGACACTGATGACTTTGACTGATGTCAATTCAATAATTAATGTTGTTTCCGCTGTTATTTGTTTTGTTTAAGAGGATTGGGGTTGTGTTGGTCCTTGTATTGTTGCGTTATATTCAGTGGCCTTTTCTAGCTTTACAAACGCCTCTCCGAGTAAGAGAGAGCTTGTAGCTAATACTGAATTTGTGTTCTAGCTGTTTGTGGGTGCTAATGTACTATGCATCTTCCTTGTGCTGCCGTGGCTTGGTCTGTTGTCTGTGATTGTTGCATTTCCTGGTCATTATCACATACTTTTTATTTGGATTGATTCTACTCAAAAGCGTTGCAACACGTTCTTCTGTAACTATAATGTTGGGATTTGGTTTGCTAAGTTCTCCTCTTGTCTGCGGTATATCAGAGGTATCTTATGTGTTAAGGTCAACTCTTATTGGATGTTGAAGTAAATGGTCTTTTTTTATATGTCTGCATCTTTCCATTTGTGCTAAATCTGCAACTCCACACTTGTCTTTCCTAAGTTATTTGTTAATTACAAAGTAAGAATCAAGTACCACACCTGAGCAAGGATACCACATACAAAAGTGACAAAAAAGTGAGTGTGATCAGGTAAAACCACAATCACAAAACCGCAGACAAACCCATGGCGCCGCGAGGAAGAGCCACACAACTACCATGAGAAACAAGGAAGACAAACTAAGCAAAGCAACCAGCCCCCTCTTCCCCATCAAGATGATTGCAAAACTAAAATGGACATAAAGTAACGTTTTACAAGGCTGATGCAGCGTGTTCCAGGGTTGGGAATACTAAGGAATTGTATGTACTTTCTCGGATATCTCCATTGCAGTTGTAGAGGTTACGTCTAAAAAAAGGTTCTTGAAGCTTTAGCTGCAATACTGTCATCATGTCATCAACACGGAAGGTACTAATTGTAAACCGAAGGGACTGTTTCCAAAGCATGCCCATGCAATCTGCAGACTGTTTACATCGGTGGCTCCTGGATGCGTATAATTCTGCTGATGACCTATTATTAAATCTGGATGGAATTTCATCTGCCCTCTGGTTTTCTATTCTTTAAGTGCACGAAGGTTATGCTGTAAAGCCTTGGCGTCACTGTTGCTTCATCAGCAAATAATCTGATGTCTGATGAAGTACATTCAGGGAGGTGGTTGATGAAGACAAGAAACAACAGCGGCGCAAGACAATGTCCTTATGAATTACAGATAAAACACTTGCCTGAGAGGATGAGATGCCTTTTAGCCTTACTTGTTTTCTGTAGCTTGGAAATGGTGGGATCCGTCGTAGTGTGTCACCTCTTACTCCATAGAAATTCAGTTTATGCAACAAATCCAAATGTGGTTCATTGTGGAATGGTTTTGAAAATTACAACAATATTACATATGCATCTACCTGGTCCTTCCCAGATTGAAGGATATAAAAATCCCTGTATTGTAAGCTGGGTTTCGCAGGAATGTTTGGATCTGAAGCCTTGCTGGTAACCACACAAGATGATGTTGTTGATAAAGTGGTTCATTATGCTGCTGTAGACTATATGTTCCTGAAGTTTGCGGGGAACTGAAGTAAGGGAAGCTGGTCTGGAACTAGACGCTTGATATTGTCAGTTCTAAGGCGGTGGTTCTGTTGTTGTTGACGACTTTTTGTTTATTGCTACTCCCATTGTGGGAGTCTGTAATTGTTCTATGTTTTGTTGTAAATTACTTTATGTCCATTCTAGTATTGCAATCATGTTGATGAGGAAGAGAGAGCTGGTTGCTTTGCTTAATTTGTCTTCCTGGTGTCTCATGATGGTTGAGCGGCTCTTCCTTGCGGTGCCACGGGGCTGTCTGCAGTTTGTGATTGTGATATTTCCTGATCATACTCACTAACTATTTTTGATGTTTGGCACCTTACTTGAATAATGGTACTTTGTGTGCTTCTCTCCAATCTGAGGGAACATCTCCAGAATCCAGTCAGACTTGGAAGATCCTTGAGACTATAGGCGAAACTTCCTCAGCTGCAACTTTAATTATGTAAGTTAGTATGCAGTGGGGTCCAGATTACTTGAAGTGATTCAGGTCTACGTGCAGCTCAGTCTCTCCTGGAGTTGTGTTGTTAATTTTCTGCATGATCTTATGATGACAGGGGCCTTTATTCAGTATGGAGCTGGTGTCCTCGTGTGCGTAAACGAACTGGAATTGGTCGTGTAAAATGTCTGCCTTCTTTGAGATATCACTCTGGAGGAAGTCCTCTTTGTTGACGCGTGTAGACATTCCTACATATTTCTGTCTCTTGCTCTTTGTGTAGGTCCTGAATCGTTTAGGATTTCGTCTCATGTCTTCACTGACTACGTCTGAGAGATACTACATCTATTCTCTGTCTGAATTTCATGTTGGAGATTCTTATACCTGCTCTAGTTTCTGTCTTTATGTAATTACTTTTCTTTCCAGTGAGGTTTGTTTCCTTCTCATCAGTCTTCTCAATTTGATGTTAACTCATGGGAGAGTAAGTCTGGTGCTCGACTGCTTGGGGGGACAAACTTCTCAACTGAGGAGGTAATAGCTGACTTGAAAAAAGTCCATATGTTCTCAATTGATTGATCAGAACTAGACAGGAACCAGTGGCAGTGTTGCTGAATACCTTCTACATTAGCCTTCTTCATAATGAAGATTTTTTGCGGGGAAAACGTGTTTAAAATGGTCGATGTGCTGTGTCCAACAAAATTGTGCCATAGTCATTTTTGAGCACTATGACAGGTTATGACTTGCATCTGATATTATATGCTGGGTGTGTTGTAAATATGAGGTTGGGCGTATTCTATTGATTAGTAGAGAATTCTGCAAGGGCAAGGTCTTTAAGGCTCAGGTACGTGGCTACGGAAAGGAAAGTCTGGCTGACTCTATATGGGCAGTATGTGTTGATGATCATATGGTCTGCCCGATTCTCATCTAGGATATTGAAGTCACCTTCAACAATGAAAACTGCCTTCTTGAACTTGGTTTTCAGTATACTGAATTCCTCAGAGACGCAATCAAGGTGCGAGTCGTCAACTTTGTCAGGGGGCTATAGTATGAGGCTTGCAGCATCTTCTCATCACCAGCTTGGATGGTGCCGGGCAACAGTTCTAGGTATGTATTAACCTCTACATCAACCACTTCATTGCCATTCTTAACAGCTGAGAAGAGTACACAACTGTGTGAATTAGTTTGTAGATCTTGAATCCAAGAGAAGGGTTTACTTTATTCTACTGACCGTTCCAAGGCGGTACTTCTTTTGTGGATCTTTTATGTTTTTGTTCTGTCTTGTGTTTGCTAAGCCTTTGTGCGCGTCTGTTTATATGTGCTTTGTGGTCACCTGCTGGGAAAGGGCTGACCTCTTGGCTCTCGTTTGTGGTGTCTGCTGTGAGTTTGTCACTTTCCCATTGGTATCCTGGGTCAGGTTTGGTACTTGATTGTATCGATTCCTGATCTTTGCACCCTTACTTACTTTGAGGATATTAGATGATCATTTGTCTTCTGAGAGCCAAGTTTCCATTCCAATGATTATATCTGGTTTTGTAGATTCAACTAGAACGTCTTTATTTCTGGCCTTAATCTGACACTCTGAAAGTTGATGTTAAGTACAAGAAGGTGTTTCTTTGACATGCGCGGCTCCAGAAAGTTTTGCCAGAGGGCGTCCAGCCTTGACAACGTTTTTTAGTTTGATCTGGGAGGAATTATCCAAATACCACTATAAGCGGGCTATCTTCGGACCGCCAGCGAAACGCCATTTAAATGGCGTTTTGCTGGCGTGCCGATTATGGCCCAAAATTGAAAGCTGCCTTGATAGCTTTACGATTTTAAGGGGATCGGAACCAGTATTGCTAAAAAATCTATATATTTTTTATTTTCGAGGGGGGGGGTCCGGACCCCCTGTACCCCCTCTGGACCCGCACATGTTTGACGTGTTACCTTTTGCTGATGACAGTTTTGGAGAAGAAGCTGCTTTAGGGCTACTTAGTGATTGCTAGAATCTGTTAAACGTCTTGAAATGTTGTAAGGACTTGTCATATCTGGTATGCTGGGAACTCCCTCACTAATGTTGGAATAGTCACTACCTATACAACTGCTACCAAACATACTGCATGCAGTCTGGAGCAATATGATATTATAATGCAGTCTGGAGCAATATATACTATGTCTGGGTGATGAGAAGTATCTGCCATAGTTTGCCATGAACACCGCCACACAAGACATGTGTATCCACCTGTCGCATGTATTGCAGGCTATTGCTCCAAAATATTCGAATTCTTTTTTGTAGGTCGTTTGTGTTTTTTGTGTCTTGTATTTCTCATGCTTTCGCGTCTGTTCATTGCTACCTTGTGGTCACCTGCTGGGTAAGGGCTGACCTCTTGGCTCTTGTTGGTGATGTTTATTGTATTTTTTCTACTTTCGCATCTGGTATTCTAGGTCAGACGTGGTACTTGATTGTATCGCTTCCTGATCTTTGTCGTCTTTCTTACTTTCATCTGAGCACACACTACATGGCAATTTTGGAGGTGAGCCTGGGTTAAGCTCTATGTTACTTGTCCACAAGAAGAAAATATCTTGTATTTGGATGTACACATGACAGGAGTATATTGCGGTATACTGCATATATGTTTGAGCCAATAGAATGTTGACAAGGCTGGGTATATCTGTAATGAGCATGTGAAACACAGGGCACTTCCACATGTCTTTTATAAAGTATGTGTTAGATACAGTGAATATATGACTGGATAACCATATTGTATTTGCTGGATTAATTAGTGTGGAGATTTTATAACTCTCAATGATTTGTGAAATCGTAAGGGGCATAAGATGTACTCCTCAAGTTTAGAAGACATTGTTTAAAAACCTTATAGGGAGTCAGGTAAATGTTTTCTTCCTTTTGTACTTAATCTGAGTTTAAGTCATGGGCCTTTGTTATGTACAACAGTAGAATTTAGAGCGAAGATTTGGCGCAAGTAAAATGCATTTAGGACCAAAGTTGCATTCGACGGCTGTCTGCTCTATGGCGGCGGTCCTGTTGTTGTTGATTCATTATTTAGTGTTGCCCCTATTGTTTATGGGGATTGTGTTTGGTTCTTGTCCTTTCTAGTTTTGCAATACGAGCTGGTTGCTTTACTTTAATTGTCTTCTTGATGTCTTATGACTATCTGTGTTCCGTGTCTATTCCTCACAGTGTTGAGATTTGGTCAGCAGTGTGTGACTGTAGTATTTTCTGGTCATACTGCTTTACTTTTAGATCTAATATATGTGGTATACTGGGTTAAGTGACATAATAAACGGTGAGCGAGATGCCCCTCATGTAACGTCACATCTTTTAGTCTTATACAATCTCACCGGTGATATGCTTAGGCTCGATGATAATCTAATTTTGAATAGAAAAGGAGCCGTGGATCGTAGATTTTAGCATTAGTTAACACTTTCGCTGCCAAACGCGACTGCAGTCGGAATTGAAAGGCACCGTTGATAGCTGTCTATTTTTAACCGTTATAAGGGACGCAAATTTTGTCCTTTAATTCAAAATGTTCAGGGGACATATTCATATCGTATATGGAGGTCAGCGCAATTTTCTGTACAAGAATGGATTTTACAAAAATGTTTGAAATGTCATTAGAATTCGTGGAAATCAAAAATATCAAAAACATGTCCATTGGGATGACATACAGGACGCATTTAGCCCTTCAACTGTTATATTTTGATTTATTTCTAATTACACAGTATATGAGAATAAATCCTGATGTTTGATACTTAATGAAGATGGATGTTTAATCTATTTTTGCAGGAAATAGTTGTTTATAGGCATTTATCATATTTTCAATACTGCTTCCAAAATGGCCGCCAAAGTTCACGTGACTATTTTTTTTATTATTAGTGCAAATAAAAGTTTAATATATTAGCAACATTCTGTGAAAGTTTCACAGTGGCAGGTTGAATAGTTGTGGAGATACTCTGTGTTGAAGCCATATACCCTCAATATTCAGGAGTCATTGAAACATTCTTGGCACTGAGGTATTGGTTTTTTGAGGTGCTTGGCAGCGAAAGTGTTAGTATGTTTTATACAAAAAGTCAGTCGCGGTGCTTGATTGTATCGATTCCTGATCTAGCCACCTTTCTTAGATCAACCTCAATATCTTGGGTATATGATCCATGGGCCAGAGACTATACTTCAAGTGTCTTTAGTTGCTCAGTAATCAAAGTCTAGTTAGGAGATACATGAAACTATTCTAAATTGTTCATTTGTGGAGGAATATCGTTGGGGGAGGTATATCGGATATACCTCTCCAAATGGACAATGCGAATATGGTTTTCCTCATTCTAATGCTCTTTTGCAGTTTTGTCTCAAATTAGAGCGTTGCAATCTACATTAAACCGCATGTCATCAAACGAAATATGATATAATCAATGACGTCAAACTATTTCCGACAGTGAATTATTGATATGTCTCAAATTTCTAACGCTATCCAATCATATGTCGCGGTAGATAGCAAGTGCATTATAAGTATAAGTTATAGATCATATATTACAATTATAAAGGAAGAAAGTTGGGACTAGCATAGTGAGTGAACCACTTAATTTCTTTATAATTGTAATATATGATCTATCAACTACTTATAGTTTTCTCTCCCCTTTTCTGACTGCTCCTTTGGAAATGGCCACATTTATCATTTAACGGATTTACTTAATGATTTACTCAATAGATATTGCAAATATTGCAAAAATATGTGATTAAGTTTGCCAAAAATATGCATTTCTGTGCAAACTGATTGGTTGTAAAGCACAGGAAGTGGCGGAGTAAACTATGTCATTAAAAATGTTTCCTACTAAATGACCCTTCTGACTTCTCTCTTGTTTTACTGATGAAACAGTACTCAAGCTTTCGTGATTAAAATAACTGCATTTTATAATTGCAACACTACTCCCCTGATTCTTGCTTTTGTTTTTATGTGTGTTTTTTGTTTTCAACTTTGTGTCCATTCTTGTTTTACAATCATCATGATGGAGAAGAGGGGGCTGGTTGCTTTGCTTTTTTGTCTTCCTGGTGTCTCGTGATTGTTGTGTGGCCCTTCCTTACGATGCCACGGCTTTGTCTACAGCTTGTGATTATGGTATTTCCTGATCATACTCACTATTTTTAAATTATATATACCGAAATATGGATTCTAAGCAAACAGCTTAGTCCTAGATAAAAATTGTCACAATTTGCGGCATTTTATCTGGACCTATGCTATTTAATATTGAAAAATGCCATACTCAGTAACCAAGAAGCACTTTATGATAGATTTCCAGCATTACATTGCATGCATGGATCCAGAAAGTTTTGTCAGAGGGGATCCAACTCAATATGACAATACTTTGTTAAGTTGATGAGGGGATAGAGAGTATCCAAATATCAGTGAAAGCGGGACATCATTGGCCCGCCAGCGAAACGCCATTTGAATGGCGTTTCGCTGGCGAACCAATGATGCCCGAAGCTGGCTTGGTAGATTTGTGATTTTCCAGGGGATCCGGACCAGTATTACTATGGAACTCTATAGCTTTGAGATTTTCCAGGGGGTGGTGATCCGGACACCCTGTCACCCCCACACTCTGGATCTGCTCATACATTGAAGACAATAAGGAATGGGTCAAACATTTCATAGAATTGCTTCCCCATTGTATTTTACACCATCGTCTGACTGTGCCTTCACGGAACACGCACGAGTAAACAGGGCAGACTCGTCACGCTTGATCAATATGTTCGTCATGGAGTTCGTGTCCTTCATGGTTCCATAGTGAATATGCGTGCTAGGGTTCAGACTTCCGTTGACATATTGCTCCGTGACACACGACGGGTTTGTTGGTATATTAAAGCTACGGCTGTTAAGTATTATAGAACCATTCGATGTTCTTCGCGCGTTTTGGTAAACTTTTGCTGTATTGTCCTCTGATTGGAATATATCATCCCTGCTGTCCTCGTCCGATGGATATCCAGAAAGACCTCCTCGGCCTCTCCTCGAGCGAACATGCGTGTAAAACAGGGTGAAATTATTGGAAATAACTGGGAATGTGAGCGCTACCATTAATACACCACTGACGGCACACGCTGTGCCAACAACGTAACCGATAGGCGTAATCGGGTATACGTCACCATAGCCGACTGTTGTCATAGTGATCAACGCCCACCAGAATCCTATAGGAATTGTGCTAAAGACGTCACTCGGATTCACAGCGTCTCGTCTCTCAGCGTAATATATCATAGTGGCAAACACTAACATGCCAATCAGCAAAAATATCCCTAACATGAGGAGTTCGTGCACACTGGCCTTGAGGGCGTAAATAAGAATTTGTAGTGCCTGATAATGCTTTACAAGATGAAATATACGAAACATTCTGATTATTCTTAGGATAAACATGATTTCAATCATAAGCCTTTCATTAACAAAACAAAACTTAAACACTTCCATATTGAGAATCAGCTGCATATACAGAGGCACAAGTGCGAGAAGGTCAATGATATTCATCGCAGATCTCACAAATTTTAGTTTGTTTGGGGAAAATCCAAACCTCACTACTAGCTCTATGGTGAAAAAGATTGTACATATAGTATCTACTGTCTGTAAGGCAGAATTTGGCGTCATCAGGTAACTTCCATCACAGCCGTCAGATTTGTTGATTAGAACGGTGGTGTTGATTGGCTTTAGTTCCGGTTTCAGATCTGGAAGTGTTTCCAAGCAGAATCCAAGGATAGATGTCATCACAAATAAAAGAGATATCACTCCATATATCTGAAAGTATAGAATAAAACAGTATAGTAACAAAGAAAATCAGCGTAAAGTTGAAATATTTTCTTACCCATAAATTTTAACATATGTTTTGGGTGCTCAAAAGACCCGTCCGCTCAAAAGAACCGTCTCATTGAGACGGTTCTTTTGAGTACCCACAACATATGTTTAGGTTGAGAAATAAGAAAATTAAATTTCCGTTACGCACTCTTAACTAAAGTCCTGAATTAGTACACTGACACAAAAATAAGCGATACATATACATTGGAGTTTATACTCTTAATACTAGTGTGAAATAAGATATAATATCCGTGAGATAAATCCATATTTATAATAATATGTGATTATCCCCACGCTTTTTTAAAAAAGCGATGGGGATATTGCAATCGCCTCCGTCCGTCCGTCCGTCTGTCCGTCCGTCTGTCCGTCCGTCCGTCCGTCTGTCCGTCACGCTATCTCCTCCTAAACCATTGGACGAAATTCAACCAAATTTGGTGTGTGGGTTGCTCACATGAATGGGGCGTGCAACGGCACATTTTTTTTTGGCCCCGCCCCCTGGGGCCCTGGGGAGGGGCCAAAAGGTCAAATATCATTAAATGTCATTAAATTTCAATTACAAAGTCAATTTGAAAGATTTTTTGACCAAACTTTGTGTGTCTTCTCCCACATGAAAGATATAAAACATATCAGACGGGATTTTCATTTGGCAGCCTGGGTCATGCCCTAGGGGTCGGACTTGGGGGTACCATGGGGGGTTGGGGCGGTCAAAAAAATTTTTTCCCGAAATTCAACCAGATTTGGTGTGTGAGTTTCTTACATGAATGGCACACGCACCGGCGCCATTTTTTTGGTCCTCGCGCCCTGGGGCCTTGGGGAGGGGCCAAAAGGTCAAATATCATTAAATCTGAATTACAAAGTCAATTTCAAAGATTTTTAAACCAAACTTTGTATATCTTCTCACAAATGAAAGATATAAAACATATCAGACGGGATTTTCATTTGGCCGCCTGGGTCATGCCCAGGGGTTGGACTTGGGCGTACCGTGGGGGGCTGGGGGGTCAAAAAAATTTTTTTTCCGAAATTCAACCAGATTTTGTGTTTGAGTTACTCACATGAATGGCACATGCACCGGCACAATATTTTGGGTCCCGGCCCCCTGGGGCCTTGGGGAGGGGTCAAAAATTTAATTTTCTGAACATGTACATGTGGCATATCAAATTAACGGGGCTGAGCAGTATACCAGGATACACTGAAATTTTTTTACCTACGATCAAACTGGTGACCTTCAATTACCATTAGATTTCTTCGAGAGCGTGGGGATTTGCGATGGCGCGCCATCGAATGTGTTCTAGTTATAAATATGGATTTATCACTTGTATGAAAAATAGTGTGGAACCTGATCAGCTGACTACATTTAAAGTCAGCTGGTCTGGATCTAACCTGTTTAAAAAGAGGATATATAATTTTTGACTGCGCGTGTGGTGAAGTTGAGAATGTCACTCATTTCCTGTGTGACAGCCCAAGACTCGTGTCATCAAGAAGTGACTTGCAATTGTAGGATGACTGGGCAACTGAAGATCTCTCATTTGGAAAGGAGGCTTTAATGAATGAAGCAAGGGAAGAAGAAACTGATCGATTATTAAAGAATGAAAAAAAAGAAGAAACTGATCAATTATTAAAGAATGAAGCAACAGAAGAAAAAAATTGATTATTAAAGAATGAAAAACAACAACAACAAAAAAGAAGAAACTGATCGATTAGTAAAGAAGTAAAACACAGGAGTAACTGATCGATCATTAAAGAAAAATAAAAACAGAAGAAATTGATTGGTTATAAAAGAATGAAGAAACAGATGAAACTGATCGATTATTATAGAATAGAAAAATAAAAGAAACTGATCAATTATTAAAGAATGGAAAAATAGAAGAAACTGATCGATTATTAAACAATAAAAAACAGAAGAAACTGGTCGATTATTAAACAATAAAAACAGAAGAAACTGATCGATTATTAAACAATAAAAACAGAAGAAACCGATCGATTATTAAACAATAAAAACAGAAGAAACCGATCGATTATTAAACAATAAAAACAGAAGAAACTGATCGATTATTAAACAATAAAAACAGAAGAAACTGATCGATTATTTCTACAAGTTCAGACATTGATTATCCACACATAGGTACATGCAATATCTTTTGTCGTGCTACCCAAGCATGTATAAATGGAAGTGTACCGCCATCAAAAACATTAACACATTTTTGTCTGTCTATCTGTCTGCTGCCTGCCTGTCTGTCTGTCTGTCTGTTTGTCTGTCTGTCTGTCTGTCTGTCTGTCTCTCTCTCTCTCTCTCTCTCTCTCTCTCTCTCTCTCTCTTTTGTTGTTGCTTTTAGCATTTGTTTCTAAGAAATGCATCTTAGCACACAACACGCAACCATATATTCCGAAAGATGATTAAGGTTCTAAAATCTGATGCAACTTCAAAAAAGTAGACGGTCAAAAAAAGGCGTTCATGCTTTCAATCGAATCCTTTCTATATAGTTGGCCATCCAGAGCCTGAAAAAAAATCTGTTGGCATTTTTGAGTACATTTTGGCATCCATGCTCAAAGTGTATCTAGATGTGTTTTAAGAAGGATAGGGGTGGATGCCAAGTCTGGAAATGCCCCAAAGTCCCAGAATTAGGTCAAAGGTCAACTGAGTGCAAATTCTTGTATATACATCAGATTTTAGCGTCTTTATCAATTAGCTACCCAAAATTATGATTCAAAGTAATGCAAAATCTCTTTGGGATACTACAGCCATGCTATATAAACAAACAGCATCATCAAGGCATGATGTGTGTTTGGATCAAAGGTCATTTAAGTGCAAAATCGGTGAAAATTGTAGCAATATTTTTTTTTAATTGGGGCAAAAATTCAAATTTTAAGTTCCCTTCTAACTTAATGGAAGAATTTTTTTTATTGCTATCCTGCTAGGTGTGTGTCTATCATGTTTGAAGCAATGATTTACCAAGTTTCCTGTGGTCAAATATTCATATTAGGCATGTAAAGTACGTTACTGTATAAAATCAATTAAAATGTAATACAACTAAGAATAACCATTTCATTTTAAAGAAGTATTTTTTTTGCTTAATGCTTTGAATGAATATGTCATTTTATGCAATTTTTATCCTTCTATGCATAAGATGTGTTTAAGTAGTTACTTACGTTACATTTTACCATCTGAAATTGAGTCATTTCTCAAAGGTATATGTTCCTAGCTACAGCTTTCATGAAGGACTTGGCCATGATCTCATGCTTATAGGACTAAGATATATTTCTTTTCTCATTTCACATATTTGTTGGGTTTGTTCCCATCTATGAGTAATTTTAAAACACTTTTTACAAGGCCACTACCTGCTAATTGCGTATACTAAAGATAGCTTCATGAAAACACAAAGACCAAGCCTCCTTTCATAAAACATCAGGCGTGTTGAAACCATGATAGAATATGGTAAATACCATATACTGGAAGGAATATATCCTCACATTTGTCTTCACATAGGTCTGTTAGCAGATTGTAACATACATAACATAAAGCTAATATACAGGTACATTTCTAATAACGACCATCCAGTGAAAACAGTGTTAACTTTTTGTGGGGTATATCAAGGAAATAGGCCTGACAATAAGGGTAATCCTCCATGTAACGTTAAACATTTAATTGTAGGTGTGTCCTTTCATTTGCACATATTAATGAAATGATGTGGATTCAAAAGTAGCATTTCTTTGAAATTAGGCTGCTTGTGCAAACATATTCATTCATACATAGAAGCAGTATAGATATGGTATTAAAGGTAACCTCTAATTTTAAGATACCATAAAATATGTATATATATCTTTCACAGCGCAACTTTTTATACGTTTTAATTGTTTCAGTGTCGATAAATTCAATTCTAAGTATCATTATTAAACATACACTCAACAAAATTTCTAATTGGTCATCTTTGCTTATTGGTCATTCTTTATATTTGATTTTCGCAAAAAGTATAAAAGATATAACATTGAATTGTCGTTTATATAACTCTTGGGTCCCAACCATTCATTTACCATACTAAAGATTGGCATATCATTTTTGAAATTGTTAGACTTTATTGTTGAATAATTGAATAAATCAGAGGTGACCCAATTAGAAATTTTGCTGAGTGTATTTTGCTTATTAATTTTTGCAAGATGATAGAAATCAAATGCTATGATGTTATTGGCATCTGTTTCTTTATGTTATTCTTTTTAACTGTAAAATGCCAATGCAAGTTTTATTCTAAATTAAATTTCTCCAAAACAGATGTCTGGTGACTTCTTGGGAACACAGGCATTCACCATATTGGAGCACCTGATGATTTGATTGTGTTCATAGTTTTCCATCAGTTTGGGGTCATTTCTAAGTATTTAGAGTTAACGTGTCCTGAAATGGTTATCTAATATGTACAATTACTAGCATAATCCATTGGTCTAACATCTCTGATTTGCTTGATGTATATAAGATCCTAAAGTAGTTAACTTGTCTGTTCTAGTGTAGAATGTATCTGTTAACCATGACAATTTGCTAAGACAGGGATTGATTGCGAATAGGGTAGGTGACTTACATTAATGTATACATCTACTGCTCGTAGATACAAGTGCAATATATCAGATTGGATAGCACTGCTTGAACTGTACAGTGTAAAAACATGTTTGGTGGTATGCCATTATATCAACCATGCTTGTTCCACTACACACTCTATGTTGGTTGCACGGTTTTCATCCTCATCCGTAAATTCCTAGCATTGGGCAAGGATGAGTAAATCATTGAAGTTGAAGTTGAACTGGAAACATACTTGAAATGTGTAGTTTTAATTTGGCATTACTCTTGAAATAAAACTGAACTACTTTCCTTTCACTATACAAGACAGTCCTCAATCAGTGTTAGTCTTCACAAATATCTACAAGGATACAGGTACAAGAGTGAGCAAGTTGATGCTTAAAATGCTTTCTGCAAGCTGTTGTCAGCAATGTTGTTCACGTTTTCGATGGTTTTGCATATATTTAAGACTATCACAATAAGCCTTATTTAGTAAACCTTTTAAAACCAACGAACAGACCATAACTCACCTTTCATAGGACATATATAAACATGTACTAGGATAACAAATAGCTCAACAAAATCAAATAGTGCATAAACAAAATAAAAACAAACTACCTTGTGAATAAGAAAAGCAAAGAAATCAGCTGCGTGTGACACTACTTTTTAACATACAGTTTAATCTGTGAGTTTCAGAGATGCAAACAATACAAGTGAATTTTGGGAGTCATGTTTTTTGTTTTATGCTTAAGAATAAAACGTACAGTTAACTGATCTTTAAAATATAGTATCACTAACGTTCGAATGATTTATTGTTTATGTTACCATGAAATATGTTCAGATGTTTTACAAGACTGCTACATGGCTCAGGTAACCTTACATCAACCAACCTTAGTCTAAGATAATTCACAAGCAGAATAGTTTCTATCAGAATTGCTGCAGAATATAATAAGATAATCATCATTAAAATATGATATGGAATCTAATTTAACAAAACATTAAGGACTTTAATGGGGACAGATGGTAAATTAATTTTATAAGGTAATTGTCAACAATGAAAAGTGAAAATTAAAAGAATTCAGCATACAAGGAAAATCTTTAAGACTAGATCTATGTAACATCCTATATTTGGACATAAACCATGCTGGTTCTATACTACGATGTTTTATTTGCAATCTTCAAAAACCTATACCTGCTATAGAAGACACTCAGCACTACCCCTGCATTAGTTCTAGCCTTGTCACTAGATGTATGTAATATTGCTATGCTATTTTAAGTTAATTATTGATATTAAGTCAACACCTAAATCATGATGTAGATTGCATGTTTATCGTTATGTACCATTGGTAGATATCTGAAAACTGCAATATGAATGTACAAGAACCAAGCAAATTACAGAAGGTAAATGAGTAAGACCAGGAAATGCCACATTTACATATTGCAGACCAACCCATAGCACTCTTTTAAATTAAGTCTTATATAGAATAAAATGTGTGTAGTATATGTAAGCGAATTGTGGAGAGCAGACCCAAATTTTATATAAGCCTAACAACAATTTACTACCTTTATCGATTATGTAAGGCACCCTTTGTTACCTACGTTACCTCATTAATATATGTGCAGCAATTTAAGATCCATTATTACTAATGTAGTTATAATTTGATTTCATTATGAAAGATATTTTGCCGATTCCAATGCAACGTAAATAATAGAAAGAAAAATGAATCTGTAAGCAGCTATGTGTTACATGCTGGAGCCAGTACAAATTACATACTAATTAGCATATTTAAATATTTACTTGATTTCACTTCATTGCAAGTTAAAAGTTATAAACAACTTCAAATATATAAAAATGAACATTTTCAAATAGAATATAGATCAATAGCATGTATATATTCAGGTCAGGTATCATGGTTTATTCTAATACATGTAATTTGTAAATCCATTATCTGCAATTTAGTATAAAATGTAACATACGTTTCGCTGATGAGCAGAAATGAATATCACAGATATATGCAATTGATTATTATGTCAAGTTTAAACATTTAATATTTAAACTGTTGCACTAATACTATTAAAATAAATCAACATTAGCCTTGCACTGTGTGTACTGTTATTTTCAATGCCAGTAGGGTAACGTTGATTACAGATGATTTATAGAAAAATAACCACAGAAAAGTTATTAAATTATGGGTTTCTAAGGCCCCAAGACATGTGCCAAACTGAAAATAGCTTTACTTTCTGAGAGGTGCAGCAAACTCTCAAAGTATCCCATATATCTCAGTTTAGCCCAATTGAGGGAGAATTTCCGTCAAATTGCACAAAACTTACGATGTTTGTCTTTGTAAATTCCATAAAAGGATGCTTCAAAAGGGGTTTCTTTAATAATAAACATGTTCATTTAAGCCTTCTGAAAGACTTCTACCCTTTTTAGAGTTTTAAAAGTATCTTGTTGTTGGACCAGATAAAAAAAGAAACACAGTTTGTAAAAATGCTCCGATTATTGCACTTGATGACCTTTGACCCAATTTTAAAGTCGACATATGAACATTTAGTTATAAAAAAACATTTTCTCAATGTTTTGCAGACTTATAACTATAAGCATACGAAATTTGGCTTGAAATGAAATATGTTTACATATAAAAAGATAAAGTTGTTTTACAGTAGTACATATTTTCTCATTTTGCACTCAATGACCTTTGACCTAATTTCTGGCCTTCATAAGCAAATTCAGACTTGGCATCCACCCCTATGACATTGTACACATGCTAAATATTATGTTAAAAGTGGTCTAACAAATGTACTCAAAAATGCCAACAAAACCAAAAATATGCATCTTTTTTTGATTCGGATTGCCAACTAATATGTCGTCTTTACTATCAAGTAGAAGAGACAGTTTTAAGCTCTTTACAATTTCCCAGTAGCCACATACTAGAATTGTGTCGATACATTTTAAGTTTGACCTATTTCGTTGATATTTATGTGCGGTCGAGCAGGTTCCAGTGGTAAAACAATTTTGTTCTTTCTCAATTCACATGCATACGAAATGACTTCTACCGATAAAGCGTAATTTTGTCCGAATTGACATGGCGACAAACACCAAATTTTCAAATTGTCCGAATAGATTTAGAATTGGCATAAGTCGTGGCAACTAGGATTTCCTGCTCTCACCACTCATGTTTCTTCTTTAAACTGGGTACCATTTTGACCAAACTTTGAGTGAGTGCATTGCTACTTTTTTTCTAAAAGTAAAAGTGCTGAAATATTAATAATAAAAAAGTTTTTTAATCCAAATCTTTACTCATGAGTACGAAATATGCACTTAGATATTGTCAAAATCATTGCATATACAAAATATAGTAAAATTATGTCCGTTTGTTCGCAAGATATTGAGCGAAAATGAAATTCTGACATCAATCAAGGGCCATAACTCTGTTACAAATTTCCAAAAAAAGACAGTTAACAAGTCCAACCTAACTCTTCTTAATAGGAATGCATTTATAGTAAATATGGTAATATTGTATCAATTAATACTAAAGATAATGAGCAGAAACGAAATTCTAACACCAAACAAGGGCCATATCTCTGTTGCAAAGGGGTACTTACATCTGTGCCCATGCTTGGATTTTCTTTAAACTTTGCATATTAATAACTCAAAATATACAAACTATGAAAAAATATTTATTGAATTAGATAGGTGATAATACGGCGTATGAAACAACCCTGATTTATTCAAACTCTGAGGTGATACCTGTATCTAAATTTCTATGTCCTCAGTCTAAAGTTTGGTTTATTTCCATGATTTGTCATGTAGATTGACTCCAGAACACCACAAGCATTATATAAAAAAGTAAGAAAGAGGGCAAAGATCAGGAATCGATACAATCAAGCACCACACCTGACCTTTTCAATATGAATGTGTAATACCACACAACTTTTTGGATAAATTGTAGTTTACGTTTTCTGAAGAACTAGTTATAAAATTTCAATATTTTTTCTCAAAAATTTACAAATAAAATTCAATTTCAAATATAGAAAATTTCTAGTCTTGTCAAGATATCATATTACCAAAAAAAACTTGTCTTATATATCCTGCTGATCTAAGCCAAATTTAATGGAAATAAAAAAAGGTAACATTGTGATTCTTACATCTTATGGGTGTAGGTCAGTGTAGCGCAATGTTAATTATTTAGTTGAAACGAATCAATAACTTCACAGAAGGACGGTGCTTTTAATTAACCTACACCTTTCTTAAAGAAAAAAAACATGTTAAGACAATATCACAACAATAAACAAATGAAAACAAGAAGACCAAGCATTTCCTTTACATCCCAACTGAACTAGAGTAACCACATATTGGTGCCATGACCAGGATAAAGTGTAACAGAATCTGGTCAGTGGTATCACAGTACAGTGTTCTACATAAACAAGTGACGCACAGAAACGAAGTTGTATGTCTAGAATACGCAGCCAGCTAGAGTATAAATGTTGCTCTTTGATGAAAATCAGCACAGAATGAACAGAGATGATTTAAGCATTGAATTAGCATTAACTTTGTGGTCAAGAGTTTCTGTGAACAAAATAGTTAATTATATCCAATATGTTTGACAAGGTAACTTTTGTGAACTGCTTTTTTGTTGAAGCTTACAATTATGAAATCATAGATATGAGGTTCTCCTCTTGTACGAATTCACTTGTCATACGGTTTCTCTTCTGTATGAATTTGCATTCTTAATAATGTTACATATTAAGTGTAACATTGGTCATATTGTATCATTTTGGATAATACTCGTGTGTTGGCATTTCATTAAAAAGAATCATGGAACTTACTATCAAAGTTTAGTGTAATTTTATTTGCCAATCCATAACAGGGAAAAGCATTGAACATATCAACTTCTACCAATGAACATGCTAGTATGATAATTCAAACTAAGTCAGTATTCAAGTAAGTTTTACAATGAAACATAGTTATTGTGTAGAAATTAGAACCATGTGTTTACAAGTTAAAAAATATGTTACCAGTCCTTGATTTTCATTAAATTTGGGCAACATATTCTAAACATATAGGGACAGTTTTAGTGTTGAAATGGTATCTTGACAAAGATCGCAACGTGTTAAAATTTGAATTCCAAACTTGACTGAATACAAAATAAACAGTTGAAAATTGTTGTACCATGGCATAAAAATGAATGCCTGCCCACTATCCTAATACAAACAAAGCCATTTACAATTGTATAGTATCAACGAACTTATCAATGATATCGTTATTTCATTAAAGCAATTGCGTCCGCTACATGATATGCCAATTTCTGTAGAAGTGTTTATGATATGGTACCCTATGGTGTGGTAGTGATATCATACTTGACGTCATAAACTAACAATGGAATTACATACAAACTCAAATGCACCATAAATAAAAAAAACAACCCATACCCCAGGTAATTTATCAGCGTATTAATATTATCACATTTCAATTGGGACAGACTTCCATGTTAATTCCCATACCTTGTAAGAGCCCCTTCGCAAAAATGTCATATAACAACCCAAACCTAAATATTGTCATCATCAATGCATATATAAAATTTGGTGAAATTATATCCATTTGTTCTCAAGATATTGAGTGCAAACGAAATTCTGACATAAATCAAGGACCATAACTCTGTTACAAAAAGCAAAAAAATGACAGTTAACTCTCCTAACCTAGATTTTGTCAATATAAATGCATACATAAAATGTGGTGAAATTCTGTCAATTTGTTCTAGAGATATTGAGAGGAAACAAAACCCTGACGTAAATAAAGGACCATAACTCTATAAACAAATGTGCGAAAAATGCATATATAAAATTTGGTGAAATTCTGTCGATTTATTTTCAAGATATTGAGCGGAAACGCAATTCTGACGAGTATAAAGGGTCATAACTCTTTTTGCAAATTTGCAAAAAAATGACAGGTAACAATCCCAACCTAATTCTTATTAACATCAATTAGAAATGTGGTCGAATCTAAAGATATTGAGCGGAAGCGAAATTCCGACATCAGTCAAGGGCCAAAATCCGGTTACAAATGTCCGAAAAATGATGTGTAACAATCTCAATCCAGAATGACAGACGGAATGACAGACAGGCGAAATCCAATATAGCCCCCACTTTTTTAAAAGCGGGGCTATAATAAACGAGTTGGCATTAACAATGAGCTTTTGCTGGAATGTGTCGTTTTCACACATTGCGGCTACAATACACTTCTTCCTGGCTAATATCAATAGCGTAAATGACCAAGAAAGGTCCCACAGAGAATATCAAATCCAGATGTTATTTCTATCAGAGACATAAAATAACATTAAGGCTGACGGCAAGCAATCAATATCAAAGATTTATGAAGCTCATGCAGCAGATTTATAGCTTGTCCTGTTGTATCCAAGGACCCGTGTCTGATTATGGTTTTAAAGAGCCACCGAGCAATGCCTTAATAGTCACAATACACCAGTAAGACAATTAAAGCAAAACAACCAGCTCTCTCTTTCACATCAAGATAGTTGCAAAACTAGAAAGGAAACTAAGTACGTATTAACAAAACAAGGACCAAACACAGAACCCCCACAAACAATGAAAGCAACAATAAACAACGTCAACAACAACATACGTGTACATAAGATCCAACGCATTTCAATACATATTTTAAAAGCAATTTAAGCGGGTATCCCATGCACTTCAATGCGAATAGTATAACTAATTTGGTTGGATACGACATTCATACAATACGTTGATATGCGTTGATTCACGCTGTCAACGAAAATTAAATTTGACGCACGTAGAACGCATTAGAAACGCGCATTTAACGCTCTTTATAGAACAATACATTTTTCACATTAGTTATAATGACGTTTTCTTTAATCAGCATACGGCTGTAATATTCAATGCATCATCCAAGATCTAAACATCAGCATCAAACAGAAATCTCTCGTGCTTGTTGTTTCCTTTGGTATATTGAATTTAGATATCTAAAATGGGTCGCAAATTTAAAATTATTTCGGATTTTGAATTAGGACTTTATTATACCTCATATAGTTAAGTTGTGATCACATTCTCAGCTTATGTGCTATTTCATTTATGAAGGGGAAGAAGCAACAAATAATACATTCTGTATTAATGCAAGAGTTGTCCCTTATCAGCCAACTTTCATCAAGCTTATCAAAGTCTGATGATAACCTTTGCCATAAGTTCGGGCCCAGAACAGGCCCGCTAAAACATCGAGCCTGAACTGGATCCAAACCGTTTGACTTCCTGATGGTATTCCTGAAAGAATTTTTTTCGTAAACGATGATTCTGAAAAAAAGTCAGCAGATGACAAGAAGCATGAAAAGAGTTAAACAGGTATGCAGTAAGGCAAACCTCGGATTAATTGCGGGAGATTGAACACGTTCTACTATGTCACGCGCGCTAAGTCGTCGTTGCATATGGCCAGTTGTATTGAGTGAAATACTGGGCGTGGTTCGGAAACATCTATTAACCCATAATTTTTTTATAAGCCAAGCGTCCATTTTGTGGGTAATCGGCAAACAGTGCAAAACCAGATCAGACGCCGCAAAAGTCATGCAGCGTCTGATCAGGTTCTCCACTGTTTGCTTACAGAAGTTTCTTTTAAAATTTGAATAAAAATGAAAAAATACCACCCAACAACCCTATAATTGGTAACGGACTCGTCCCATTGAAATTGGAAAATACATTCGGCATAAATGGGTTGAAATAAGGCATAAAGATGGTACGAAGTCATATTTGAGTGATAATTCGTCATATTTCCGATTACATGTGCCAATCTATAAAGGCAAGTCTGATTTTGATTAAAATTGTAATCGTTATCTACTTCTAGACATCGTGATAATTTGGACGATCCCTATACGTGTAAGTATGATTTATTCCCTGAATTTCATTTAAATAGATATATTCTCCCGACACTGAATTATAATTTTTATTTTAATTCATACCAAAGTGCATACGTTGCGCTTACTTATTAAATACACTTATTGAATTTTTAAAATGAGCACAACAAGTTTTGCCATTTATCACCATTTATACCCAACCCTTATTCCAAGAATGTGCGAGGATGGCATATTTGCCCAAAACGTATATGTTATATGGATTTGTAGCAAATAACATCACGAAGACTATAAATGACTGAGATATTATTGATTGGAATGTCACTGATGCAGTACGATGTACAATGCTCAACGATCGCAATATTGCAAGTGATCATGTGATCATCATTAACAAAAACTACAGCTATAAACATAATAATAATTTAATTTGCCTCTTTGTTGGGGACAGCCTCCTGACAGTCTTCTCACTTTCCCCCATAGGCCCTTGAGAAATTGATTGAATCTAAAGCCTGGTGTGATCCCCATGAACCAACGAAAGATTGCCTATAGATTAGGGCAGGTGATCTCCCTGAGTAATCCAAGGCATCAGGTGAGTGGACTCACCTATTCGGCAGGTGATCCCACCAGGAAAAGGGGTCAGTGATCTGGCATCTAGCAGATCACCATTGGGTGTATCAAAATGAGTTCATTGGTTCCAGAAAATTGGGCGACCGATGAACGACGAGGAGCGTTGTCATGATAAGCGCCCTCTTGTTAGATTATGAACCTTTTTGGGGGACGGAGAAGACCAGACATTGACTAAAAGGAGACTAGACCCATGCATGCTCAACATGAAAAGTAAAATGAACAACATGTTACAAACTGATAAAAGATCAAATGATCAGAGGAATAATAAAACAATCATGTAACCTTCTTATCGCATCACTCCTCGATATATTACGATGCCATACGTTACAGTATATTGAAAAACTGAAATAAAATTTGCATTGTTGACACTGGTACGTTCAGCTTTAATGAACTAATGAAAGTAGGAGGTGTTGGGGTGGTGGCTGGGTTAAGCTTCCTGTCCCAACACAGCAAGTGACTGCTCTGAGAACAAAGGAGCGAAGCAGCCTCGCCCTTAACCGCTATCTGATAGCTACCTTAGTTAACCAATAGAAATAGCGCTTCTCTGTGTTTGCCTAAACCTGTTGAAATGGAGTTCTAGCATACGAAATAATGCCTGGAGATGGTTTTATTATTACTCTGATAAACCGTTATGAAACATATGATATTTTATACGTAAAACAGAAGCTTTCACTATGATACGTCCGAGATATGACGTACTAGCAATGGTTCGAAGAGCATTGTGCGAACCAGGGCCGCGTATAAATTCCAATTAAATTAAATTGTTAATTTATACCCAACCCTTATTCCAAGAATGTGCGAGGATGGCATATTTGCCCAAAACGTATATGTTATATGGATTTGTAGCAAATAACATCACGAAGACTATAAATGACTGAGATATTATTGATTGGAATGTCACTGATGCAGTACGATGTACAATGCTCAACGATCGCAATATTGCAAGTGATCATGTGATCATCATTAACAAAAACTACAGCTATAAACATAATAATAATTTAATTTGCCTCTTTGTTGGGGACAGGCTCCTGACAGTCTTCTCACTTTCCCCCATAGGCCCTTGAGAAATTGATTGAATCTAAAGCCTGGGGTGATCCCCATGAACCAACGAAAGATTGCCTATAGATTAGGGCAGGTGATCTCCCTGAGTAATCCAAGGCATCAGGTGAGTGGACTCACCTATTCGGCAGGTGATCCCACCAGGAAAAGGGGTCAGTGATCTGGCATCTAGCAGATTACCATTGGGTGTATCAAAATGAGTTCATTGGTTCCAGAAAATTGGGCGACCGATGAACGACGAGGAGCGTTGTCATGATTAGCGCCCTCTTGTTAGATTATGAACCTTTTTGGGGGACGGAGAAGACCAAAAACTGATTTAATAATCTATCAAATTTAGTTCATAAATTTGACTGATTATTGAAGGAGTTGCCCCCAAAAAGAAACGGCTTGACGGAACAAAGATTAATCTATTATTTTTATAAGACCTGAACACGTGCAATCTGTATTGCTTTCAATCCGTTAAATGCAGAACACATGTGAGGAATCTCACCAGAAGGTGCATGGTATGCGATAATAACCTATACTAAGCAGAACACTTGTGAGTGATCTCACAAGAAGGCACATAGGGTGTGATTATATCTAATACTTAGCAAACGCTGTGAGTGATCTCACAAGAAGGTGCATGGATGTGAAAATACCTTATACTTAGCAGAACACCTGTGAGTAATCACATAAGAAGGTGTCTTGGATGCGAATCATTATAGTAAGCAAAATATTGGTGAGTGATCTCACCAGAAGGTGCCTTGAATGTGATAATACATTATGCTTGGCAGAACACCTGTGAGTGATCTCACCAAAAGGTTCCTCGGAGGTGATGATACCTTTAACTTAGCAGAACACCTGTGAGTGATCTCACCAGAAGGTGCCTGGATGCGAGATTAACTTATACTTAGCAGAACACCTGTGAGTGATCTCACCAGAAAGTGCCCAGGATGTGATAATACCTTAAACTCAGCAGTACACCTGTGAAGGATCTCACCAGAAGGGGCCTTATATGTAATAGTATCTTAAACTTAGCAGAACAACTGTGAGTAATATCACCAGAAGATGCCTTATATGCGATAGTACCTTAAACTTAGCAGAACACCTGTGAGTGATCTCACCATAAGGTGCCTTATATGCGATAATACCTTAAACTTAGCAGAACACCTGTGAGTGATCTCACCAGAAGGTGCATGGGTGCGATATTAAATTATACTTAGCAGAACACCTGTGAGTGATCTCACCAGAAGGTGCATCGGATGTGATGATACCTTAAACTTAGCAGAACACCTGTGAGTGATCTCACCAGAAGGTGCCTTATATGCGATAGTACCTTAAACTTAGCAGAACACCTGTGAGTGATCTCACCAGAAGGTGCATGGGTGCGATATTAACTTAAACTTAGCAGAATACCCGTGAGTGATCTCATCAGAAGGTGTCTCATATGCGATAATACCTTAAACTTAGCAGAAAACCTGTGAGTGATCTCACCAGAAGGTGCATGGGTGCGATATTAACTTATACTTAGCAAAACACCTGTGAGTGATCTCACCAGAAGGTGCATCGGATCTGATGATAACTTAAACTAAGCAGAACACCTGTGAGTGATCTCACCAGAAGGTGCCTTTATGCGATAGTACCTTAAACTCAGCAGAACACATGTGAAGGATCTCAACAGAAGGTGCCTTATATGTAAAAGTACCTTTAACTTAGCAGAACACCTGTGAGTAATCTCACCAGAAGGTGCCTCAGATGCGATAATACCTTAAACTTAGCGGTACACCTGTGAGTAATCTCACCAGAAGGTGCCTCAGATGCGATAATACCTTAAACTAGGCAGAACACCTGTGAGTGATCTCACCAGAAGGTGCCTTGGATGCGATAATACCTTAAACTTAGCAGTACACCTGTGAGTAACCTCACCAGAAGGTGCCTTATATGCGATAGTACCTTAAACTAAGCAGAACACCTGTGAGTGTTCTCACCAGAAGGTGGCCTGGATGCGATAGTACCTTAAACTTAGCAGAACACCTGTGAGTGATCTCACCAGAAGGTGCCTTGGATGCGATATTACCTGATACTTAGCAGAACACCTGTGAGTGATCTCACCAGAAGGTGCCTGAGATGCGCTAGTACCTTATGCTTAGCTGAACACTTGTGAGTGATCCACCAGAAGGTGTCTTGGATGCGATAGTACCTTAAACTTAGCAGAACACTTGTGAGTAACCTCACCAGAAGGTGCCTTATATGCGATAATACCTTAAAATTAGCAGTACACCTGTGAGTGATCTCACCAGAAGGTGCCTTATATGCGATAGTACCTTAAACTTAGCAGAACACCTGTGAGTGATCTCACTAGAAGGTGCCTTAGATATGATAATACCTTAAACTTAGCAGAACGTAGCAGAACACCTGTGAGTGATCTCATCAGAAGGTGCATTGGATGTGATAATACCTTAAAACTAAGCAGAACACTTGTGAGTGATCTCATCAGAATGTGCCTAAGATGCGATTATAGCCTATACTTAGCAGAACACAAGTGAGTGATCTTACCAAAAGGTGCATAGGATGCGATGATATTAATTCAGTGGACCACGTGTTGAAAATAAAATAAGGCAGGTGTATAAATCCCTTTGCAGTTAACTGAACTCCTCTGGTGGCCCAAAGGAGGTAAATGACAATTCCTATGTAATGCAGAAATCCATACACCTGTACAATATAAACATGTTAGATATAGTAAAAGTAGGCACCGCAACCTCGCCACTCTTATCTTAGCATTATCTTTCTTTCCTATCATTTGTATATACCATTTTAAAAGTGGAAATGACTGACACAGTTTGTCGCTCCATCTGTATGCTAAAGGTCTCTAAGATATTTAATTGCTTGAATGATTGGCAACCTGTGAACACGAGTTGCAAAAAGGCATAGCATGATTCATAGTCAATGATAGTCAAAGAATGACCCCAGTCTCATAAAAACGGTCCTACTGTATCATTGATAAGCTGGCAGGAATGTTTATTTATAGTGAAATTTAGAGCCCAGTAGTAATGGGTGTCACTATGGCCTCAAAATTTTTTAAGCCTGAAAAGAACTTAGAATTTTTCAGGCTAAAATTTTGAGACCATAGATGGCTACCCTGGTAGGCTTGAGTGACTAGCTGTGAATAACTTAGTTTATTTTTGGGGTTAATCTGACTGGGGCTATAATTGTGATAGTTTCCTGGGCTATTAGAAAATAACTTAGTTTATTATTGAGGTCTTTTCTGGTCGGGTCTATGATTGTGATAGTTTCGTGGGCTATTGAGAATAACTTAGTTTATTTTTTGAGGATTAATCTGACTGGGGCTATAATTATAATAGTTTCCTGGGCTATTGGGGAAATAACTTAGTTTATTTAGGGGAATAAAGGTCCTGCTGTGGTGATATATAAAATAACTAAGTCAAATTTAGCTTTGAAAATAACTTAGTCAATTTATCTAGAGTAGGTGTGTACTTAGATATGATTAGGCTGCTTGAAAGTATTTAAGAATTATACTTTTTCGGATTCTTGCATGAAGTCGTATTTGATAGCTATTATCTATCTTATGATTAAGTTAGAGCTTCTGTTCATATCTTAGATAATCATCATTGGCATGTAATAGTATTGGGGTTTAATGATCAGATGTTGATGAATGTGTCCATATCGCTTGAGATGTGGATGCAATGTGGACCTTCACACGTATAATATGGATGCAATGTGGATCCACCACATCTCCACAATTTGAATGTGGATGTAATGTGGAGCAATGTGGATGTATTGTGGAGCAATGTGGATTTCCACATTTCAAATGTGAATAAATGCATATATATTGCGTGTCAGAATAATGGAGATTTACGTTCATTCTTGGATAAATACGAATTATATGTGGACCACCTGACTTTAAATGTGGATCCACCACATCTCCACATCTTGACAATGTGGATCCACCACATCTCCACATCTCCACAATGTGGAGTTTCCACACCTACACATTTGACAATTTGACTTATACCCTCTCTCCAATCAATCCCTTGTAGACTTGAGCATTGGGCTGCGAATAAATTTTTTGGTGTATGATTGTGAAAGATTTCTGGTCGTATGATAGTTTCCTGGTCCTGCTGTGGAAATATATAAAATAACTTAGTTAATTTCAGCTTTGAAAATAACTTAGTCATTTTAGGAGGTATAGTTTTTGGTGATATATGGTGTGTGTAATAGTCAAGGCTACTTAGTTCTATGCGTCTTAAGAGTCTCTTGGTCAATCAAGACCTCAACTCCTAGAGGCATCACTCTGTAGCGTTAACTAGTGTATAGCTAGCTGTCTCAAGCTTACTACTACTTATTTTTTAATGAAAGAACAACAAAGACTGGTGAACATTTCTATAACTTTATTGCCCCGCTAACTATAACTGATTACAATGACAGAGGATTAGGGCCGTCCCTCTGTTCATTGTTTACAATAAGAGAAATTAAAGAATATATGCCATCATACAAAGTAGAATTCAATTAGAATGTTTAAACATTGATCCAGAGCCTAGTTGACTTTGAGTAAATTTTGGTCCAAAGTTGTTCTGTTGAAGCTGACTTGGTGCATATTTTGATCCTGAACTCTGTTGTAATGAGCCTGATTCATCATCTTCATCTAAGGAATAGGATGGTGGGTCATATTCTTCAAGTTTTCCATCCAAAAGGTATCTTCGTTTTTTAATAGCATATCTCAATGCTTCATCCTCATCAAACTCATCATCATCTCGTAGTCTCTTTGCTGTAGCTGTTATCTTCTTGTGCAAGGGGTCTTTCTTCATGGCCTTAGATACTTTAAGGAAGCACTTGTAGCGATCAATGACCTGTTCTCTGTATCTAGGTTCTAGTTTATTAAAAGTGACCTCCTCTGCTTCATCTGTGTCCATGTCTGGATGTTTCTCTACTGTATGTTGTACACTTTCATTGAAAGTGTCTTGTAGGTATCTATGAGCTCCACCAACAAAAGTTTTCCAAGGATCAAACTTGGTATTTTTTCTAGAATAATGTTGGTCTTCATCATCTTCATCAGTATAGTCTGTATCACTTTCGTCATGAATACCATAATCTTTGTCTGTATATTTCCCAAAGATATCTTCCTTTTGATGACTTCTAGAAGTCCCTGCATCCGATTCTTCAGACATAGTAGAGTCTTCATTTTCTGACATTGTTTCTGACTCCATATCTTCACTGCAGATACCACTTGTCAGATGTCGTCTCAAACTGTCTGATCTTGCAAACTGTCGTTCACACTTTGGACACTGATGTTGACCCATTGAAATCGTTTTGGTAAATGAATAGCTTCTCTCTGATTGTGTCCTTTTATACTTGTAGTGGCATAAAACCCACAGTTTTGTCAATATTTCTCACAAAAATATGACATTTTCTACTCTGTCTTATTATTTGCATGTACTTTTTTTTGCTGCAACACTTGAGAGAGGACTGCATTTTCTTGTTTTGCTGTTCTCTTTTGCAGGAGAAAAACTATTTCTCTTATCACATCTCTGCTCCATAATATTTCTTCTCTTCATATATTTCTTCTCTAATGGCATTCTTTCTAGTTGGTTTCCTATCAGCTTACGAAGCTCTCTATGGCACATTCTACAGTACTTTGGTGGTCTTCCTTGCTTGAGTTTTCTATCCAACGCTGTACTCAGCCTTTTGACCAGATATCGAATTTGTGCATAGCTCATATAATATTTAGTTGATCTTTTAGATGCAGGTGTTTTCATATCATCATTGCAGCTTGTATTTTTCTGTCTTGCTGAGATATCCATTCTTCGTCTTTAAGTGTTCAAACAACAATAAGAAGTGTCAACCAGGACCATCATATTTATACTGATAACAAAATTGATCAACTTTTTAAACGTTTGAAATGTAACTTTACTAAAGTTTTCCCACCAACAAAAGGGACAGACCTGCCAATTTCATCTTTGATATCAATATGAACCTGATCAATATAAGATTTTGCCAAAGGTACATAATGCAAATTCACAAATTCCTGATGCGATTGAGTGCTAGGTTTTGACTGTTTATAAGAAACAATTCTAAGTAAAGGAGCCGTTATATTTCCAACGTAAGTGTAATCTGCAACATCAGAATAAACAAACATCTGATGGTGAGCCATATTCAAATCAACAGCATATGTAAAAACCTGATTATCACTCCCAATCAGTTTATTTGAAAGATCAGGATTCAATCCAAGTATTTCTCCAAGAGACTTTGAAAATCTAATTTGGACTCTTTTTGGATTTTCAACATGTAAGTTTACACGGTTACCTGATTTCTTGTAACTTAATGTGATCATACTGTGGATTTGACGTAGAATAGCTCCACATTTTTCTTCAATTGCAATCTGAATTTGCTCTACTAAGTGCTGAGGCGAATTATAGTTTCCAGCTGGGATAAACAATTTTATTTCAGGACAACTTCCATCTTTCATGCATACAGTATTCATTTTACTTTTCCCCAGTCTTTCCAAAACATTCTCATTGTAGAATCGAACATAAAAATAATTGCTGTTATGTGAAATGTTATATACTTCGGAAGGAGTCATAATTTCTACCAACGCTACAACCCATTGTTCTTTCTGGACTTGAATAGGATGATTTAGCTTTGTGGTAAATGAGAACTGTTTATTTTTAGGGAAAATATCCATAGAACTATCACTTAGTAAGCTCAGATAAAATTCATCCATGATCTCATATGTGAAACAGCCACTACAATTGATAGAAATATAATGACAATTAGACATCGCTTAACTTCATATATATATTGGCTACTCTTGTATTAATCATATGAAGATAGAATGTATAGCATCTGTGGGAAAAACCCAGATTTTCTGAAATCAACAGTTGAAATTTCACAAAATTGTTGTATCAAGCGTAATCACTATTTGATTTTTTCATCCGATTTTTTCATCCGATCGAATATTTTCCATAAGTTCAAAAAAAATCCTCAGTCAAGAATACTAGTTCTCAAATTATTTTGATATGCAGTACTAGAATTTTACATCCGATCAAAATTTTTCCATTAACCAAACTACTGAAATTTTAAGAAAATTCCTCAGTTGAGATTACTAGTTATCAAATTATTTTGATATGCAAATTTGATTTTCTCATACGATCAAATATTTTCTATAAGCAAACCTACTTGAATTTTTTCATCAGATCAAATATTTTCTATAAGCCAAACTACTGAAAGTTTCACAATGCAGCAATAGAAATCACTAGCAAAAAATTTGACAAGCAAAACTATATGAATTTTTTCACTAAGTGTCAGGCGAGACTACAATTTTTGCTAAGCCTATAGTGCAGGCGAGACTACATTTTTTTCAAAAACTAGCAAGAAGTATCAGGCACTGTATAAACAGCACCATTACTCCCCCAGTACTATCCTTACCTCGGAATCCCTGACGATTGAAACTGTCTCAAATACAAGTCAAATTCCTGCATGTCTCTATGGACCAGAGAATTTGAGGCGGAGCCACTCCAACCCGAAGGCTGGCGCCCTTAAACAGCCGAAGCTGCTCTACCTTTTTAAATGCATATTCAACAGTTTCTGAAGCACAAAGCTTCTCTACGGGCCTCGGCGGATGTATAGAATACCAGTGGTCAGTTATCTTTTGTTCAAACTATATCTCTACTGACTTAATAAGCAAATATTTGCGATTCATATATATAGTTATCCTAAAACAAAATGAGTTTGAAAGGGTGTCTCAATGTTACTCTATCCCATAATAGTTTACATGCCTTATAGTATGTAAAATCGATAACTTGAATATAAGAGCTATCTTTTGGTAAAAATTTGAAGTCAATCGGATAAAAAATACCCGAGATATTACAAATTTTGCTAATTTTTACCGTGAAATTTTTTATTCAAGGGAGATAATTTATTGGCATGAAAAAGCAAGAACCGGATTTCTAAAAAGTAAAAATCATATTTTCGCAATAACTTGAGTTTGCCTCGACCGATTTTTCAAAATTTTTTCACCCTATAAAAGCTTATGATAATTGCTATCTTATCACATACAATAGAACTAATTCCTCTGTAGATATCACATCATGGAAGTAGCAAGAGAGCAAACAATTTTCTGTTGATGGCATATCAACTACCGAGAGAAATACAACATAAAATTTGGGCTCATGAATTTTACTTAGTTATTTTATATATCAACACAGAAGGACCTTTATTCCACTAAAATGACTAAGTTATTTTCAAAGCTGAAATTAACTAAGTTATTTTATATATTTCCACAGCAGGACCAGGAAACTATCATACGACCAGAAATCTTTCACAATCATACACCAAAAAATTTATTCGCAGCCCAATGCTCAAGGCTACAAGGGATTGATTGGAGAGAGGGTATAAGTCAAATTGTCAAATGTGTAGGTGTGGAAACTCCACATTGTGGAGATGTGGAGATGTGGTGGATCCACATTGTCAAGATGTGGAGATGTGGTGGATCCACATTTAAAGTCAGGTGGTCCACATATAATTCGTATTTATCCAAGAATGAACGTAAATCTCCATTATTCTGACACGCAATATATATGCATTTATTCACATTTGAAATGTGGAAATCCACATTGCTCCACAATACATCCACATTGCTCCACATTACATCCACATTCAAATTGTGGAGATGTGGTGGATCCACATTGCATCCATATTGTACGTGTGAAGGTCCACATTGCATCCACATCTCAAGCGATATGGACACATTCATCAACATCTGATCATTAAACCCCAATACTATTACATGCCAATGATGATTATCTAAGATATGAACAGAAGCTCTAACTTAATCATAAGATAGATAATAGCTATCAAATACGACTTCATGCAAGAATCTGAAAAAGTATAATTCTTAAATACTTTCAAGCAGCCTAATCATATCTAAGTACACACCTACTCTAGATAAATTGACTAAGTTATTTTCAAAGCTAAATTTGACTTAGTTATTTTATATATCACCACAGCAGGACCTTTATTCCCCTCAATAAACTAAGTTATTTCCCCAATAGCCCAGGAAACTATTATAATTATAGCCCCAGTCAGATTAATCCTCAAAAAATAAACTAAGTTATTCTCAATAGCCCACGAAACTATCACAATCATAGACCCGACCAGAAAAGACCTCAATAATAAACTAAGTTATTTTCTAATAGCCCAGGAAACTATCACAATTATAGCCCCAGTCAGATTAACCCCAAAAATAAACTAAGTTATTCACAGCTAGTCACTCAAGCCTACCAGGGTAGCCATCTATGGTCTCAAAATTTTAGCCTGAAAAATTCTAAGTTCTTTTCAGGCTTAAAAAATTTTGAGGCCATAGTGACACCCATTACTACTGAGCCCACATGACCCAGTGTGTGCACTATGCATTGAATGATGTCAAAACGTATGTGAGAAATTGGAAAAACCCTTGTTTGTAATTAGGCAATCTGCTCAGATAAGCACTCCTTGAGAATGTGAAAACTGAGACTAAATGTTGAATAAATCTTGAACTGACATTCATAAACTACCTTGTAGATTTACGCATATCAGCTGCTAAAATCAAGTAAAACCACCGCTTACAATATATGATAGTGCTCTGGTGCCACATCGGAACCTCGTAAATAGCCCATGTATTGTGATTGTTGATACCCATACAGATTATAATAACATTAAATCCAGGAAATGGGAGTTTCCCCATCTAAGATGGCATATTAATGGTTTTCTGTAATCAAAGATTTGCTGTTTATGGCTTTCAATCGAACCGCTAAAGACTGTGCCTCGCAAAAAGATGCACCTGTTGGAGGAGCGAATTAGCTATGGTTAAGACGATTCATGAACAGGTACAAGTCATGTAGCTTTCAAAGAGTATGCACTGTACATGTAGGACCCGATCAGACGACATTTGGGTCTACACGATTTATCACTATTCATTGTTTAAACGATGCACACATAACGATATTTGTAGTGAGAAATATCATGTTCGGTAAGAGATGTTTTGATATGGCAGGTACATGTACATTGCGTACCCCAAAATTCAGATAGATAATAGTAAAAGACATGCATTGACCAAACAGTTCAGTGCCCGCTGAGATGTCGCATACTGAGCCGTAACTGTCCTTGCAATTGAAAAATTCAGCGTTTTTGTAGTTAGAAATCTAAGGTTTGGTGATTTACTGGGAACGATAGCATGACAACTCGATAAGTGGCTACACGTGAAAAGGTATAATATGAGAACAACCAATGCCCCGACCAAATACCTGGATTCAAGCAACTTGACCAGGGCTCTGACTGTCTCTTGCTCGACATGTTAATTAATGATTGTACAGAACAGGTACATACATGTATGGTCTTTTCACGTGACACCATGAAACGATATAACTAAAGTACATTCCAGTCAGAATAGATTCCTTGTGTTGATAGGAAACATGTAAGGAGGTCCGTGGGAATTCGTCTTCTAATGATCGCACATTACACATACACCACAGTTCTGCAACAAATAAGCCGAAGAAACACATGATCGTTTGTGTTCGTGTTCGTGGAAAGTTGCTGGAATGCTACAAAAATGATTATTATCTTGACTCCGTAAAGGGAGCTTCCTGTGAAATGCATCTCGTTGTTTAACTAGAAGACCGCTTAACAGAACATGTAATATGCATCCGCATCTTGGTTTATACGAATCCACTGCTTGGGTTCCAAATTGCCTGTTGCAAACACATACGGTTGTCAATTGTTCAGTTAAATGAACAACAGAGAAAACCTTCTTTTTATGTGGTCTAAGAGTGTAATATGATTCCATGTCTATGTTACCGCATTAGTACGCACAAAATGACCTTCACATCTGTCAAAACGTTAAATCCGATGTGACCATGACAAGAACTTCATTTACAATGCTTCGAGTTTGCATTACTCGAAGTCCGCCTCTAAGAACAATGTAATATCCACTGGTCAGCTTAGGAATACTACAGAATCAACTGCTCACAGTCCGAATGTTTGTACTACATGTAAGTACTATATTGTATTGGCAGCATGGAAGAAAACGATTGTTTATGTCTTTTCTCCAGATCATGAAAATGCGTAATTGCATGTGCTTTAAGAATGTAATGCTAGATGATGTATATGTTACCACATTAATGCGCACTAACTGGCCTTGTACCATGTGTCCAAACGTAAAATTCAATGTAACATCGACACTACGCACATGAAAATAACTTCAGGTAACATGCTTCGAGTTTGTATTACTTGAAGTCTGCTTTAAGAACATGTACTATCCAAGCATAAATGCTCACAGCTCACATGTCTGTACTTTGTATTGTGCATTACCTTGACAGCATGAGCGAAAACGATTGTTAATGTTTTCTCTAATCATGAGATGAACCACAAAACACATGTTCATGACGTTTGTGCTGTACGATTTTAATGTGTGTTGGCATAAGACGTTCTGAATGGCCTGTAATCCATCGTGACACTGTATCCGATATATGCACAAACATGAAGCGTTCTGTCAAATGTTTTTAAATTACATATGATAATGTATACTTGTGTTCTGAACCTATTCATAAAATCCACAAGGCTGTGTCTCTTTGTAGCTGCCAAAAGGAGACTCCCATGGCATTGAGATATGAGTGTTTTATTGAGATCATTCAACCGACATGAACCTGAAAAGAGAGCTCTCGCCACACGCCGATGGACCACACTTCCACAATTCCGAAGCCCGGCCCTGGGGGATAAACATGATTACCGTCCAGGGCCAGGCTAGGAACCTTCCTGAAGCAACGGTCCATCAACGTGCTAAGAATTACATTTTGCCTAAAACAGCCGAATTCGTTGCAACGAACGAATGCTTAATCGGCGATACATATGCAAAAGCAATCGCTAACTCCGAAATTTAGAATTTGTAAACACAACAGAAATATTAAGCTTCCTGTCCCAACACAGCACGTGACTGCTCTGAGAACAAAGGAGCGAAGCAGCCTCGCCCTTAACCGCTATCTGATAGCTACCTTAGTTAACCAATAGAAATAGCGCTTCTCTGTGTTTGCCTAAACCTGTTGAAATGGAGTTCTAGCATACGAAATAATGCCTGGAGATGGTTTTATTATTACTCTGATAAACCGTTATGAAACATATGATATTTTATACGTAAAACAGAAGCTTTCACTATGATACGTCCGAGATATGACGTACTAGCAATGGTTCGAAGAGCATCGTGCGAACCAGGGCCGCGTATAAATTCCAATTAAATTAAATTGTTAATGAAAATGCACTGATAGTGAGACCCATTATATTTGATGTGTTTAAGGTACTTGGTGGGGTTACTGTATAACGTAGGTGTTTCAGTGACTGATTTTTTCTTTGAAAACTTACCATCGACTCCGATTATACATAATGCGTTGACAAACGCATGCTAATAGATCCTCGAGGAATTGATGCTGGCAAAATTCCTTTGTGTTACTCTCTTCTCTTAATATAATATGACAACTGCAGATGACACAGTCGTTCAGACTGACTGGCATAAGCCGGATCAGTTCCAAACCTCTCTTCTGAGAGTTGCAGCAATAAACAAACAAGACAGAAAGTGGACCGGTCCAACTCCGGTCGATCGAATACGTTACATATCCTCGCATAGACAAGCTTAAAGTGAAAATTCACACTTTTTTCAATTGTATTTGAGCCGTGACATGTGATTTCCAACAAAGTGGCATTTTGACAAGTGCAGACTCAGAAATCATGTGTAGCCTCCTTTTAAGCTTAGAAACTCCAAATGCTGTTCGGACAGTAGCTAAACACTCATAGAATATTCAAGCGACTTGCAAAGGCTCTGATCAGACTGCGCATATGCGCAGGCTGATCTGTGCCTATGCTGGTCGCACATACCACATTGTTGGAAATCTCATGTCGCGGCTCATTTATTATAGAGCTTACATTATGGTAGGAATAATCCATCATTTAATGTTTGGGAAATCTCTTCAATTAGCCTGTTATTGATTACTTTCTGGCTCCACTGGATTCCAGCCATTTTAAAGGTCAATGAGTTCCTAACAGGTGGACTGGAAGCACTTTGATCAGGATCTGCTTACACATTACCAGAGCAGAATCGTTAATCCTTGATAATGGCAAAAACACAATGTTTCAGAGTAATATTTTAAGCAGTGTGTATATTGATGAGTATATTAGATACATGGGCCGATGCTTAATCATTTTTTTTTAAATTTAACCCTTAAAGCATTATTCATTACTATAGCAGACGACATATTTTTCCAACAATTTTCTTCTTTTTTGGAACAATAAGACATGGCAAAATCAACTGAAACTTATTGAAAATTCTCGCGAAAAATTTTGAATTTAAAGTATTAACAAATACTTACAAATGTACATGGCGGACAGAAAAGGAGCATGTCAACAAGGGATAGCCAGTCTATGGTTAAAGGGGTGCTACTAAAATCACATTTCAATGGTTCATTGCAACAATGGACTCCACCTTTAACCATAACTGAGTTATCTTATTTTTTTTAATACAGCCCTCTTTATTAAAACTTTGCTACATTAATTCAGTTATTTTTTTCTTCTTTGATTAGATAATGAGGAATTTTGTATAGAGAGTTAAGAAATCATCTGTAGACACACTAGAAAAATGCGAGAAAGGCACCCTGATCATTTTGAACACATAATAGGATTCATAAAATAGTAGAGCACAATAGCTTAGGCAGAGTTTTTGAATTGGAATCACCAAGTTGCATCATAATGGTATTTTATCAGTTTGAATCAAAACCTACTATATAAAGGGATTAGCATTTCACGTCTAGTAGCACTCGTGTAACATCGTAAGCACTTGAGACTGATGAAATTTATGAGCAGGGCTATATATAGCTATAGATGAAAATGTAAGCGCTATACGAATACGTGTTTATCTAAGTCAGGAAGAAGGCAAAGATCAGGAATCGATAAAATCAAGTAACACACCTGACCAAGGACATAGGAAAGTGACAGCAACACAAGAAAACATCACATACAAGAGAGCCAAGAGGTTAGCCCTTATCCAGCAGGTGACTACACGGCTCCAATGAACTGACAAGACAGCATGCCAGACACAAAACCTAAACAACAAAAAGGAGCCACAAAAGAAGCACCGCAACTTGATCACTAAAGGGTATATGACGTTTGCTTGCTCTAACATGATCATGTACTGCACATAACGTTTTGTCGTGGGCCTGGTATAAATTGTATGTGTAGCATTCATAATTGGTCTAAAGTGTTAAAGACAACATGTTCGCTAGTCAAAGCCTTATAAAATCAATCACGTAATGCTTAACTTCAAATGTGTCCTCTCTTCCAAACAAAACTTGTCAATGTTACACCACAGCCAATTAACAGTGAAAACATTATCCTTTGCAAACCTTGTATTAGTTCAAAAATAGATCCAGACATTATAACCCACAATAAACACTCATGTAACAGTAGATCTATTTTGTTAAAAGCAAAGTTAAGAATATGGTTGCGATGGCGACAGAACTATGCTACAGCCAAACTTCTAGGTATGCTGGATGCCTGTTATGTTTAACCCATATAAGTCTAGAGTCCTCTTCATGGGAAATAATATTGACTGAGTACGAGGGATGGTCCGAAAGTTCAGTTTTTATCTTGTAGCTTTGTCTATAGACATTTTTGCGAGGCATGCTATGCACCATTCAAAATAACTAGCTTTTACCTTTATAATGATGCTAATATTTTCTTGCTGTACTATTTTGTTGAATAATGACAACACATTATATATGGCCCACTCCATACCACTTTCATGTTATATTAGAATTATAATAATATTTGAAACTGCCTGGCATCTTTAAAACCACAAATAAAACTGCGTTGTTTTACTTTTTGTTACTTATAATGTCCATTCAAATGTTAGAATGGCGACAGGTTGTGTCGATTCAATATTAAAAGCACAATGCGCAATTCTTATTACGTCATTAAAATTGACAACTACGTCATTTTGAATGCATTGCAGAATTTTCATTTCTGAGATTATCCAATTTTGTCTATCAATTTGGACTTAAAACAAGCCAACCCTAATATAGGCAAAATATTTTAGAATAAAATTATTTTGATTACAAAATATATTGATCTTAAAGCTGTATAGTCTGTAACTTTTGATCTTTTAATTTTTGAAATAATGTTTCTATTTTTCAAGAACACAGTAAAAAACTAAAATTCAGGTATATGTTTTACCAGTTTTGTAATTCTTTACAAATTATCTGTATCAAAACAACAGCATTCATGTTAAAAATTGACTGTCTATAATTATGGAGGGACGCAAATGATTACCAAATAGAGAAAATACACCTGTTTTTATAAGATAATTCACTTTTGCATGCAGTTTTCAGCTATAGCGAACAGATTAATTGTGAAAACTTATCTTAATTCTGCTTTTACAAATGATTTAAAAGGAAAAGAATATGTTTCGAAAAATGTTCATAGTTGCTGACTTCTTTTGTGGATCTTTTATGTTTTTGTTCTGTCTTGTGTTTGATATGTCTTTGTGCGCGTTTGTTTATATGTGCTTTGTGGTCACCTGCTGGGAAAGGGCTGACCTCTTGGCTCTCGTTTGTGGTGTCTACTGTGAGTTTGTCACTTTCCCATTGGTATCAGGGGTCAGGTGTGGTACTTGATTGTATCGAATCCTGATCTTTGCATCCTTACTTACTTAGTCTCTTTAATTGGTATATTATAAAAAGTTTTATTTTACCAAAAATGATTGGCTTTAAATTAGTATTTTCAAAATTGTTATTGGTTTCAGATGGATGTCTTGTCCTCATTTTAATCCCATATTGCATTATTTTATGATATAGTGCACCTTTGGACAATGTACTTGGGTTTATTTTTAGATATACACTTGCAAATTTGTGTACCTCGAATATTGACCTAATTTGTGGACTCGTTTTAATTTTCTTATATGGCTTACTATCAGTCTCTGATGATACTGACTATTCATAATTGCTTCAGAAAAAAGTTAGTTCATCTAAGTAAGTAAGGAGGCAAAGATCAGGAATCGATATTATCATGTACCACACCTGGCTTGTTAGGCTTAAAGTTTTGTTTTACCTTTAATACAGCTCCTGTTACGGAAGGATGTGCTTCAAGTGGTCCCAGATCATATAGAAAGTTCGCCGCCATATCTACAGGACATGTTGGCTTACGGATTAACATTGAGCACCCATAAAGACGAATTGCTAAGGCTACTCTTGTCATAATTGTGAGGTCTTTAATATGCACAGTCTGCTTGGTAGGTCAGTGCATTGAGGTTATGGCTGTTTTGAGGTAGATTTCCGGTCGCTCCTTCAAGTTACATAAAACTTGTCAGGGCAGTGTATAGACAAAGAATATATTATTATTTGGTACAACTTTCAGTGCATGTTGCATTGCTTGTTACAGAGATATCACGCCAGGATCAGAGCTCGTATCTTCACTGTTTGTTTACATATTATTCTATCAAATTTTGTAAAAAAGTGAAAACTACTGTCCTGCCAGCCAAGAGTGACAGCGAATTCATGTTTTTTTTACATTTGTTAAGTAAAACATTGACTTGTACACACCAGTTTTGCTAACGCGAATCGATAGAGATCACTTGTGTATTAATAGGATTTATACAAAAGTGATCTATTGATTCTAAGTCCCTGATAACTTTGTAAACAAACATTACGTCACTGTCACTCTTCGCTGACAGAACAGTACCATCCTAAACCACTACTGGACATAGACTCGTCCTACTGATAGGGATCACAAGCAAGTCGTTTTGGCATATCTGAAGATGAAGATTTGTTCTTTGTGCCCTTTGCAATTCATGAAATAGGGATTATCTTTTTCAAGAAAGTCATCAGGATATCTTAAGATACAGTTAAAGTGACTATTTAGGTCCTACTAAAGTTCATCCTGATCAAAAATAAATTCCTTAGTCATTATAAAATTCAATATAACCATTCTGTTTCTTCATCAGCTAATGTGATTAGTTAGAAAGAGGGTAAAGATCATTAATTGATACAATCAAGCACCACACCTGACCCAGGGTACCAATGGGAAGTGACAACGTCACAATTAGACATCACAAACGTGAGCCAAGAGATCAGCCCTTTCCCAGCAGGTGACCACAAGGCATCAACAAACAGGCGTGCATGAAAGCATAATAAAGTGAGACAGAATTAACTTAAATGATCCACAAAAGAAGCACCGCCTTGGAACGGCCAGTACAAATATTTTACTGGAAGGCTTAAACCGGTTGAACAGTACACCAACCTCACCCTTAGTTCAATTGTGGATCAGGACCCATAGATGTTTGGTTTGCATGAAAGACCCCTAACTTATCAATGCATCATCTCCTAGACCATATAAATCAATATATAAAAAGGAGATAAAGCAAACATAAGGACTCAACAGTAATGAAACTGAATACCGGAGCAAAAGAAATCCTATAGGTAAACCCCGGTGGGCCTGACAACAGCCAAAGCATCAGGCCCCTACTATCTCATCAATAGATAAATCTTTAAGTCGGAACAGTCATAGAGTCTGAAGTCTGACCCACCGGCGTGCAATTAAAGAGGAACGCAAATTTGCCAACCGTGATTGGGTTGACCACCAAGCATGCAGTCTGCTGCAATATATTAATGTTATAGCCACTCTTTTTATAATGGGAAATTATTTTAATGAACTGCGCTGAAAAATTGTTAGAGCCAACAATCTTTTTCAATCTATACACCAAGTCTCCATAGAATTCAGGTTCCAAAAGTCATTGGCTCATGAGGGATTTAAGTCCAATTTGTAATTCAGATATCAAATCATAGTATCGTCTGTAAAATTTAGAAAAGGTTTTGCGAAGTTTATAATACTGATAAAGCCTGTTGATTGCTCTTTAAAGTAGGAAAAAGGGCAAAGATCAGGAATTGATACAATCAAGCACCACACCTGACCCAGGATACTAATGGGAAAGTGACAACGTCACAATTAAACATCACAAACGAGAGCCAAGAGGTCAGCTCATAATCAATAATTTTTCGATCATGCCAGTCTAAGAGCTTGAAACAGATCGACTGCAAGCGTCTTTTTACCATAGCTGTGATTTAATGGCAGCATATATAAGTGGAGTAGGCTATAATTAGGCTCTACTTCCATTAAATTAATTCATTATGTAATAATGGCTTCAGGTGGTAATAATGAGTATGTTGAAAGGAAGGAATAAGTGTCAACCAGAAGATACTGAACAACAGTTACTGCTAACAAGACTTTTAACATATCATGAGCACTTTCAGTTGATTTGTTTAATGCAACAAATTCGAGAGAAGTCTTGTGTTACATTCATGCACTGCAAAGACAAATCATTGTGGACCCAGATCAAGCTTGACATGTAGGGGCTGATCTACATTCAAAACTGTAGCTGTGGCACTCATCTGCATTCAAAACTGTTTGGTGCTCTGATCACATTCCTGAAAAGAGGTTTTGGGTAAAGTGAGTTTTTAAATAAATCAGCAGACATAAATACAGCATTCAAAATGACCCAATATGCAAAGAGTATTGCCTTATTTAATATTTCATACTGCTATTATCATTTCCATATCTTAGCCAACTCATTACAATTATAACCAACAAAATGGCGAGCTGGCCCACCAAAGTAAGTAAGGGTGCAAAGATCAGGAATCGATACAACCAAGTACCACACTTGACCCAGGATACCAATGGGAAAGTTACAATATCACAGTTAGACACCACAAACGAGAGAAAAGAGTTCAGCCATTTCCCAGCAGGTGACCACAAGGCACATATAAACAGACGCATACAAAGGCATGGCAAACACAAGACAGAAAAAAAAGATCCACAAAAGAAGTACCGCCTTTGAACGGTCAGTAAAATATTTTACTGGAGGACTAAAACCGGTTTAACGGTGCACCAACCTCACCCTTAATTCAGATGTGGATCAAGACACATAGCTGTTTGGTTTGCATGTAAGAACCCTAACTTATCAATGCATCATCTCCTAGAACATATAAATCAAGATATATAAAGGAGGCAACGCAAAGATAAGGACTTAACAGTAAATAAAACTGAATACCTGAGCAAAATAAATTAAACAGGTAAACTCCATTGGGCCTGACAACAGCCAAAGCAACATGCCCCTACCATCTCATCAATAGATAAGTCTTTAAGTCGGAACCGTCATAGAGTCTGAAGTCCGCCCAACCAGTGTGCAATGAAAGAGGAAAGCAGAGTTGCCAACCGTAATCGGGTTGATCACCAAGCATGCAGTTTGTTGCAATACATTAATGTTATAGTGGGAAATTATTTTATGGAACTGCGCTGAAAAAAATATTAGAGCCAACAATCTTCTTCAATTTATACACCAAGTCACCCAAGAATTCAGGTACCGAAAGTCCATAGCGCAAGAGAGATTTAAGTCCAACATTACAGTCTGTGCATGGTTCCATGTATACAGCAAGACTCTGAACTAAATGTGGCCATATCCTGGCTGATAAGAGTGATCGATGATTTTGCAAGTTCCTATCAGAATATATCTATCAAACCTGGTATAGGAGTATACTCACATCAACCCTGGCATCTGCAAATTCTAGTCAGCGTTCTCGATGTCAGCACGAAAAAGAATATTTAGCTACCGAATATACTGTTAAAACACTAGTCAGCCTAATCACTCATATGTACAGCTCAATTTTGAGCTATTGTTGGATGCACCAACCATTTTGTTGTTTCTGTTTAACTTTAAACAGTAAGTGAATATGATCAGGAAATACCACATTAACACGCTGAGGACCAACCCACGTCACCGTGAGGAAGAGCCACAGAACACCAACAGTAACAAGACATCAGGAAGACAATTAAAGCAACCGGCTCTCTATTCCTCGTCAAGGTTATTGTAAAACTTGAAAGGACACAAAACATACATACCAAAACAAAGACTAACACAGAGCTCCCACAAAAATGTGAAGTACATAAAACAACGACTTAATCTAAGCCATGGGGGAAGGGGGCTTATATACACTTTACAGCCACCAAATTTTCCTCCTATATTATGTCGTTTAAACACAAAAATTGCTAAGCTCGCATGAAGGCTTCCTAACTAATATGATGCATCATCACAGAAAAACAACCTACTAGTAATCAAATTAACACACTATGATGAAATAAAGAAAAAAGCTCACGAATCACATATAGTCCTGGCTAAAGAAAGAAATCATCAAGTTGAGCCATCGTGGGGCCAGCCAAAGACAACCATCACGCACCAACCAACGGATTGAAGCTTTACGTCAGGGGTGTCATTTAGTCTGAGGCCTGACCCACCACCGTGCAATTAAAGGGGAATTCATAGCTATAAGTTATGATTGGGTGTACAACCAGGCATGCATACTGTCGCTTGATATTCATGTCGTATCCCACTTTTATAACGTGTAATTATCATTTTAATTGATCACTAAAATTAGGCTTTTCAACAATTCTTTTTACATTTGAACTTAATCACCATAAAATACCGTTTCCGATATGACGGTTGCAGAAGAGTCTTAAAACCAATATTATAATTAACATTCAACTCAGAGTGTCTGTAATAACATTTAAAAAGCTTTACAAAGTTTATTGTATCGATAATTTTTCGAATAACTTAGAAGTTCAAAATAGTTTCTATTGTTACAGTCACTAACATTATCACATAATCTCGCAAAACGAATAAGTTGTGAAATGGGTATTCCATCGGAAGGAGAGGAAGGGACATCTCCATCAATAAGTGGGAAATTAACTATTTCAAATTAAAATCATCCCGTTTATCAAAAAGTTTAAATGGAACTATGACATTCGCTATGGACTGGTTAAACTATAACAGACACAGAAAAGAAAAATACATAGTGTTTAAATATACGAGCAACTAGTGTGGCAAACATCAATGTTTTCCCAGGGGCGGATCCAGAGGGGGGACAGGGGTCCGGACCCACCCCCTTAAAAATTACAAAAATATAAGGTTTATTAGCAAAGACTGGTCCGGATCCCCTGAAAAATCACAAAGCTACCAAGCCAGCATTCAATGTTTGACCATTATCGGCCAACCAGTTAAACGCCATTAAAATGACGTTTGCTGACGGGCCGATGATGGCCCATTTATATGCATTTAAGCCCCCCCCGGTGGTTTAGGCTGCTGTCCGTTCTAAGGCGGTGGTTCTGTTGTTGTTGACTTATTGTTGCTTGATACTCCCATTGTGGGAGTCTGTAATTGTTCTATGTTTTGTTGTACGTTAATTTATGTCCATTCTAATATTGCAATCATCTTGATGGGGAAGAGAGAGCTGGTTGCTTTGCTTAGTTTGTCTTCCTGGTGTCTCGTGATGGTTGAGCGGCTCCTCCTCACGGTGCCACGGGGTTGTCTGTGGTTTGTAATTGTGGTATTTCCTGATCATACTCACTATTTTTGGATTCTCTTTCAACATAAGCTAAAAATGATCTGGACCCCCTCTGACAAAACTTTCTGGATCCGCGCATGTTTCCACAGATATTTGCCTAACAAGTTTCTTGTATACTTATAATATAACATTTTAACACATTTCGGGTGGTCATCTTTAGATTTAATTGCTTTATAACATCTCCACCCGCAAAATGTGGCATCTCATCAGGGAATACACAAGGCAAAATCTATAAATAGAGATACTTTGGAAAATCTCTAAAAGTCATCCACATAATGAACAATAGACCATTCCAAAACAATATAAGCAGGCTCTATTGGACGTACCATGTTTATTTTAAATGACGGTCAGTTAGTGCTAACGCACCTATTGCAAATTGGTACACTATTCGCAAGCTTTTAAAAGTCTAATTAGTGATATTTTTGTTCTCTTTGAAGTGTTTCTATAAATGCTTGTTGCCATAGCAACAGCCAAAATAAGACTCATATATGACAGTGTGGAAAATTTATATCATCGCTTAAAGTTACTAAAATATCTCTGAACATCATAAATTGTTCTGATTGAGTGACATACTTGTAAAATACAAAGACTATGTAGTGGTCAACAGCGTTATAACGCAAAAAATACCCACACTCTCACGAATAACGTGAAATACACGATTGCACAATCTTGAAACTCGTATTATCATTTTGCCTCTCCTAGAAATGTAGTCATTTTCTGTAAATCGTTAAATATATAAGAAATATCATGTTCATGTTCTGTTTAAATGTAGTACTGCGATTCATTCTACCAGATCAATTTTAACCCTTAAAGCGTCAAGAAAAAAATGCATCTGAAAATGTCGTCTGCTGAAGTCGTCTGCTGCAAATATTTGCTTAGCATTACTGACGAATTAAGCCTTACGGGACTTTAACGGACATCCAGGTAGCTGCGATGCGCTGAAGCGGTAATAGGGAATTACAATGGAAGGTGTTATGTTTTATACTATATCTTTCGAAATTATAAAAGCAGAATTCCTGTGCAAACAAATGTTTTAACTAAATATCTCACGATTATTCTGGTATATTTTTTATGAATTTCCCTCTGCAAACTCTTCGTCCTTTTTGATGGTTTTTGATAGAACCCTAAGAATGATTAAATTATATAGTAAAACAGGCTTTTTAAGATCTGCTCATTGGTAGATATTATCTGTTGAAATCTAATAAAAAGCGCGTATTTTGCCGTGTCTGATCTGTGTCCATTTTTTTGGGGGAAAACTGATATTCTGGCTTTTTCTACGCTAGCATGGGCATTTATCAGGGGCAGTTGTGCATGTGCGATAAGCTCCAACATGGGCGTTTATCAGGTGCATTTACGCATGTGCAGATCAGGATCAATATTTTGTCGGGCCTGATCTAGGTCCACGCTGTTTGCAATACAAGCAGTAACTCCACCCTTCACCAAGAGACGCATCATGGTTTGGATCGAATTGGCTATCGTAGATTGTTTATTATTTTATTTTATCTAGAAAGCACCGTTTAATCAGGGTCTTCACTGTTCGCTTTCAGATGGTTCCTCTTAAAGTTCAATAAAATTTAAAAACCGACACCAACAGCTGTAAAATTTGAAATGAACCCGTCCGATTGATAAATGGAAACGTTCGGCTTAAATCTGGCGAAAATACAGCAGATCTATCTACATTAACATTGGTCAAGCAATGATCAGACTGTGTCTGTGTACGTGTTGTGTAGACTAAGCAACGCGTACAAGAAAAAAATGTTTTTCTTTCATCTTGATCCAATTTGTTATGAAATGTATTAAAGCTATACTTAATTTATGCTTGTTTCATTTGATGCATATCTGATGTACACTTTGATCAATACGCGATGCACACGCGCAGAAAATTTTGGCATACTATTCTAATAGTAATGCTACAAATTTTCGATAATCTGTTTCACTATAAAAACATTCTAACAGTCCAGTGGATCAAACGCCTTTAGCTATGCATGGTTACTATGGTGACTCTGCCACCTGCTAAGGGATTAAAATACAGGTAGTGTCCTGGCAGAATGAGATACGAACGCTCGATGTCCTCCAAAGTTCGACATGTATAAAGGCAAACAGCGTGGACCCAGAACAGACCGCTCCTATAGGAGCAGTCTGATCTGGGTCCACACTGTTCGCCATAGAGGCTTCTTAAACATTTCAGCAGACGAGAAAGGCAGACGACTTTTGTTGCGATTGGCGCTTTAAGGGTTAAGCAGAGCAATAAATCTACTAGCTATGATTAGATATTAGATGTGACTTGGTGCAATATCCTGGCAACAATTACTGCCATTTCTAAGGAATTAGATAGAAGCAGAATATGAAAACGGGTGAACTTTACTTGACATAAATTGACTAATTCAAGCCATACACGAAAGTTGTCGTCTGCCCATATGGTCTACTTATGCAGTTGACATAAGTCCATATTTGCAAACAAATATGGACCCAGATCAGAAAGGAGCGGTCTTGCCAGGATTCATAGTGTTTGCTTTCGTGACAAAAGTTCTCAGTTGAAATGTCGTGCTCAGTTTAGCTGAGCATAAAAGAGGTTTTATAAGCTCGCGACCTTGTCTCTGTTACTGAGACGACAATTGTGGCAGTGCATGATCGGGAGTTTGTTACTTCTTGCATCGTCAAGCAGTGAAGGCTCGAGCGGGTCTGATATACGCCTACATTTAGTATGGATGCAGGTGAAGGCTCGAGCGGGTCTGATATATGTCTACATACAGTATGGATGCAGCTGAAGGCTCAGACTAATATTATATTCCTAGATTTACTGGATATATCAGCATACATGCGCAGATCCAGAACATTTTGTCAGAGGGGATCCAGATTTTTTTTAGTTGATGAAGGGATAGAGGATCCAAATACCACTATAAATGGGCCATCATCGGCCCGCCAGCGAAACGCCATTTAAATGGCGTTTCTCTGGTTGGCCGATGATGGCCCAACATTGAATGCGCCAACATTGAATGCTGGCTTGGTAGCTTTGTGATTTTACAGGAGATCCGGACCAGAACTGCTAAGAAACCCTATATTTTTGTGATTCTTTTAGGAGGGGGGTCCGGACCCCCTGCCCCCACCTGGATCCGCCCATGGCACAGGCGTTCGTATTCGAGACTTTTGTGTATATGCGATGAGTACCAAAATCTCGTGCTGCCCATTTGTATGTTACTGTTACCGATGGTGCTTTGGTTTAAATGCTAAAAAAGCCCTGATTTCTAGCCTATCTGATTAAGGCTTTCATCTCACATTATTGCTCCTATCATAAGATACTAGTCAGATGGCGATCGTATGGCCGATTGTTATTTCCCAGTTGGCAAATCGAGCAAGCGAAATCAAATAATATCCTTATTAGATTCATGTGTTTGTAATGATGCTACGATTGATAATTACTTAACAAGGGAATATTTCACTAATGGTACAGATAACCTATTACAGTCAACCCTCTTTATAACGACACTGTTTGTTCCAAGCTGTCTTTGACGTTAAAGTGAATTTGCTGTTATAAAGAAATTCTGACCATTACCAGATCTCCACATAATTATCATTTGATAAAAGAAAATATTATACAAATGAATTAAAATGTTATTATTCCAAAAGTATACATCAGTTCAATTTCATATTGCATCAAAATGCACAAAGCTTCCCACTTATCAAGTGAGACAGAAACCTGTTCTTGCAAAAAGGCCTTGTTCTGATCACAAAATTATCTGAACCATGGTAACAATTCTGTTATAAAGACTTTATTTTCAATAAAAATTGTATATCTGTTCCCAGAACTTACTGTCGGTGTCGTTAAGTGAATATTCTGTTATAAAGAGGGAATTTTAATGGAAACAAATCCGTTCCAAGCAATTTTATGTCGGATGTTGAATATTCTGTTATAACGAGTGACGTTATAAAGAGTTTTGACTGTATATAGAAAAAAAGAACAATCACAAAGAGAGTGCTGTTTAAGGTAGAAATAATCACAGATCAACTTTGTTCCGTTCCTGTGTACATTGTATGGCACTTAGCGAGTTAAATGGACAGAAAAACATGAACTGAATCTATAAATTGTTCCGACCCAATACATTATTTACTTTCCCTTTAAATGCAAGTGTAAAACGTACATCTATATACTCTTTCCTTGCTAGTGTCGTCTTTTTTAATCTGATGTTCACCTTTGCAAACGGATTGGACACGTAGTCGGTCCAAACTTTTTGACACTCTGAAAGTGATTTTAAGTACATTTGACGTTTGACTCCAAGGTCAAAATAGCGATCTTTTAGCCTTCGCTGCCATCTACACACCAAAAACAAACATCGTGCCAAATACAATGTACATGTATGAACACCTTCCATCAAAAAAGTTATACGAACCATAATATATATTTTAAGTAAACCTGTACTTGGCCTTTGACCCAAGGCCATATTTGTTTGTTTGATTTTGATTCACATCAACAATATTTCAGTTATGTAGGGACGGGTTTCCTTGGGTTGAACCAGTACTAAGCTTGGATTAATGTGTCTTGCTCAAGGGCACAACGCAGTGACGCTGGTGAGGCTCGAACCTGCGACCCCTCTGTCTCGAGTCAAGCACTCTAACACTAAGCCACTGCGCTCCCTATCCAAGGTCATATAGTCAGGGCTTACCGTTCGCCCCAGGACACATTTTCATGGATGCCCAATTGTTCATTAAGACATGTTTTGTATTGTTTCCATGGCAACTAATAAAGGATTCATGAACGGGATGTGTGCCTACAAAATTACTCACATATCAGCTACTACCTATCCTAGACTACTAACCTTGGTACCAAATGAAAGTTTAGAAATATGTCTCTTATCGAAATGTTGCATCTATTGTGCGTATTAACAAATATTATGAAAACATTTTAAAAATGTTAATTGACGTTGATGCTAAGATTTTTTAAAAGGTTTTAACCATGTATGGGCGTAGCGACCATTTCTTGGTCGTTTGACCAACACAAAGTGACCTAGCTGAAACGTCCTTATTCATTAGGTTATAAATAGTGTTAATAAGGGATTTTGTCTCAATAGTGTTTAAAAATCTACTTTTCCAAATAAAGATCCATTTCAATGCATTAGTAAAGAAATTTGACCTTGATGTTAAGTAAGTCAGTGTCATCCTTTGATCATTATTTGAACAAACCTGGTAGGGTCCACATACCCAACGCTACATATCACGTCTCATGGTCATCGACCTCCTGGAGAAGATTTTTAAAGGGTTTTAACATGTATGGACTTGGCGGCCATCTTGGTCATTTGACCAAACTTTCGTTCCCTCGATCTAAGGAGTCAGTCTCTATATAAGATTTAAGTTCAATTGCCCCAGTGGTTTCAGAGAAGATGTTTGAAAATGTTGACGACAGACGGACGCCCGACGCCGGAGCCATTGGTATACTACAAGCTCGTACATAGCTTTTGGTTTAGGTGAACTATCAAAACATCTGAGTGCTTGAAAGCAAGACAAATCTTTATTTCTTTTAAAACATTTAAGCTTTTATGAGAAAGTCCAATTCGGTGCCCAGTTGAATTGAGCAGGAAAAACGTTTTATAACCTCTGCAGCTCTGGATCTGTTTTAAATTCTGAAAATGAACCTCCCAAAACACAACGCAATTTGGTAGTGTGAATAATTTGCATGGTATTGATCATCTCATGTCTTTAACTGTCGCACTCGAACTCAAGGAACATTTCAGTTTATGCACTTCAACATTGAAATTAGCAAACGTTACATAATTCCCAAAAGTACCCCGTATAGATCGCATGCATGGCTATCCGAGCTTTGCTTGCACTGCAAATCATTATTAATAGACGATTTGCAATGCTTGTCAAACTCCGCATTTCCTAAGCAAGACTAAGAGAGACATGTTTTTAAACATCAGAGTGAAATTTAGCAGTTAATGGTTTAACCGTTGCAAATACGACAATGACATGTCATTAGCCGACAATCAGATATGCAGCTGGGAATTGACTGCATAAAATCAACTGCAATAACCGTTAAAGTCTTGAAAAAAGTCGTCGAGCTGTGAGCTTTCCTGCTTAAGGAAATGATACATTTTCAGGTTCCAGTTAGTAGACTTACATACGTGGATACGTATTTGGCCTCGACGCGGGAAACATGTATTTTGGGTTTCTGACAAAGCGAGACTCGAACCAGTCTCCTCAGCTACGGAGACTAGCTTAAAAATTGAAATTTCACCTGTACTTTCCACAAAGGCGCTGATCACTCAACACGGATACGAAGGCTGGTCTTAGCCTTTATTGTTCGCTAACCACGAAGATAGGTTTTCTCGCACCGCCGGGCCCATGTAATGACAGCTACCAAAACTCATATGTATGTCTAGATGAACATTTTAAGTAGTTATATCGTTTCGTCAACTGCTTTACCAAAGATGTATGAACAAGCTTATGAACCTTTAATACTTGCCGCATATGCGCAAAGGCCTCATTTGAAAGTCCATAGTTGCGTATCCGAGAAGCGAATGCTATGGCACGACTGCGCAGGCTTGTCTGAGCATTCGCTGTTCGGCAATGTATAAGTACCAAAGTCTCGTATGCTGACCCATATGGTTTGATTTAAACAGAGTATCGCTATTTCAGGGAAAATCACCGACTTATCTTGACAAGGACACGCATTGCCTGTCAATGTACAGACAATCCCATGAACTTTAAGCTTAAACGAATGCGCTAACATTATACTGAAGCAGACAGGTTACTTTGGCCTTTGTTCATCGACTGTCGCATACACCATAATCACACGTTCTGTTTCAAACATGTCAGCGCTAGAACTAGCCAATAATTGATCAATAAACGAGTGGGTTTGACATGACCAAGAAATAGCTCAATCACAGATCACAGACAAAGTAGAGGGGAATGCAAAGATCAGGAATACACACAATCAGGTATCACGCCTGACCCAAGAAACCATATGGGAAGACGACAAAAACACAAGATCACATCACCCGGAAAAGAGGCAAGAGGTGAGCCCTTTCCCAGTAGATGATCACAAAGTCGCAAGGAACAGACAAGATAGCATTACAAAATCATACATGAAACATAAATAAAAAAAGGATCCACAAACGAAGCACCGCTTTGGAACGGCCAGCAAACAAAACAAAGAATACTGGACGGCTTAAACATGTCTAATGGTACCGATCTCACCTGTAGTTCTGGTGTGGATCAAAACACATAGATACTTGGTTCGCTAATTGGTTCGCTAATTTGTTCGCATGAAAGATCCCTAACATCTCCTAGTACATACAAATCAAGATATAAAAAAAAAGAGATAAAACATAGATAAGGACAGCACAACGGTTAGGCCCACCGGAGCAAAAGAAATTCAGGAGTTAAGCCCTGGTGGGCCTAACCAAAGACATAACATCTTGAATTAAAGATACGAAGGGGGTTCAATATGTAATGAAAACCCATTCATAACTCTATCCACAAACGCGTCAGGAGTTTATGCCATATGCCAAACAAAATATCAAAGCGTGGCCCTATAATGGTGCATGGAACATTATTTTATCTTTCCAACTTTAATAAGTTACAGACTTTTTAAAAAGCACACTAATATACACTGCGTATATTTTCCTCCAAAATGTAAAGACTCATTTTAACATAGGTAGTAAAGCATGCTGTATTTTCTAAAACAAACATTTAACATACATGAATCACATATCCGTAGTTGTCTGACTCATTTTCCCTTTATCTGCTATAACGATACAAACCTTTGACAAGTACCGATTTCTCGTGCTAACGGTTTTATTACGTTACCCCCTTTTACGTTGACGTCGTTTAAAGGAATGGACGTAACACTAAAATACGCACGGATCTTGAAAATCAGAAATATGGCTTTGTACCAGGAAAGGACAATTTTGATTGTATCGAAGTTTCAATACACACAGTGCATAGGAAGCAGACCAGTTAAACTGAAACCAATATCTAGGAGTACCTCATCTAAGTGGTATACCATTTTCGTTTCCTATAGTTTTATCGTCTGAAATTAGCCAGCCAGATTATGTACATGTAAATACTTGTAGCAATGTCCAAATAATGCATCTGAATACAAACATAGATGAAACGCGGTATTTTGTCTGATCCATTTCAGTGTAAGCCAGAGATGGCATTCTTTTAAGCGATTTTCTTATTTCAAATGACGTATTTGGGGGTACTTTATGAGTGAGATTAGATATGGAAATGTCAAAATCAGCTATATAACTTGATAATGAACATCAAAGCGACCAGAAGAAATTTTAAAAATTAGTTTTGATTACATTTTCGCTTTGTAATCGTTCACGCAAAAACGACTCTGTCAATGGAATGTCAGATAATGTAGCATCAAGGGGATTTTAACCATAATGGCCGCCTCAGTTTTTCATAGAATATAAAACAATATCAAAGATTTTTGCAGTTATAAATCACCAATATATGGATATTTACCACACGAAGAAGCAGACTGGAAACATCCCTCGTTCATGTAGTTATCTGCTTTAGAAAACATTGTTTTATTTCATATCGCAGTGTACTTCAGCACCCTTTCTTGAAAGTGGTTTGTGTAAATTAGATAAGAAGCTGGGCAACTGCAATTTTGTACTTATTTAGCCAAGAAACAGACCTTTTAATGAAAATAATTATGAAGTATGTAAATATAAAACTTTGGGATATACTGGGCTGTTTTCATTACATACTGAACGCCCCTCGTATTAGACACTGGCAAACAAAGACACGCATATTAATGTAAGAAATCAACGAAATCTAGGTAAACTGGAAAGATCACAGGCCTTTAGATAAGAGTGCGTACCAAAATTTAATTTTCTTATTTCTCAACCAAACATATGTTGTGGGTACTCAAAAAACAGTCTCAATGAGACGGTTCTTTTGAGCACCCAAAACATATGTTCAAACTGATTGATTAGAAAATATTTACGATTTTACGCTCAAAATTTTGTTTATCTAAACCTACACCAAAAACAGGACCAAACACAAAAATCTAACACACAATGCAAACATCAACAATGAACTCATAAAAAAGAAACGCCGCATCAGAACGGACATCAGGGAAGTGGGGGCTAAACTATGTTTTCCTTTCTAAATCTTCGCCCCAGCTTCTGAGATTCTTAAACTACATAAATTATCAACTCGCATAGAGGCTTACTTATTGATTCCTGATCTCTGCACCGTTACTTACTTTGTTCAATGTTGATCACAGAGAAACAAGCAAATCGAATAATCTCACTGAGATGGCGATGACAAACAGGGTTTATAGCCCCTCAGACGGACAGTGCAAAAGAAAACACACACATATTGAACAATGGTGGACCCCAGCCAAAAGGAGCGTCAGACACAAGCCCAATGCCATCCAAGATACAACATCAAAACATACACGCACTATGATCAAAGTTAATTTGCGATCAAGAAAGATTCCAACCGACCTGTTCAGCTACACAGACCAGCTAGACAACTAACAGCAAGTAAATTAAGATATGCGACTTTCCTAAAAGCAAATAACAATGCCACTGGTAAAGTTTGTGCCTATGTTGTACGCAAACTCCATAGAAATTTTTTTCTCACGTCGAGGCCCAATTATCTAGAAGTGAGTTCAGATCGAACACATTAGAATATATATGGACTTTCTATTAGGTCTATTTGGGCCTCGTCGCGACAAAACCTGTCTTCGGGGTTTCCGAAAAAGCGAGACTCAAACCAGTCTCGTCAGCTACAGACACTAGCTAGAATATTAAATTTTCGCCTAAATAAAGTTAAGATATGATATTTTCCAGTAAGCGAATAAGAAAGGAGCGGATGCACAGGCTGGTCTGCGCCTATATTGTTCGCAAACCCCCGAAGACAGGGCCCAAGTTTTATCATGCTTCAATAACTTCTCTCCCATCCAACAGCATCATTAATTTAGTCATTTAAATAACTGATTATGGCGATACATCAAATGGCAAAGATTGTAGATTCTTATCAGAAAGCTCCCAAATGAACAGTTTGATATCAATCTACAATGTTTATACTGACGAATGGTATGCGGCCGGGTTATTTTGACCAATATGTTACCACGAAACAAACTCAATTATGAACGTTTTTGTTTTCAAAAAGACAAAATGATAGATCTTACAAGGCAAATGAGGAAGAGTCAACTTGAGTTTTCAAAAGCACACTTTTCTCTCTTTTTCCATAGTTGATAGTTTTGCTACGGTAGGTTTTACAGCTTTGTAATCATGATCAAAATCATGAATTCCCCTTACTTCCTCCAAACAAGTGAGTATGACGAAGAAATGCCACAATTAAACATCATGTGGAGTGCAGTGGCTCAGTTGGTAGATCGTTAGTTCTGGGATTGAGGAATTGCTGGTTCGAGCCTCAGCTCCAGCGGAGTCACTATGTTTTGCTTGAGCCAGACACTTGATCTGCTGCTTAGTATTAATGCAACCCAGGAAGACCCTTCCCGATATTGATGAAATTGTTGAAATCATATAACAACCAATAAGGAACAGAGAACATCGACACTTACACGAAAGCCAGTATATAATTAAGGTAAATCAACCAGCTCATTGTCTCAGCAAGATGATGACAAAGAAAGGAAGACGGCAAAGATCAAGAATTGATACAATCAAATACCACACCATATTGGATAGTGACAAAAAAATAAGAAAACATCACAAACAAGAGAGCCAAGAGGTCAGCCCTTTTCCAGTCGGTGACCACAAGACTGCAAGGAATAGACAAGACAGTATGACAAACACGAAACACGAATAACAAAAGTGATCTACAAAAAAATTGTCCTTTTTAAAGGAGGCCTTGCCTAGTTGAAAACTTTATGTTGGGAACACCTCCAAATTTGGTTATTGTTTACACTGTACTAAAAACAACGTCACAGACGAACATCAACAATAGTTATTGAGTCAGTAGGTAAGATACTCTTCTGGCAAAAGAAAAACACGAACAGTTATCTAAAGCGGCACCTAGCGCCATACACTGAAGGAATTTAAAACGCAAAAAATGAAATTAATAAAATCATATTATTTTGAATGTATCAAGTTTTTGAATTTTGGCAACAATGAACATCAAAATGTCAGCAAAACATGTTTTAATTTCATGCCAAAATTATAAACAATGTTACAAATTACCCTTGAAGCCCTATTTTTTGTCTGCAACTGACGATAGCCAGCCAGAATCGATATCGTCGATGCAAATATCGTTGATACTCTCGACGTAAGTTGCCGATACGATACGATACGAAATACTTTATTCATAAACTCCGGTCATAATACATGACATCGAGCTGATTTACAATAGACATATCAAGACATGGCATATAACATACACAAAGTAAATACATCATAAGGCTATTTGCTAGTTGAGTTACGGTGGCAAATTGGTTTAGATGTTAAGTTGATGGGGAGTTGGGGTGGGGGCAGAACATCGTTCTAAGTGCTGTAATACAAAGATTGATCTAAGGAAAAAGGTAGTTCGATCTGATTAAAAGTCCCACCTGTTGACCTTCGCTGTCGCTTATTACGTTCTACTCTAGTCCAATGAGCCCCCTCGTCGGTGCCGTCGGTGCCGTCAGCTAGTCGCGAAAACCTGTTGTCCCTGTTGACGTGGCCTCCGACATAACCAGAATAACCAGAATTGCTTGCCATGACGAAAGATTTCCACCGTAACTCAGAAATGTCGAGTCCTATAAAGCTATCAGCTATAAATTTTCAGCCTATACCACGGAATTACTTTGCAGTAATTCGAAATTGTCACTAGTTTATTCAGCAAGATGAAAAGCGTGCTGCCATGTCCAAGGCCCGTAGCAGAGTGCCGTCTTAACGTTGGGTCGTCATTTTTGGTTAACCAGGCCTGCGTCAATATTTAACAGTCCCTGTAGCCTGATTATGATCTCTGAGGCGTTGTATAGTCGATACCCTTTCCCAAAGGCCTAGAACTTTTCAAATAGCTATTTCATTTTTTTCCAAATAAACATATTCCTACTTTGTTGCTAGTCTATAGGCTGGTGCTAAGTTCTGATAATCATACAACTCCACTGAAGACAATTACATTAATTGACTAGCTATGAACATAACCAAGTGGGAAAAGAAAAAAAATATATTATTACAACATTTTACGTGTATTAATGACCACTTTTATTAGCAGACTGGTAGCTATTCTATATAGTTGACTGATGGCAATTAAAATGGCTAACTTCAAATCGAACTTTAGTTCCTACTATAGTAACTAAAGTTTGATTCGAACATCCATAGTCTATACCATAGTAACATCACAAACCTACTTAAGATCAACGGTGGGTCAGGGCACCGTTACTCTAGTTGCTCCCTCCTCTAGGCCTATCTAGCAAGATGGGTTCAAGATCTATAAATAGCCTCCAAATGGTTTTATACTTGATGTGGTCTATTTGTGGTCCCTCTTATTCATTTGTAATTGTTAATTAGAGTAGGTTGTGCAGTTTATGTACACCCTTTTTGTCTACGATGTAGAATTGAGGTGGGGCATATAGGGCTATTCACTTTGTTTACTTGACAATTAACTAAAAGGTTGTAACTGAAACCGTTCGTGTTTAAACGTGCACACGCATCTATTACGTAAGAAATTTAGTAGAAACTTTAGTTCGATTCGAATGGGGCCAATATCATTCCAATTGTGCCAGATCGTTCATGTGCTGACAATCGTGGCATGATTAATAAAGTTATAAAACTAAAGCTGCAGTGTTTTTATACATGTTTATGTACAACCTACATGTCAAAAAGACCAAGAAGTATATGCGACACGCCATGATCCCAAAATATATCCTTACACCAAATTTGGGATTTTTACCTCAAATTATATACAGATATGCTCTGGGCTCGATCTTGCTAGAACTGAAACTAGAGGTCAAGGTCACAGTGACCTGGAAACAGTTGGTAACTCGCCAGGGCCCAAGATGTACTTACATACCAAATATGGAACTGCTACCATAAATAATATAGGCGATTTGCTGTGGGTGCATTTTTTCAAGAAATGACTCCGGAGAACAAGGTCACAGTGGCTGAAAACAGTGAGCGACATTCCTGACCCCAACATATATCCACAAAATGAATATGGGGGTTAATATATCATATAATATAAGACATGCTCTTAACACTATGTTTTGCTTGCTGTCGGTGAGTTGTATTGTCGTTGAACTGTTCCCATACACACGACCGTTATGTTAACAGTATGATATATAAATAGACAACCAGGTAGAGGGTATTACTATTCCGCAAGTAAAAAAGCACCTTGCAACGGTCAGCGAGAAAATAACTGGAGGGCTTAAACAAAATAAAGTGCTTGTTTATTATAGTGTCACCCCTATTGAAAGGGCCAGCCATTTCTGACTTATGAGACACCTCAACTTGCCACATTTCCTTCCCAAATCCCATCCTTTTGCCAGGCACCAGGCAGGCTAGGAATTGGTAACCATTACGTTTAACTAGCTGGCGGCTCACCAACCGGCCATATCAGAACAAACCCCAATGTCGCCGACACTGGGAATCGAACCTTCGACCTCCCGCTCCCGAAGCGGATGCCTTATCTACTAGGCTATCGGGACCGGTATAAACAAGTTTGACGGTACAATAGAATTAACTACATCATAGAATAAGGACCACATGAGCCGCGACATGAAATTTCCAACAATGTGGTATGTGCGACCAGCAAAGGCTCAGACCAGCCTGCGCATACGCGCAGTCTGATCAGAGCCTTTGCTAGCCGCTGGAATATTCTATGACTGTTTAGCTACCGGCCGAACAGCATTTGAAGTTTGTAAGCTTGATAGGAGGCTGCACAGGCTCGTCTTAGTCTACACTTGTCAAAATGCCACATTGTTGGTAATCGCGTGTCACGGCTCAAATGCTAATCTCCTACATACAATCAGAGCAACAACAAGCAATGAACTAACAACAACCAGCATCACCGCCTCACAACAAAACCGGAAGGAGGGCTATTTGAGCCGCGACATGTGATTTCCAACAATGAGGCATTTTGACAAGTTTAGACTCGGACGAGCCTGTGCAGTCTCCTTTCAAGCTTAGAAACTCCAAATGATGGTCAGTCAGTAGCTTAAGCTTAACACTCATAGAATATTCAAGGTTCTGATCAGACTGAGCATATGCGCAGGCTGATTTTGGGCTTTGCTGGTTGCACACACCACAATGTTGGAAATCTCATGTTGCGGCTCATTTAGCTTATGTTGGGGCTTCGTTAACTTACGCAATGATCCACCACAGGGAAACTATCAAATAAATTTAACAAAATGAAATAAAAGTCAGCCAAGAAAAAGGCTCTAAGTCACAGACGGTCGGTACTTTAACAACAAATTGAGCCACAGTAGGCCCACCCAAAGAGCATTAGGGTCATACCACTTTTATATGGTGGTGATACCAACAGCAACATCATTTCGCGTAGTGTATTTTCGCTGACGAACGCCTTTTTCTTGTATCGCAGACAAATTAGAATTTATCAGTAAGTAGCATAGTTCACCATAAAAAAGCAAATACATATTTACTGTTACCAGGCACGAAAAACATGACTGAGAATCACCTACACAGATTTTTATTCTGTTAGAAAAGAAACATTATTCTTGTTAATATTCGACGTCATCGCGTGCTAGAGGAAAATATCAATTTCAATATTTACCATACTAACTACTATAAGAAGCGAATATTGGCACAAAAAGCCACAAATTACATGATACACGAGTATACCAACCCATGGTACCCATAGGAAGAGGCACTTAATCTAAACACATAGTCAAGAACAGGAATACAGTTATATCCTGTTATGATAAAAAAAACAATGTAAATCCAGTATAGCTGGCTTCTAAAAAAACAACTGATCGAGATCCACCCTACATTTTATTTCGCTTGTAAAGAACATGATCATAGCTGAAACCATGCAAGTAAACAGGATACATTTAGAAATATGTGTAATCTATAAGATTATGTAGTCTGATGGGGGTCAAATTCTGAAATTCAATTCCTGATACTTGAGTTTTAAAGCAAAAGCTTACGAGCTTCATTGGATCTTTGATCTAAGTTAATTTGGGATACAATGGATTCAACTCCAACGGTCTTTATCCAAATGTATAATATCCTTTGTTTCATCTCAGTCAGATGGTTATTTAAAAATTCGCGAACAGATACATCAGTTTACCGAAAATGCTGCTGTGGGTAATTCAAATAATCTATTATTTAATTAAGATCCATAAATTATACTTTGACAGTTTCACCTGTCAAATCCAGACATCCAGATAAAAAACAGAATTAAAAATTAAAGGGGCTCTTTCATGGTATGGGAAATTAACATGGGAGTCTGCCCACGCTTGGAATTTGATAATATTATGTTTATTAATTGTCTGGGGTATGACTTCTATATTTATGGTGCATTTGAGTTTTTATGCAAATCCATTGCTAATTTATGACGTCATGTATGATATCACTACCATATCTTAGGGTATCCAGTTATAATCATTTCTAAAGTAATTGACATATCATGTAAAGGGCGAAAAAATGTTTTATTGAATAACTATATCATTGATAAGTTCGTTGATACTATAAATGGCTTTGTGTGTATTAGGATTGCGGGTGGGCATACATTTTTATGAGATGGTACCCCAATTTTCAACTGTATATTTTGTATTCATCAAATTTGGAATTAAAATTTTTACACGTTGGGGTCTTTGTCAAGATACCATTTCAACAAATAAACTTTCCACATATGTTAAGATTATGTAGACAAAATTTCATGAAATTCAAGGACCGGTAACATATTTTTTCGACTTGATGTAAACACATGGCCCTAATTCATCGAAATTTAAAAAAAAACAATAATTATGTTCAAGTGTAAAACATACTTGAATACTTGCTTAGTTTGAATCACCATGCTAGTACGTTTATTGGTAGAAGTTGATATGTTCAGTGTTTTTCCCTATTACTGATTGGAAAAAGAAAGAACAATAATATTCTTTGATATTAAGTGCCATGATTCTTATTTAATGAAGTGCTTACACAATAATATTACCCAAAACGATACAATATGGTGACACCGGACTTACCACATCTAGTTTCGATCGTTAAAACTACATCTAACCAATGTTACACTTAATATGTAACATTATTAAGAAAAGTAAGTAATGGTGCAAAGATCAGGAATCGATACAATCAAGTACCACACCTGACCCAGGATACCAATGGGAAAGTATTACAGAAGAGAAACCTTATGACAAGTCAGTTCATACAGGAGAAGAACCTTATATCTATTATTTTATAATTGTGAGCCTCATTAATAAACCTTGTTCACAAGAATAACCCCCTGTCAAACCTATTGGTTTAAATTAACCATTTTGGTCACAGAAAACTCTTGGCTTCAGAAGTATTGCTAAATTAATGCTTGAATCTTCTCTGTTTATTCTGTTTTGTAAAATTGGTGCTGATTTCCATCAAATGACAACATTTATTTTTTGGCTGGCTGTATATTCCAGGCATACAGTTTCGTTTCTGGACCTCACTTATTCATGTAGAACACTGTTCTATGATACCTTTTATATGACTCTGTTACACTTAATCCTGGTTGCGGCGCCAAAATGTGGTTACTCTAGTTCAGTTAGGATGTAAAGGAAATATTTGGTCTTCTTGTTTTCACATGTTTATTGATAGGATTATGATATTTCTTAAACAATATCATGCAGGACTTGAGGAAGTGATACACATTGTCTTCGCCCCATAGTGCCATGACATGGGGCCATCACCTTTGGCATTTCAGCCATTGAATCATTTGAAATTGTCTAAACATGTCTTTCCTTAAGAAAAGTGGAAGTAGATTTAAAAAACAACCTCCTTCTGTCAAGTTATTGATTCATTTCAACCAAATAATTAATTTTGCTAAAACTGACCTATACCCATAGGAGGTAGGAAATGACAAAGTTACCGGTTTTGGATTTTCATGAAATTTGGCTCAGAACAGTAGGATATATATGGCGTGTTTTTGTGATAATATGATATCTTGACAAATACTAGAACATATCTATCGTTGGACTTTAATGTTGAATGTTTTGTAAATTTTTGAAAAAAAATATTGAAATTTTATAATTACTTCTTTAGAAAACGTAAACCATAATTTATCCAAATGGTTTCCTGGTATTAATATAATGCCTATGGTATTTTGGATTCAATCTAGATGACAAATCATAGAAATAAACAATACTATAGATTTAGGACATGGAAATTTAGAGACAGGTGCCACCTCAAAGGTGGAGTTCGTCAGGGTTGCTTCCTAAGACTTATTCTTAACTATATAATTCAATAAATACATTTTCATAGTTTGTATATAATGAGTCATTATTATGCAAAGTTTAAAGAAAATCCATGCTTGGGCATAGATGCAAGTACCCCTTTCTAATTGTTCAGCCTAAACACATGATGCGGTACGTTTTTAAATTCAATTTATAAGATAAATAATGATAAGAGAATACTTAAAGCTAGAAATAATTGCTTTTCTTGGACATCGGGTAAGGATATCTGATATTGTATCCTAGGTTAGAATTTTTTTTTATCTTACCTACCATGTTATCATACCCAGGCTGTCACGTGTTGACACGCACATGGTAGTTAAGTGGCATCATCGTTATGTTAAAGTAACGTCATCCTGATATGCTGCAACTCAGCATATTCAAGATCTTCTTGTAGATTTTTTGACTAGAAAATGCGGTATTAAGAGGTGAGCAAGAAAAAGAATCCATTATTAGGTTATTCTCTGAGCGTATTTTTCTATCCCACTCCTCACACTCATGATAGATTCTTATTATCTATCACTACTGATACATTCAAGTGAAACTCTGGGTCCTTAGACTTTAGGAAAGTTAACTCGACTCAAGTCATAAATGAAATACTAAAGCCTTTTCTAAAGATAAGACATTCGTGTAAAACCAAGTTTAAGTGCTATGGGGTTAGGATTGGACGAGGCAATAAACCCTGACTGGTACCTGTTCCCTGAAATATGTTGGCATGTTTCACTGTTCCCAGTTTCTTTGTTCTTCTGTTTCTTTGTTCCCTTTTTCGACTGCAGTATATGTGTTTCCTGCGTCCCCAAATTCCTGGGAGGGTCTAAAACTAAGAAAACTACTTTAAATTGTACCTACAATCTACATGTATGACATTTAGCTATTGAAGAGGTACCCTCCGTTTTACTTTTAGATAAAAACCCCTTAAAAGTTCACAGTCGACAAGTGCTACGCCATTGTTTATTTTGTCCCAATACATTGTTGTGATGAGGTATTCTCTGTTATGGCAGTTTGTTTGTAACCAAATCTAATAAATCTTTCAAAATAGTTATTTTAGCATCTACGTTTTATTGATACTTTTACTCTAATGATGGAATGTCTAGCCACCTGATGCCAATTACCATTTGAGCCATTGCATGAGATTTCCAACAATTTGGCATTTTGACATGTGTAGACGAGGAGGAGCCTCTGCAGCCTCCTTTTAAGCTTAGAAACTCCAAATGGTGTTCAGTCAGTAGCTTAACAATCATATAATACTCAAGCGAGTAGCAAAGGCTCTGATCAGACTGCGCGTATGCGCAGGCTGATCTGAGACTTTGCTGGTGGCACATACCACATTGTTGGAAATTTCATGCACTGGCTCATTTTGAATTAGAAAGCTGTACTTCTTTATGATTTTGTAGGCTTTACACATCTGAACTAAGGATGAGGTTGGCGCTGTGAAATTAGTTGAAGCCCTCTAGTAAGAGTATTTTTACTGACTGTTCTTTTGTGGATCATTTTTGGTGTCTATGTTTCGTGTTTGTCATGCTTTATTGCCTGTTTATTGCAGCCTTGTAGTCACCTGCTGGGAAAGGGCTGACGTCTTGGCTCTCTTGTATGTGATGTTTTATTGTGTTTTTGTCACTTTCCTATGTGGTGTCCTGGGTTAGGTGTGGTGCTTTATTTATCGATTCCTGATCTTTGCCTCATTTCTAATTTCAATTACTACACATATTTTTTAAAAAATATAAGTTTTGCTTTATGAGTCTGAGCGACGAACAAACGGAGCATCTGAATAGTCTGTTCAGTGGCATTGATATTCAACGTTTAGATCAGATAAATGTTAAAACTACCTTATTCAAATGGTCTAAAATAACCAGTGAGTATGGACAGCAAATGCTCCAATTACAGTTCACAGACCAACATATGATACCTAGAGTCAGGGACACACAAACAAACGCACGCACGCAAGAATACAATTAATACAAAGCATCTATTTCACTATTTCTCAGCAAGACATATGGTGGTCAAAAGGTGTGGTTGTAAAGGTGTAACATTCTGAGAAGAGAATCTCGTGCAAAATCATCAAGCGTGGGCTTGAATATTCAGATATCTTAAAGAGGGTACGCTATTACAGCAATGAAACGTTTGAATTTGAGCCAGTTTTTTGTTTGTTTGATTTGATTCTTTACGTCCCATCAACAATCTTTCAGTTAAATAGGGACGAGTCTTCCTGGGTTGAACAAGTACTAAGCTAGGATAAATGTGTCTTGCTCAAGGACACAGCGCAGTGACGCCGGTGAGGCTCGAACCCGCGGCCCCTCGGTCACGAGTCAAGCACTCTACCACTGAGCCACTGCGCTCCCCAATTTTAGCCAGTGCATGAGATTAAGAACATCTTGGTATGTGCGACCAACAAAGTCTCAGATCAACCTGCGCATACGCGCAGTCTGATCAGAGCCTTTGCTAGTCGCTTGAGTATTCTATGATTGTTACGTTACTGACTGAACACCATTTGGAGTTTCTAAGCTTAAGAGGAGGCTGTACAGGCTCGTCTGAGTCTACAATTGTCAAAATGTCAAATTGTTGGAAATCTCATGCCGCGCTCATTTTGTACTTACTGGTGATCTATGCCTTGTCAGAATAGTTCTAAGGCCTCGTGAAATGAATAAACGCATGAAAACAAAGGCCATTATCTCATGAAACGGTTACTATTCAGTTTTTACCATTTGGAGATTCGAGGCAACACATTAACGGATAATTGAGAAAAAGTTAATGAGGCTGAAATCAGTACATTATCTCTGCTGTCTGTAAGGATCTCCAAGGGCCGCTGGCGGGCGTAATAGATATTCATTTATGTACCAGCTATTGGTTGAAATAGAACAACGCAATTTTCCTAACAAAGTAAAACACTTTTAATTTATGTTAACCATTTCATTGGGTTCTTTGTTGTTGCTGTCGCTGCTGTCTGTTTGTTTGTTTGTTTGTTTTCCTCATATATATAATAATAATGTTTGATTCAAATTTTGGTGTGCCTGTACATTTGTCTCAGCCATATGTATACCACAATCAGCCCGGTATAACGAATCCATGACACATGATAGTAGTTTTCTTTCTCTGAAGCCCAGTTACAGACGCGAATGCAATCAGCTTAAGTATTACAAGTAAGAAAGAGGGCAAATATCAGGAATCGATACAATTAAGCACCACACCTGACCCAGGATACAATTGGGAAAGTGACAACTTCACATCTTTAAGTTTCTCAACCATACTATTATACAGGGGCATTTCTAGCACACGAGTGCTCATTAAAAAAAATGCCTGAAACTTTGTTGAGACAGTTCAAGAGGTAATACATATAGGTTTATAACCAAGTCACGCACAAAGATATAATTGTTTCTGGCAAACATCATACATATTTCATAAGTAACTGGAGCCGTGCAGGGAAAAGTGCTGCGTGACTCTACGATGCGTCTATGGTTAATAATGATTAAATCGCTCCTGGGGACAATAAGCTCGATAAAGCAGCTGAGCAGTAGCATATAAATAGCTCACCCATACTTCAATGTGTTTGTTCATTTATAAATCAAAACATATTTTGCTCAGACGTGAATTGTTCAGAAACATGAGTCCGACTAGGATATGCTACAATGACCGACCAGCACCTTGACGTTGTTGTAGAACACCACCTAAGAACGAACAGCAACCAAAAGCACTCGGGATAGGGGGGGGGGCTTATATATTTTACTGTACAAATCTTCGCCCTAGATTCTGATGTTGCAAAACGATAAAACAACACATTTTAGATCACAAGGCTGTGCCTTAGCTTATAGAATGAATTATTAAAGGGAAATAACCAAACCAATTAATTAAGTTATTTAAACAAAGAAAGTGGTTCATAACTCATAGACAGTGATGATATCCGTGAAAAAGGAATTGCTTGGACTATAACACACCCATCATTCACAAACACAAAATGGCATTTCTGCACTATGTGGTGCAATATCTTCAGAGAAATATATACAATATATTGTTGTGAATTTATAGCTTGGGACCCCTTTAATATATACTCTGAAACGTCCTAACTTTATTATACATAGCTTTATGGAAAATTCCATTGTTCTGAAATGGTAAATATGCAGTCAGTTGTCTCAACAAAATGATCTTATGCTTGCTTTAAGACAGGGCAGCAAGAACACAATTGAGATTAAGCGACCAGCGATTGCTCTCTCTCTCTCTCTCTCTCTCTCTCTCTCTCTCTCTCTCTCTCTCTCTCTCTCTCTTCAAGTGTTTTTCACCATACCATCATGGATTTCTTTCATGGTCATCCCTTTCATATGCAAATATTTGACCAGACCTCTTTTGTCATTTTGTCTATTTTGCAAATTATCGCTAACATGACCATTTATCCTGTACAATCTACCAATGTACACTTCCGCCCGCGTATTTGTCCTGCGAATTCGCGTTTCATGTGCGTTTCCAACGCATTGTACGTGCGTTGAGTTTAAATTGCGTATGAAACGCGAATCAACGTATTTCGAAACTCATGAATATTCATTAGCAGCCCTAAAACGCGTTTCAACGATAAAATATGCGTTTCTTCCTTTAGCCAATCAAATCGTTTTTTTACAACGCAGTAATGCGTAAACCAATCAAAATTGAGTTGACCTTGATCAATGTTTACATTGTTATTCACGGTTTAACTTTGCTTTGAATATTTCTGATAAGATTTGTCTTGCATATCTCAATTCCCGTTTCCTTTGAGGTTTTTAAGCCCAGTTTGAATCAAATATCTCACTCCATTCATTGATCAATATCTTGAGCCGACTATCACGACTTTTCAGCAGAGAAATGAATGGAGTTACTCAAGGCCGTAAAATGAATATATAACAGTAAAATCACATCGATATTCATCAGATATAGAGCTATAATTAGTCTCTTTTAGGGCCCAATGTAAAATATTTTTCGCAAAACAACGACATGAAGCAAATTAATGAATTGAAAATATGTCGCACTGCATTCAATTTTGTTTCTTGGGATTCGCATCAAACAATTTCGAACTTTCAGATTGGGTCATCTGAGATTAGATGCAAACTCTCCTTGTTAAGTAAAATAATCGAGCCAAACTCACTTGTTGACATTCTAACTGAATAGAAAAAAGAAAAAAGAAGGCACTCAAAAGCAATTGCATGTGCCCAGGCTTCACCTGATCAGTCCTAAAATAAAAGTAGAGCAGTATATCCAGTTCTGCCCATCTAACCTGCTCAGGAGGTAGAAACTGACACCGCTTAAACAACCTGTACCCCTGCTCGACAGTGCCAAGGAGGTAGGTTCAGACCCCATTTAAACAACCTGCACCCTTGCAACACAGTGCCCGGAAGGTAGGTTCCAACACTGCTTAAACAGCCTGCACCTCTGCATCACAGTGCCGGCAGGTAGGTTTCAACACCTCTTAAACAGCTGCAACCCTGCAGCACAATGCCGGCAGATAGGTTTTGACACCCCTTAAACAGCTGCACCCCTGCAACAAAGTGCCGGCAGATAGGTTTCGACACCGCTTAAACAGCTGCACCCCTGCAACACAGTGCCGGCGGATAGGTTTCGACACCACTTAAACAGCTCCACCCCTGCAACACATAGCCAGCAGATATGTTTCGACACCACTTAAACAGCTGCACCTCTGCAACACAGTCCCAACAAAAAGGTTTCGACACCAATTAAACAGCTGCACCCCTGCAACAAAGTGCCGGCGGATAGGTTTCGACACCACTTAAACAGCTCCACCCCTGCAACACATAGCCGGCAGATAGGTTTCGACACAACTTAAACAGCTGCACCTCTGCAACACAGTCCCAACAGAAAGATTGCGACACTGCTTATACAGCTGCACCCCTGCAGCACAGTGCCGGCAGGTAGGTTTCGACACCGCTTAAACAGCTGCACCCCTGCAGCACAGTGCCGGCAGATAGGTTGCGACACTGCTCAAACAGCTGCACCTCTGCAACACAGTGCCAGCAGATAGGTTTCAACACCACTTCAACAGCTGAACCCCTGCAACACAGTGCCGGCATATAGGTTTCGACACCACGTAAACAGCTGCACCCCTGCAACACAGTCCCGACAGATAGGTTTCGACACAGCTTAAACAGCTGCACCGCTGCAACACAGTGCTGGCAGATAGGTTTCGACACCACTTAAACAGCTGCACCCCTGCAACACAGTCCCGGCAGATAGGTTTCAACACCACTTAAACAGCTGCACCCCTGCAACACAGTCCTGGCAGATAGGTTTCAACACCACTTTAACAGCTGCACCACTGCAACACAGTCCCGGCAGATAGGTTTCGACACCGCTTAAACAGCTGCACCTCTGCAACACAGTCACGGCAGATAGGTTTTGACACCACTTAAACAGCTGCACCCCTTCAACACAGTGCCAGTAGATAGGTTTTGACACCACTTAAACAGCTGCACCCTGCAACACAGTCCCGGCAGATAGGTTTAGACACCGCTTAAACAGCTGCATCCCTGCAGCACAGTGCCGGCAGATAGGTTGCAACATTCCTTAAACAGCTGCACCTCTGCAGCACAGTGCTAGCAGATAGGTTTAAAAACCACTTAAACAGCTGCACCCCTGCAGCAGAGTGCCCGGCAGATAGGTTGCGACTTCGCTTAAACAGCTGCACTTCTGCAACACAGTGCGGGCAAATAGGTTTCGACACTGCTTAAACAGCTGCACCTCTGCAACACACTGCCGGCAGATAGGTTTCGACACCACTTAAACAGCTGCACCCCTGCAATACTGTGCCGGCAGATAGGTTTCGACACCACTTAAACAGCTGCACCTCTGCAATTAAGTGCTGGAAGATAGGTTTCGACACCGCTTAAACAGCTGTACCTCTGCAACAAAGTGCCGGCAGATAGGTTTCCACACAACTTAAACAGCTGCACCTCTGCAACACAGTCCCAGCAGATAGGTTTAGACACCACTTAAACAGCTGCACCACTGCGGCACAGTGCTAGCAGATAGATTGCGACACCTCTTAAATAGCTTCACCCCTGTAGCACAGTGCCCAACAGATATGTTCCGACACTGTTTAAACAGCCTTCTTTCTCTCTCTCTTTCTCTCTCTCTCTCTCTCTTTCTCTGAACACAGTGCCTTCTGTGAGGCTTGGACCAGGAGCCTCATCAACTGAAGACCCAAATTTAATCGAGCCAGTAAGAAGAGATTGATCGATAAAGACCTCAAGCTAATTATTTGATCAAAATGCAGCAGGTTCAGGTTCTGAAAGCTGATCCCAAGGCCTGATAACACAGAATTACGGACCTGTTTGATATGGTTGGACTAAACACGATGAACTGGTCCACACATTTGAATTGTTACCAATGTTAAACAAATGTCATGGGATGTGAAGTCATCTCGCAACGATGACCATAAATGAGTGCCATTGACACAAAAAAGAAAAAAAGAAACGATAAACAAAGCATTTTGTGGGATAATGTTTTCGCTGTTTTCTTGGTTTCAATAATAAAATTATCATTGATTTACATGTTACAGGTCTGGCAACGCAATTGAACCTTTTTGATTGGCTGTTCAACAATGCGTTTCAACGTGAATTGTACGTTGAACTGCGTTGCTATATTTGAGTAATTGATTGGTTAACAGGTTAATGCGTTGCACTGCAGTTCAACGCGTATCGAAAGTGGGCTTTGATTGGATTTTCGAAATTCGCGTTGGAAAACTAATGCGTATTACGTGCGTTTTCAATGCGTTTTCAACGCGAATTCGACAAGGACAAATAAATGGGCGGTAGTGTAAGTACAACTGATAAGTCAGATCCGATAGATAAAGTTAGCCCATTTAAGTAAGTAAGGGTGCAAAGATCAGGAATCGATAAATCAAGTACCACACCTGACCCAGGGTACCAATGGGAACGTGACAAACTCACAGTTGGACACCACAAACTAGAGCCAAGAGGCCAGTCCTTACCCAGCAGGTGACCACAAGGCACATATAAACAGGCATGTACAAAGGCATAGCAAACACAAGACAGAAAAAAACCCATAAAAGATCCACAAAAGAAGTACCGCTTTGGAACGGTCAGTAAAATATTTTACTGGAGGGCTTAAACAAGTTTCACGGCACCAGCCTCATCTAGGATAATTAGCCTACCCTAATCAGTAGGACGGACCCATTTCCATTTTGGAGGTGTTAGGTTGTATTTTGTTCCAAATTTCAATAGAACATTATGTAAGCAAACTATGAAGATATGCACTGTTTGCCTGTCCCGTATAAAAGACGTTAGGTGACCATCTGCTAAAGGGCTAACCTCTTGGCTCTTTTGTGTGTGTTGTTTTGTTGTGTTTTGTCATTTCCCCGTGTGGTGTCCTGGGTCGGGTGTTGTGGCTGCCCCTACTCACTTTTATTTGGGTTAATAAACCTTTTATTATAATTATATTGGTAAATTTAGCAATATCAGTTATTTTAGGTGAGGCCAGAAAAGTTGGTGATATCATACAGTTATTATGGTAGATGGTTGTGGTAGTGACAATAATAATTGATAAGGACCGTACAGAAAATTTTGGACTTTTTGACTTCTGTTCTTTCATAATTAAATTAAAAAAGTTGTATTTGTAATAGTTATACCATGGGTTGTCCGCCTGTACGTGGAGATAATCCACGAGCTTTAGCGAGTGGATTATCTTACGTACAGGTTGACAAACATGGTATAACTATTTTATACCAACTATATCAGTGTAGACCTTGCACATCACAAGATATTCGTGCTAAAGTTGGTAAAGGTGGTATAAAACACTTAACACATTTGACATGTTAACAATACGTTCCATATCCTAACAAGAATAATTTAAGACAGAACCGTTTTTGAAGAAAAAAAAATGTAGACTTCTCTGAGTACGAGAGAGGATGCATCTACAACAAATCAGTTTATCAAAGTCTCTGTCTAGACGCTAATCCGATTAGAAAAGGCTACATATGTGACAGGATTGCTGTCATAAAGCTTGGCACTCTCTTGTTATTTTCAACCATAAATAATAAGTGAGTATGATCAGGAAATACCACAATCACAAACCGCAGACAACCCTGTGGCATGCTAGGGGAATTGATAGTTGTTTAACAACTCTCTTGTTATTTTCAACCATGCTAGAGGGAGTAACAACTATCGAAGTGATAGTTGCTATCTAGCACGGTGACAAGTGTACATCAATCGAGTGTTGATAGTTTTTCTTTTTGTATCCTTGGCATGAAGGGGTATTGGATTCACAATACCACTTCAGCTGGTAAAAAGGGAACGAAGGATGTTGCTCTTTGAGAGGATCCATAGGAGGACAGGGGGTCTGGACCCCCCTCCACACACACACACACACACACACACACACACACCAACCTACGGCACCGTTATGAATAGCGATAGTGCAATAAAAACATTTTGATCAGATAGACAATTGAGGTTAAGCAACCAACTCATCCTTCCCAGTCAAGCTGATTGCAAAACTAAAAAAAAAAATAAAAACTATTATATCTGAGGTGTATTATTTCAGATAGTATGTGGTTTTATAAATAGATTTCGTAGCCAATATTGACTACTAAAGTATTTCTAGTTTATTGTATTTAGCGGCCATATGTTTCTAGTATTCTGCCAATCACTGTATGACGGCATTGTATATAATTATTATATACCAGCACTCTCACCTTATATATCTACACAAAATAGATTTGAGCCGCGACATGTGATTTTCAACAATGTGGCATTTTGACAAGTGTGGACACAGACGAGCCTGTGCAGCCTCCTGTTAAGCTTAGAAAATCCAAATGATGTTCGGTTAGTAGCCCAACATGTATAGAATAGTCAAGCAACTAGCAAAGGCTCTGATCAGACTGCGCGTATGCGCAGGCTGGTCTGAGCCTTTGCTGGTTGCACATACCACATTGTTGGAAATATCCTGTCACGGCTCATTTCGCATAGCTTCTAGAATTTAATCTATCTCTGACAATTTCTCAGTGGTAAGTGCATCAGTCTTGTACTGGGGCGGCCATGGTTGTTGTTGCTCTAATAATTTTTCAGCCTAGTTCATTACAAATAATTTCCCATTATAAATAAGATTGGCTATAACATTAATGTATTGTAACAGACTGCATGCTTAGTGGTCAACCCAATCATCGTTGACAACTTTGCTTTCCTTTTAATTGCACGCCGGTGGGTCGGACATCAGACTCTATGACGGTTCCGACTTAAACACTTATCTAATGATGAGATGGTAGGGGCCTGATTCTTTGGCTGTTGTCAGGCCCACCAGGGTTTACCTGTTGGATTTCGTTTGCTCCGGTATTCAGTTTTATTTACTGATGAGTCCTTATCTTTGCTTTATCTCCTTATTATATCTTGATTTATATGTTTTAGGAGATGATGCATTGATAAGTTAGGGATCTTTCATGCAAACCAAACATCTATGTGTCTTGATCCACATCTGAACTAAGGTTGAGGTTGGTGCGCCGTGAAACCGGTTTAAGCCCTCCAGTAAATTATTTTTACTGACCTTTCCAAGGCCGTGCTTCTTTTGTGGATCATTTATGTTATTTCTGTCTTGTTTTGTAATGCTTTCATGTGCGTCTGTTTATTATGCCTAGTGGCCACCTGCTGGGAAAAAGCTGACCTCTTTGCTCTGTTTTGTGATGTCTAATTGTGATGTTGTCAGTTTCCCATTGGTATCCTGGGTCAGGAGTGGTGCTTGATTTTATCGATTCCTGATCTTTGCCTTTTTTTTTTACTTTCATGTGACTGTTAGTATTCTGTGTCTCTTCCTCAAGGTACCCTGGGTTGGCCTGCAGTATACGGTTGTGGCATTTCCTGGTCATACATGTACTCACTTACTTTTAACATCTCCTTCGGGACCTTGCGAACGGCTATGTTTTGGACCCTACATGTATATTGCTGAGCGGAAGTTTAACTAGCATATGGAGTAATGTCGGATGCCAAAATTAAGGTCATAATACAAACAGACGGCAATAAAGACAAAGTCAATGGCAAATGATCAATTGATCGCAATACAGTTCGTCTGTGTATGGTATAAAACTTATATTTATATTCCAAGGAATTGGGTCAGGAATAATGATCAAGCTGATATGAAGACATTTGTGTATTGTTTGACTTTTCGCTTACTGTAAAGGCGACAACTTTAATATTCAAATCCGGGTGTGGTTCGGCCATTTCATCTGCTAAGGAAGGGAGATCAGGTTTTATTTATAATTTGGTAAAGAGTGAATAAGCTTTTTAAGCCGCGCAAACGTGCATGCATTTCATGAAAATCCTAACCGTGTACACACTGAACTCACATTTATTAACCCTTAAAGCGTATAATCACAAAATGTATGTTTTTTCGTCCACTAAACTATTTGAAGCCTCATAGATAAACAGTGTGGACCCAGATCAGACTGCTCCTGTAGGAGCAGTCTGATCTGGGTCCACAATGTTTGCCTCCCTGCTTATGTTAAATGCAGCTATTTTGCTGGCGTTTTAAGGACTATATAATGACTGAGGTCGTGGCAAAAGAAAATACAGTTACTTTTGAATAAAACAACGCCTCCTTTTCAGCTTTTACCTATGCCTAAGATTGACTAGTCCTAATTACACATTCATGAGGCGCCGCCATAACAGTGAGCGAAAAGTCAAGTGATACGTGGACAACAAAGGCGTAGTTTAATCAGACTTGAGATAAAATACTGGTGCACAAAAGTGAATATTCTAGCTCGGCTCTTAACCTGAGCGGATTTGATGTGGCTAAGTTGGTCACTAACACCTTAGAATAACGGAGCATGACCAGTAAACGCCACAGCATGGCAAGGAAGAGACACAGAGCACGGACTGTAAGAACATAGTTTTTTCTAAAGTGAACCAGCTAAGGGGCGCTACGAACCACACCACTTAACAAGAACCAAACCCAAACATCACACAAACACAACGTGAGCAACAACAAACATAGAGAAATTTACACGAGTGCTCCCCTTGTTGCTGATATAGAGGATCTTATATGAGTGCTCCCCTTGTTGCAGTATAGAGGATCTTACATGAGTGCTCCTTTGTCGCATATACAGAGGATCTCACACGAGCGCTCCCCTTTTTGCAGATGAAGAGGATCTTACACGGGTGCTACCCTTGTTGCATATATAGAGAGAATCTTACATGATTGCTCCCCTTGTTGCAGTACAGAGGATCTTACATGAGTACTCCCCTTGTTGCAGATATAGTGGATCTTACATGAGTGTTCAACGTGTTGCAGATATAGAGGATCTTACATGAGTGCTCCCCTTGTTGCAGATATAGAGGATCTTACATGAGTGCTCCTCTTGTTTTAAATATAGAGGATCTTACATGAGTGCTCGCCTTGTTGCAGATATAGATGATATTACATGAGTGCTCCTCTTTTGCAGATATAGAGGATCTTACATGAGTGCCCTCTTGTTGCAAATATAGAGGATCTTACATGAGTGCTACCAATGTTGAAGATAAAGAGCGTCATACATGGTGCTCCCCTTGTTTCAGATATATATGATCGTACATGAGTGCTCCCCTTGTTACAGATATAGAGGATCTTACATGAGTTCTCCCCTTGTTGCAGACACAGATGATCTTACATGAGTTCTCCCTTGTTGCAGATATAGAGGATCTTACAGGAGTGCTCCGCTTCTTGCAGATATAGAGGATCGTACATGAGTGCCTCCCTTGTTGCAGATATAGAGGATCTTACATGAGTGCTCCCCTTGTAGCAGATAAAGAGGCTCTTACAGGAGTGCTCCCCTTGTTGCAGATATAGGAGATTTTACATGAGTGCTCATGTTTTATTGAATGTTTAAAACGAGTTGGGGAAAAAGATAAAATGCGAGGCTTGCCGATGATTTATCTCTTTTCTCGCAACGAGTTTAATAAATTCAATAATACAAGATCACGTAGTAGATTCTTTTTATTATATGACATCAAGATTACTTTGAAAGTAAGAAAGAAGGCAAAAATAGATCAGGAATCGATGCAATTAAGCACCACACCTGGCCCAGGATACCAATGGGAAAGTGTCAAAGTCACAATTATACATCACAAACGAGAGCCAAGAGGTCAGCCAATAAAATCTCATTTCTGCCGAAAAAGTAAAACTTTAATTATGTACGCAAATTTGTTATGGACGTCAAAAAGTTTCCCGAAAATCTGTAAACCACTAGTGGTTTATCGATTTTATTGCATGACACTATTTCACTCCCAGACGTGACGTCATATCATAAAATGGATTAACAACAACAGAATCATCACGTTAGATTGTATGGCATCAGAGGCCACCAGCATGTGTACATCATAGTGACCCCACATATAAACTGCGTTGATGCACGTTGACCAGACACACGTTGTCTATCTGTAGTTTTCTTTATCAGGTCAACATAACATTGCATTTTCAAATGACGTCCATGACGTTGAATCGACGCGGTAATCGATAATTACGCCATAATAATCGGTTTAAAGAGAAAACCAATCGTTAAACTGATAAATGAGCCGCGACATGAAATTTCCAACAATTTGATATTTTGACAAGTGTAGACTCAGACGAGCCTGTGCAGCCCCTTTTAAGCTTAGAAACTCCAAATGATATTCTGTCAGTAGCTTAACACTCATATAATATTCAAGCGACAAGCAAAGGCTCTGATCAGACTGCGCGTATGCGCAGGCTGATCTGAGGCTTTGCTGGTCGCACATACCACATTGTTGGAAATCTCATGCACTGGCTGAAATAGAATACCAGGTTTACGCCTCATGGCATCAAAATTACCAGGCTAGTATTTGAGAACGCATGTTTCAAATCGTAAACTAGTAAACTTGATATCAAAAGACACTTACTCTTGTGCTCTATTAACCGGCCAAATCTCTGCCCTAGATTCTGATAGTGATAAAAAATAAAATAAATTGTTTAGCTCGCGTGGAGGCTTTCCGAACCAGAGTTTTATGGTAACTTAATTTATAAATTAAAGAAAATTGTTTGGGATAATTTCCCATTATAAGAAGATTGTTAATAACATTAATTTATTGCAACAGACTGCATGCTTGGTGGTCAACCGATTCACGGTTGGTAAGTTTGTTTTCTCTTTAACTGCACACCGGCGGGTCGGACCTCAGACTCTATGACAGTTCCGACTTAAAGACTTTTCTATAGATTAGAGGGTTAGGCCCTGATGTTGTGTCTGTGGTAAGGCCCACCCGGGGTCAGCTGTTTGATTTCTTTTACTACAGTATTCATTTGTATATACTTTTGAGTCCTTATCTTTTTTTTAACTCCTTTTTATATCTCGATTTGTATTTACTAAGAGATGATGCATCGATAAGTAAGTGTGAGGTTGGTACCATGAAACTAGTTTAAGCCCTACAGCAATTCTTTTTTGTACTGACCGTTTCAAGGCGGTGCTTCTTTTGTGGATCCTTTTTTGTTATTTATGTTTCGTGTCTGTCATGCTGTCTTGCCTCTTCATTGCAGCCTTTATCTCAATACGTCGCTCGTTTACGCTTTGCGACGCCATTTTTACAACAAATCCTGTTAATATGACGTCAGAATATAATATTGACATTACTTCATAAATGGTAAAGTCATCGGTGTCTGCTCATTCTGAATTGATTGGAAAATGATTGATCTTTGACCATACAAAATTTCATTTCGATATGTCAAATGGTTATGAAACAGTTAAATTATGATGGGCCCTCGTATGATTCGTGTTTGTCATGCTTTATTGTCTTTTCATTGCAGCCTTGTTTTGTAGTCACCTGCTTGGAAAGTTTAACCTCTTGGCTCTCTTGTGTGTGATTTTTCGTGTGTTTTAGTCACTTTCCCATGTGGTGTCCTGGGTCAGTATCGATCCCTGATCTTTGCCTTCTTCATTACTTTTACTAACCTATGCATCACAGGGAAACAATCAAATAAAATTAACTGACTGTAATTGAACAAAGAAATTAAATGCATTTTCATGACGAGGCCCATACTGTATGTAGAGGATCTTACATGAGTGCTCATGTTTTATTGAATTTATCAAACGAGTTGAGAAAAGAGATAAAATGTGAGGCTTGCCGAGTATTTTATCTCTTTTTCGCAACGAGTAAAATAAAGTTAATAATACAGCAGCACGAACGTTGGATTCTATTTATCGTATGGCATTAAAATTATTTTGAATATTTTTGACGTGAAAACGTAAGGGTTTTGCCATACAGTGCGCCACTTTAGTTACGCACCACTTATAAAACGTAACATTATTCTAAAATAAATACATTTTTATTCTGAGACTACCAGCGTAAAACGCATCTATATTTGCATTCGCCATTGAAATTTCATTGTGATCAGATCAGAACGGAATGAGAAAAGGGATCTTGAAGGGCACTACCCTCAAAACACCGTTTCATATTGCATTATTCCGAATGAAACTCAGATCACATTGTACTTTTTCAGAGTCGAATTTCTGCTATGCCAGAGATAAGAGCAGATTTATTTTGGCCAATATCTAGGACTTAAATGTGCTTGTTAAAGTCATCTCTTTTTTAAACGTTTTACTATTTTGGTTCCCAGCTGGCCAAGGTTTGAAAAAGTTGGTTTTAGTACTTTTTTAAGTTAGTTAAAATTGTGTATGATTCTCTGTAAACTAGTTATCAAAACGCTTCTTTTATAATTTCGTTTTAAACAACCATGTATTCGCCGTTTATTTCGAAAAAAATGAATTTATTGGCCTCATGATGTTGACGTAGTGATGACGTCACTACTACCAAGGCTATATGACGTGTCAAAGATAAGATGTTTTAGTGTTTTGATGCTTCAATGTTAACAAGTGACTCATAACAAAACAATTTGTGAAGGAAAGCCTGTTTAATTATTGTAACTGACGTTAATATGACGTCAAAACGAGCATTTTCTTCAAAAAGTAACAGTGTTGCAAAATTCAACGACCGAAAAAAGTGGGTTCATTTGAATAAAATAATTGTTTTTGGTGCTTTCCTGTCACAACGATCACCATGGATATTACCTAGCCGCAAGCAGAAAATATAGACGTTCAGGTTGCATGTGCAGTTTTGTCAAAATTGCCTTTGGCGTAGCAGAATGATTTGCATGAGTGATTTCGATAGGTCTTTCGATGTCATCAAACAGATAAAATGTAAATAAGTAAATTATCATAGAGAATGTTCGATTCCAGCATTTTTGTCAAAAAAATGTGGGCTCAGAAAAAGTTGTGCGAAACTAAAGTGGCTCACTGTATGCTTGGCGTTAAAAGTGTCATTTCATAATGTTTCCCGAAAATCTGTAAACCACTAGTGGTTTATCGATTTTAATACATGGCGTTATTTCTCTCACAGACGCGACGTCATGATAAATATAGAATACTAATGTTTCTAATAGGTAGGTGGTTATTGATATCAAGTTTATCAGGCTTGGCTTTGAGACAATGTTGCGTATCATTCCATCTGTAACATTGCAATATCGAACGTGGTTTTCGAGCTAAACATCCATTAAAAAGCACTAAAGCCTGACTTTCATTATGTTAGAATGCACGCAAAAGCAAGCTTTTAACAGTTACGAATCCCTTGGGCTATTTTAAAGATTGCAGACATTTTATATCAGCATAATTCAATGGAAGTGGTGCTAGATAAAATATCCCGCTATAATCGATCTGAATTATTTAGTTAAAATGCCATTTTTATTCTTGAATGAAAGGTTCCTATTGCGCCTGATAAATTACGCAATCTTTAGCGGAATAACATAATCTTTCCTGACTGTAGCTATTCTTTTATCACCAAGCATACAATATTCCGAAAGACCATGGGTCCACTAGTTACAGTCTGCATGATTTATCCAGTATAATAGATCGTTGTATGCACAAAACAATCAGAGGCCAGCATGGATGTTCAAATATGCTCAGAAAAACTATTGAAGGATATTAAAATTATTTTGACTATATTACTTTTGAGAAAAAAAAATCCAAACAGAGTATTTTTGTATTTGATAGAACCACCAATTTGCAATTCAGCTAAATGCAAAGTGAAATTTACGACTCATTGGTTACGATACAGTAGCACGCCGAATGTATCAATCCTCTTTTCATATACCCATTCGGTACATTCACAAACAATAAAATTCGCGTTTATCGTTTTTGCTGCAAACTTGTCCTGCTCATTGCTTGTTTTCTAATTCCGACCACAGGAAAATTGTATCACCAATTTATCAGTTATTGCACTAGGTAACGCAACAATTTCTTCGCCAAAAATAAGCAGATATGGCATACCCAATCCAATATGACAACAGATTGGCACTTAAACATTGACAACGACTACAAAATTTTACGAAATGTCAGCAATAATTTTGGGACCAATCACTATGGAATACATACGATAACATGGGGTTTAATCATTGTTTATGGTTTGTGAATTTTCAGTATAGAGGGTTAAACCATTTGGAACTGCAGTGTATTCTAACCATTAGAGCGCGTCGTATTTTATTCATTGGACCGTGGCCTAACCTGAACATCAATTGAAATTGCAGATATCTGGAACTATGAACCGCATGTATATTTAGTTTATTTTTATTGTATTTAATGTTAGAAATAAGATTGACTCTAAATAGCCATCATTTGCTTTTCTGAGTATACTCATGGACTTTTTTGAAGGGTTATTCCTTAACACTTTCCTTCATGAATATTCACGGTAAGCTGATAATTATATATTTAAACGTTCACGTTTGTACATAGAACAAATAAATTACTTGTCAGGTCCACTACTGAACGATCATATACAATCATATTTCCATAAGCGAACAGGGTAGACCCCGATTAGGCAGATCTTGTTAGAGCTGTCTGATCTGGAGCTGCTCTTTTTGCAAAATTGTTAAAAGGCGTCCCCGTGAAGTAAAGGGTTAATTTAGGAATTTTAGGCTGACTTTCAATTGAAAGTAAAGAAGACGGCCAAGATCAGGAATCGATATCATCAAGCACCAACCCCAACCCATGGCATCATATGGGAAACGGAAAAAACACAAGACAGCATCACATACAAGAAGGCCAAGAGGTCAATCCTTTCCCAGCATGTGACAACAAGGCTGAAAAGAACAAAGTTGACAGTGTGACAAGGATAAACTCGAAACAAAAATAACTAAAATGATCCACAAAAGAAGCACCACCTTGGAACGGTCAGTTAGGAAAATTACTGGAGAGCTTGACTGAAATTTAAAATCAAAGTACTGATTTGGGGCGATAATAATAGCTTTCCTGATATACTGACAGACTTGAAAACGCAACACTTGGATGGCAGCTTTAATTTATGTCTCAAAAAAGAAGGCAGAACAATCATTTTGACTGTATTTTAAAGAGTGTTCATTCGTAAGTAAACCTTATAAAACTTAAGGGGATATATGTTTCAAAAGCTCTTACTTGCATGAAAATTTTCCTGTGTAAACAAGAATTGCTTTTTTGTCAAGGAGACGGATACTTTTGGCCACATTGTTGTATGAACAACTTATACATCTCACATAGATCACTTTACGCCCCAACATACAGCTTTTGAGCTACCCACAGCATGCTTATCAGTCTTTTTAGAGTTACTTCCTGGTTTGATACAATTAACAATGCTGTCACACGCTGGATGAACTTTAGACTAAACCATTTGCATGAACATGACCAACAATTATTCGACTACAATGTTTAGAAATATTTTCGCCCAAAATGTACAAATTTCTGATTTTCAATTTTTGCTTATGAATTTTTCAAGGTCAAACTGAAAAATTGTAAATAATGCCAGAAATACATAATATTTGGGTCAAAATACTTCTAAACATTGTAGTTGAATAATTGTAGGTCGTGTTCATGCAAATTGTTTTCTCTAAAGTTCATCCAGCGTGTCACAGCATTGTTAACGGTATCAAACCCGGAAGTAACTCTAAAAAGACTGATAAGCATGCTGCTGATTGTTCAAAAGCTGTATGATGGGGCGTAAAGTGATCTATGTGAGATGTACACGTTGTTTATACAACAATGTGGCCAAAGGTACCCGTCTCCTTGACAAAAAAGCAATTCTTGTTAATATGGGAAAATTTTCATGCAAGTAAGAGCTTTTGAAAGATATATCCCCTTAACCAAAGTAAGATGAATTTAACGCATTAAAATGTAAACTTTTTTATGTGATATGGGTCAACTATTTCATGTGACAAAATGTTATCAGTGAAAGATTCCCTACTTCTTTTTTAAAAATAAAGAAACACGAGAAGCAATAAATTTGTGTCATGGACTTTGTTAGTCGCCGAGGAATCACTCTCGTATTGATTGGTAGGTTTGCGATACAGCATATGTGCGTACTTGACGTTACTTCCTTCGATGACTTAAAATCTCCTCTCTTTATGAAATGTTTCAGTGACTACATTCATTCGGAGCAAATAACGTCGTCGAGTTTAGTTGTACAATTACAACTAAAATATTTGCTGAAGTAGCCAGCGTATGATGACATCATCGAAGCAAAAGGATTTTTACACACAACTGTCTTTTATATAGATATAAAGGGAAATTAGTGTTGCATCTTTAAAGACCGTCAGTATATACTTTCATTCTATTTAAAATTGGTAAATAAAACTTAAACGTGTTACATGTGTGGTACTTGATTGTATCAATTCCTGATCTTTGTCGTCCTTCTTACTTACATGTAATACATTTCTTAGGCATACAGTTAGTCTGAAGATTTGAGTTTCTAAAGTTCCGGTTATTAGAAAGTTTGAACATCAATCTATGTCGTATAATTCTATCACTGTCGTGATGTGTTTGATGTCTGGTGTCAACCTGTCCGACGACACGATCATCAACTGAAATCTGCAACTAACACATAAAGAGGTTATACTTGATTTTAATATACACTCTGTTAATGATTGAATCTTGATTTTGTTGATTTTTATCATACATTTTATTCTTTCAATAGGCTTTTCGATTGCCTAACAAGCAGTAAGTCCAGAGTTAAACCCAAGACGATCCAATTTTTCCTTTCTGACGTATTGCTTTGTTAAATTCCAGTAGCAATATTTTTTTTCAGAAAACGAATTTCTTACTAAAATTCTTCGTTTTCCTAATCTGATACATCGTAGATGGTTTTACATTTATATCTATAAAGCTGAATAAATTGATTACTGTGTTAATCGGGTTGATGACTAAACAAAAAGTTGCCAGGATCCCCACCACCCTATCGAATTTTTTGGATCCGCGCATGCTAATCTGTGATAAGTTGAGCCGTGCCATGAGATTTCCAACCATTTGATTTTTTGACAAGAGTAGACTCAGACAAGCATCTGCAGCCTCCTCTTAAGCTTAGAAACTCAAAATGGTGTTCATTCAGAAGCTGAAGAAGCATAGAATACTCAAACGACTAGTAAAGTCTTTGATCAGACTGCGCGTATGCGCAGGCTGATCTGAGGCTTTGCTGGTCGCACATACCACATTGTAAGAAATCCCATGCACTGGCTCAAGAGCCGCGGCATGAGATTTCCAACAATTTGACATTTTGACAAGGGTAGACACAGACAAGTCTCTGTAGCCTGTTGTTAAGCTTAGAACCACCAAATGGTGTTCAGTCAGAAGCTGAACAATCATAGAATACTCAAACGACTAGCAAAGGCTCTGATCAGACTGCGCGTATGCGCAGGCTGATCTGAGGCTTTGCTGGTGGTTTATACCTCATTGTTGGAAATCTTATGCACTGGCTCAGTTATTTATTCACATTGTACAACAGTTCTTCTTAAATACTCGTATGACGCTTAAGTTCACTGTTCTCAACAAACTAATGGTCTGGGTAATTCAGGAATGATCGAACCTAACGATATTGTTATGTATAGATAATCAAATCTTCTCATGAAACTCATTATCCAAATACAATTGTATTCGTTATTTGAACATCTGTCATTATCTGTACATCTAATGAATGGCAACTATACGATCAGACACCTACTAGAGAACTTAGTGACACAGTTTATTAATATCATTGGAATTCAATTAAGCATATCGAATATATGGAACTCAAGTACAGCTTGTAAGGACGTAAACTGATCGTTTTCCAGGTCATCTTTGCCATTTGTCATCAAAACTGTGGATAACGATATAAGAGATTGATACTTGTCGCATCATAGAGCAACATAATCTCAGACAAGTCTGCGCAAATCTAAAGACTCACTAGCGCATTCGCTGGTCTAATACAAAAATTGACTGTAGATGAATACTCAGACTAAGACATTGATCTCTGGTCCTGGTTGATACGTCATCGCGTGCGTTAAAGGTGGTTGCTCCGCTTATGCAGTTTGTCTAGTTGATGCCATACACATGCACCATACCCGCAATTGTTATCGACTTTGTGTCATTAGGCATCATGTGTCAATACTAATATGCCTAGACTAGCGTTTCCTTCGCAATCAAAGTAACTCTATCTTCTGCCGTCACCCTGGTTTTTCTAAGCATCACGCGTATACAACTGCATTTCTTCTGATAGCAATATACTGTGCAAAAATCAAAAATGCTCTTCAACTACGAGTTGTGGGAGTCTATGTTTTGTTGTACGTTACTTTATGTCCATTCTAGTATTGCAATCATCTTGATGGGGAAGAGAGAGCTGGTTGCTTTGCTTAATTTGTCTTCCTGGTGTCTCGTGATGGTTGAGCAGCTCTTCCTCGCGGTGCCACGGGGCTGTCTGCGGTTTGCGATTGTGGTATTTCCTGATCATACTCACTTACCATTCTTTATGAGCAGAGAAAGATACATCATTTTTGTTTCCACGCAAGTCCATTCGGGCAATTTTATTATCAAATTATTTTTCGTGTTGAAGGAACAAAATAAGTCCTTATTAGCTGCCTCCGGACCCATTTGGTCTAGATATACACTGATTTTAAAAGAGGAAATAGATCGGTGAAAGAGTTACTATAAAACACATTTTTGGCGGGCATTTTTATTTGGCGCCATTAGCGGTATAAACAGAAATCGCCAAATTATGAGACTGCGAAATATAGATTTAGATCAGTTACACAATAAGCACATGGAGACACATCCTTTGTATGTTGGTACAAATTTATCTGTATCGATAATTATAAGTTACTTCTCATATTAACTGCATTGTTTTACGTAGCTTGATAAGCGTCGTCTATCTCACGGCATGTGCCTTTATCAGTCATGATGACGTTGGACTTTTTGAATGAAGTCGCTCATGACGCTGAATCAATATAAAGATAGAAAATTACATCATGATCGCTAGTTTGAAGAGTGAAACAATGGGTAAATTGCTAAATAGAATAATAGGTTCGTGTCTTTTGATATAAAGTTTACCAGGCGCTTGTTGAATCGCTCGGCAAGCCTCGCCATATTAACAACCGTTCTCAAATACTTGCCTGGTAAACTTGATACCTAGTATTCTCTATAAACCAGCTTTTGAGCAGTAGAGTATATTATAACGTCGAGGAAACCACGTCTTAAAATGGGCATATTATTTCCTTAAGATTAGTCCCTATGGAAACAGATTTTTTTTGAAGGGCGTTAAATTGAGAAATCGCCCAAAAAAAAAAAAAAAAAAAAAAAAAAAAAACGCGAGCATGTCCGCCTTTTAAATTTATGCCAAACGTGGTTTCCGCGAATATTACAGTTTTACAGTATACGAAAGTGAGCTATTAAGCATATTAGAGCTGCTTAGCTATTATAGAAAAGCGACCAATAACTATTACAATGATAACATTCTGGTCTTTGTATGTGTTTGATATAATGATTTCTGACAAAGGTCTCAACTTTGTTATGCTGTTAGCAAAACGTGTAGAACTATATGATGTGCAGCCAACCAAACCTGCAATCTTTTAGGGTTCGCACTTTTTTCAATCATTATAAAGTGAGTGAGTATGGCCAGGAAATGCCAGAGTTATAGATCCCAGACCTACCCATAGATCCGTAAGAGTGAATCACCCTGACACAGAAGAAAGAATACAAATTAAAGTAAAGCAGCCAGAGCTCTATTCCTCAGTGGGATGAATGCAACACTAGAAAGGACGCAAATACTATATCACAAAACCAGGACCGACACAAAATCCCAATGTTTACTGGGAGCAACAACAGCAACAAAGTACCAACAATAACATTATAAGTGTAGGTAGTGACATCCCAAACAAAATGGCCTATGTTCAGAGCTTGTTTGAAACGGGAAGAGGGAGGGTAGAGGTTGCTACATTACCTACACTTTGGGAACGTTTTCAAATATACCTGTCTGTAAAGGAGTTCATGTCTGTCTTGAATGGATTTTTATAAGTTTTCTGCTTTGTATAAAATACATAAGTACTTAGATAAATTTTTATCAATATTTTACAAAAGCATTCAGAAGAATTTATATCGACTTTTAAGTATGACACATAAGGGCTAAATGGTAACTGTGATACGTAACTTCTAAGACAAGTAGAATATATGATGGTCTGGATTGGGTGGGGATGGCCTGGTATTCATTAAGTCCATTATTCACTTTCATCAAACATTTTGCTGATTCATAAAAATCCATCATGAGTGTGAGGATGAGATCAATAGAATCCAACATTGTTGTTTGGTGGGGACAGGAAAATCCCTACCTGAGGGCCCACCTTTCCATTGGGTAACGAGGCTTGCAAAGGTTTCCACTAGGCAGTGGAACCAAAAGTTGGTATTTTCCTGTTTCCCACATTATACCAGTGATGTCTTTTTCTCACATACTATTTGGCAATGCACTGTATAATATACTCAGAAAAACAATTGAAGGATATTTAGATTCAGTCCCATCTCTAACATCCAATACAATAAAAACTTTACTAATTATGCATGCATTTCATAGTTCCAGACATCTGCAATCAAAATGGATGCTTTATTTTAGTCACGCTTCAATGGTTTAAGTACAGTGCAAATCTAAATGGTTCAACCCTCTATAGTATAAAGTCACAAGCGTTCAAAAATGATTGAAAACCACTTTTATCGTTTGTATTCCATAATGACCGGCTCCAAAGTCATCGCTGGTTCTCCCTCTAAAACATGGCACCTAATTATGAAGCTGTTGTAAGTGTTTTATTGAAAATTCGTGGTCAAATTTGCCGTGGTATGACATATCCGTGTATTTTTGTTGAAGAAGTTGTCCCATTATTAGGGGAAATGACTGATAAATTGGTGTTAACTTTTGTCTGTGGTCGGAATAAGAACATAAGAAATGACCTTGTAAAGGTTTCAGCAAAAATTGAGAGCGCTAAATTTTTTGCTTGTGAACTTTGGGTATAGAGGGTCAGTACATTTGGTGTAGTACTGTATCGTAACCAATGACCCGTGAAATTCAATTTGCATTTTGGTGAATTGCATAGTTATAATTCTATCAATGACAAAAATAATTTGTTTGTAAATTTTATTCCCAAATGTTATAAAGTCAAAAGAATTTTAATATCCTTCAATTGTTTTTCTTAGTATATTTGTTGGCGACATCACAATTGTTATATACAAAGGCGCATGCTATAAAAAAAAGTCAAATTGTTGTCTGCCTAAAATGTCACAAATTAGCGATTAAACAGCAATCTAAACAATGAACAATTGGTTGGGTCATCAAACTTGACATGAATTGATGTTTAATACCCTTCAGAGCTATACTTAAAGCCAAAAGTAACGTTACACTGTTATTATTTATACCTTTTCTAGGTATTGGTGAGTGGTATTTTAAATGTGTTTAATTCATATTCAACTTCAATTAATTATTCATATGACAGTTGAATTTCATGTTTTTACTGTCATAAACGCAACCACAATGCCCCAATGAAAGAAGCAAGGGGGCAAAACAAACTTTTCCAAAGTGCATCACTTTTGGATGTGTTACTGTAGGTTTGCGATTGGACATTTTTTAATTTTAAAGAACCAGTCTGAAAGACAGGTTATTGAATTGTTGTTTAAAGTTCAAATCAGCACGGATGACCCTTCGCGTGACACAAATTAGAGTTGTGTTTTTACGTACATACCCCCTTTTGTAAACTTTACAGTGCTTTCAATGGAATTTCCCATAAGAAATTGTTTGCCGTTATTCTTCCAAACCGATGGGAATTTTTATCAGATTATCTTGTCACATACTCAGGGCAGAAGTCCCAACAAATCGCTGATTAAAAAAAAATCCAAATGTCATCTGAGATAAAGCTTTTAGCAGGGACTAAAGTTTACTATTGTTTTAATTCAAAAGGAGATAATTTCAAAGTGAACCAACTTTAAGATGCTGCCAAAAACAAACTATACGTCAGAGACAAAATGTCTTGCAGTATTTTTAATGAGCGATCAATGGCACTTAAAAAAACCGTGTTCAAATCCTAGGTTTACTTTGAATTTTGTTAGGAAATGCTAATTTTGTGCTTTTAATGAAAGCACAGATAACTCAAAAGAAGATTAATTTACCTAAGTTATTCTTCGTGAATTAGGTTGAGGGCGGGTACCAGCAACTCATTGCAATATTTCAGTTTGTTAATAGCTAGGCGGCTAAGAGCCAAATTTTGGCCTTATTGTGCTATTCCGGATACAAGCATGAAATTTGGCACAGTTGTAGACCATGACTGACTAAGCAGAATAGGATATAGAACCACATTGGGAAATGCCTACTGCGCATGCGCAAATCATTTTTCTGATTTTAGGCTGTTATCATAGAGCTTTCATACAGTTTGACTTTAACTATGGGATCATGTTGGCTATAGAATAATAAAATGTGGCAGAACTGATGCTAATTGTTTGTAGTTTAGCCCTCTTCATTCTTTATTTGCTGCGCATGCGCATATTATTTGAATTTTGTACAAAGATGGTATTCTGTTTCTCTTTTAATGCAAACTGCGCAAAACCCGATGCCCCTATCAAAGGACCAACGCATGTCTTCAATATACATGATATAGGGACCTACATACCTGTTTGGATGCGCAGTGTGTTTCTTTTAATTGGATGTTTAGACGATAAACAAAGCCCCATTTATTTACAAGTATAAGCTTTCACAAAAAAGCTCTGTCTACGCTAAACATATACAAAATTGGTATAAGACTTTTAAGTCAAGTTTTAAGAAAAGAGGATAGTAGGTGTGTGGCAGACAGACAGACATGCAATCATTTTTTTTTTGCTCAAGCTCAAATTGGTTGAAACACTGGACAGACACGCTCACCACCTCAGCTACCGGGGTGGTCCAAAGTCACCACCACATAATTTCTTTGTGTTGATCAATTTGGATTGTTTTCACTTGGGGACATCTCTGAAAAAGTTATGTTTTAAGCCAAGGCAGTGACATACCTTATATAGGTCACTGGCCAAGGGCAATATACCTTTTTAGACCGACAAAAAAGACAGACTCACAGACAGACAGACAAACAGGTAGGCAGACATATATATTCTGCCGTGCTTGAGCTCGCAGACCTCATATCACTGTCTGTCGATGGACAGTCTCCAAACTGTCAGTTAACTGTATATGTATATTTCAAGTGTCTCACTTCGCGTAAACGAACCATACCAAACATTTGTTAGTCTACACCAGTCTATTTTATGTGGGTATGATAACGTTACATTTTTTGTGGGGGTAATGCCTGATATGCCTGATATGCCTCATAGTTAAGGTTGTGAAGCTACTGACTGGCTTCGAGGCATTTGGTACTCATGTAAAAGATTTCGCACTTGGAGTCAGTGTTGTCATTTTGGATGGAGCCTCCGTTGTTCAGATGTTTAAAGATGTGGGGGCTAGCACTGTTCAGTGAGCAGTATACAAACGAGGTTTTTAAAACGTTACGTAATATCCACTTTTTGTGCCGTTTCTCGGGTGGATTTAGTGTGCGGTACATGTTAGGCAGACAGTTTAAAAGCATCAACAAGGGAAAAACGAGGAGACTACATCCACCGGAGGGTCAGTCCATCAAATAACTGTCGTACCAAAAAAACTGACAATATTTCTTGTGAGAAGATGACAATACACTATTTCATTATCTTTCCAACTGCTTTGTTTCCTGGACATTAGATATGACAACTACGAAAAAATAACCACAGATTGAGATCAGGTGTTGCACAGGGAGAGAGCGACATTACTCTAGAGAGAACCCTGCACTTAACAGGAGAAGGAGCTTGGTCTTAGTGTGTTCAGCTTGCGATATGCCTTCATTTGCCCCTTGCTTGCATGAGGAGGCAGATACAAGAATATTTGCTCATGCTACAGAAGTAGCTAAGAAAAAAGCAGTTGCTCTGTTGATACTGATTTAGTAGTTCTGGTCATACCTGTGGTGCAAATGTTGTGAGTGGATGAACTGCGGGGTTGGCAAAAATCGTCGGCTATCGTTGGTGTGAAATCAAATTGTCTTGCTTTTTCACTTACTCACAAGGTGCAATAAAACATCCTTTCTCCTTGGTCGTGGAAAACGGTGGGTAAGCCTTTCAGCTGTAACTGGATATTTTGTAAAAATGAACTCTCTCCCTGGAAAGCCACCTACAGATTACCTCTGCACCATTAAACGATTCATCAAAGTACTGTATGGTAGAACAAGCAAGCACCTACATGCAGATAGACATGGTTAGATAACATTTGTTTACCAAAAAGGTTTGTTCGATGAAATGACAGCCCTTACGAAAGTGCCTTTGTACCAGCACATTTTAAAGGCAGCATATCAAGGCTCATGTGTGTCGGTCAGTGCATAAAAGGGGCAAATGAATACCAAGTCAAGCAAACTGTGATGCAAAGAACTAGACACTGGAATGTACAATCCACTGTGGACCACCATAGCACAAGCATCAATGTCTTTTCTTGATCTTGTGAGATATGGTTGTCTCCAAAGTTGCAGAAGTAAACAATGCAGCTCTCCAGTGTACGACCCTTTGTGTCTGAGGTGGCAACTTTGAACACTACATTTCTGTAAATTGATGATTGTTTTAAAATCGACAATGTTAAATAACTGAAATCCTTTGAGAAGACTATCATATCAGCTTACATACAGATTATGGCACATATTGCCAGCTCTCTTGGTTAAATGTCACTTTGGAAATGCATACGTTTGTCTATAAGATGAACGTGATCTTATCATCTCTGCCCAGGTGCCAAGTAACCAAAAATAAACGCATAACAATGCATGTCCAAACACAGTCCAACACTCTTCAGTAAACTCCATAACATGAGTCACATTTAAAGTTACATTACGGTAAGTAGTCATTCAAGAACATGATGGGTAAAACATATATGTCCCCAGCATAACAAGAGAAATTCATTCATGTTAAATGCTGCGCTAGAGAACCACTGTACTCGAACAGCATGGTCATCCCGGGTTGGCTGCTGTCTACAGGGGCACAAAATATACCATTTAAGTGTACCTGGCAATTCAAAAGGATAATAATTTTGTCATTTTTTACTTTTGAACATAGTCTGTGCTTATTATTGGTCACTTATAAATCCAGCTGTGTATCTGCTTAGCAAAGATTTATGTGAGTTATGCGTTAGTCGATACAGCACCTGAGTTTTGCCACAAATGTAATATTTTTTCCTGAAAAAAAGGATGGAAGGCATTTTTAATGTCAAGGAATAAATGCTTAATTAGGTTATTTTAAATAAAATGCAAAATATTAGTACTTTAATGCGCAAAAGTTCGAAATCTGAGGGCAGGGCAGGTATCCTGGGTCAGGTGTGGTACTTGATTGTATTGATTACTGATCTTTGCCCCCTTTCTTAATTTCATGCTGTATGCATGGTACTACATTATCGGCTTTTCTGGTCCAGTTTACGGGCCATAGATTGCATACAAATTGATTTTTATTTAGACCCTTGACTACTAGTACAATGCCCTTAACTTATAAATCAAAAACAGTAAAGATATATTCAGTAGTTCAAAGTGTAAAGATACTTTTGGCTTTAAGTATATAATACCTCTGATACTGAAGCCGCGGTTTTAGACTTGCATTTGTACATTTATACATTTCTAATGATATTGTGGTCACCTGCTGGAAAAGGGCTGACCCCTTCGCTCTCGTTTGTAAGTCTAGTTGTGAAGTTGTCACTTTTCCATTGGTATCCTGGGTCAGGTGTGGTGCTTGATTGTATCGATTCCTGATCTTTGTCATCTTTCTTACTTTGTGAAAGTACCATATCTAAATCAATTTTAAATTATATCACAGACAGTGGCTCTGCCTGCTGCTAGTTCTGTTGTTTTTTTTTTTTTACCAGACCAGTATTTCATTACTAATGTATGTGTTAAAAGGTGTACTATTGTTTCTCCCAGACTAGTTATTCAGTTTCCAAAGTGATATTTTAGTTAGCAATGACACGAAATGCAATTTAGAAACACAGTTAAGCCTACAAACCGTCTGGCCGAGCTAATTACGATAAAGCTATTCACATTTATATCAGTGCGTTTTGGTGCAGTCAGCAGAAACTAACAACTTTGATGGAGCCATTGTTTCCTTCTTACTTTTCTTCAATATTAGATTGTAGTGCTAAATAAAACAAGGTATTTAACCAAATCCAAGACAAGCAAATTAGAGAATGCGCATTGCACTGAGAAGATTTATCACAAGCACAAGAAGATTCAAAACAGATAGACAATATAATAAGTTTTCATACAAGTTCAACACCGGTATTGAATTGGCTCTATGCAATATACAACAACAACAACAACAACAACAACAACAACAACAAATCTTGATATTCGGCGTCTGTTAAACATCAGTCCAGATAAGCATATATTTGTTTAACAATTGCAGTCAACAGAAAAGAAATACTATTAACTTTTGAAATCCAGCTTGTAACCCCACTATATATGTATCATGTACCATCTAAACCCCAGATATTATGATAATCAGAGATCATAGAACGATCTATGGTATCTAGAGCAATAATACAGCTAAAGTAAAGTAATTAGCTCTCTCTACCTCAGCGATGCGATTGCCAAACCTTAGGAACACAAACAACATTATCTTAGAACCAGAAACACCCCCCCCCCGACACACACAAATTGAGCAAGACAACAAAAGAAATCACTGCCTTGGAATGGACCGCGGCCACAGCAAAGAAGAATATGATTAAATGGGGAAACGCTTCATGGAAATCCACTAGTATATCACGAATAGGTCAATTAAACCTTTGCGCATCAACAGAGCATCTTCCTTTGCTGCTATTTCACTAAAGCGGACCAGCAATCTAACACAAATATTTTTGAGGCACTGATTCGTGTCTAATTAACAAGTTTTCTAATTCTAGCCTAGTAGACATAATATTGATGGAAATGAAAAGCCAGCAGGAATTATCTCTCGCAATCAATACTGTTTCATGTCGCCTGCATGTGCAATTTCCTTGTGTCAACTACTGTTTTACTTAGTTTTGACCTAACAAAAAAGAATAAGCATAAAATTGTGAATATATTTACTTATCAATAATTTTAAACATTTGTTTTTTGGGTGCTCAAAAGATGGCATTTTGATACGTTTCACGTCGGTTACACGCTTTTATCTAGAAGCATGCTACCACATGTAACTATATTATACAATTATTGACTTCGATGAGGTAGACATAAGGATTTATCTACCCGAAAAAGTGATAATTCACCGAGGCCGCTATCTCTTTAAGGGTAGATAAATCCTCATGTCTACCGAAATTGAAGTCAATAACTGTTTTGTTATATGACTTTTTAACTTAGAATGAAAATGTTCTACTTTCACTTTTGTTGCTGAAGTCAACCTTCAACCTAAGGACTTTCTAACAAGTTTTATCAACTGTTATTAAAATATTTTAATGTAGTATTTTGCCATTTGAAATGTTAATTAATTCTCTAAATGTGGAATGTAAAATTTAATCATAAAACATTTTTTTTACATTTTGTTTATTCAAACAAAGATAAATGAACAAACAAAACAGTTGTTAAAATTCATGAAAGTCTTTAGTTTACCTGTTGGGATGTGAAACAGCAAATCATGTCAATTTCATGCAGCACATGCTAGTTTTATACTCATCATTCTATTTTTAGCTCTCTAGAGGGTGATATTGCAGAAGTGTCAAAAATATTTACTTCTGCAAACTAGTTTGAGCTGGATTTCATCCTATATCACCCTCTGAGCCAGTTTAGACCAGTTTTCAGGTAGACATAGAGATTTATGAAGACAAATTTGGCCAATCAGGAGACAGGATTCTCTCCAGTCATATAACAATAGTGCTTATCTATCCATACATTGTTCTTTAGCAATTTTAGGGTTTAGATAAACGCATTATTTGAGCGTAATATTGCAAATATTTTTGCCAAACAGTTTTTGTTTGTTTCTTTGTTTGTTTGATTTGATTCTTTACGTCCCATCAATGATCTTTCAGTTAAACAGGGACGGGTCTTCCTGGGTTGAACCAGTACATGTACTAAGCTCAAGGACCACAATGCAGTGACGCCGGCGAGGTTCGAACCCGCGACCCCTCGGTCTCAAGTCAAGCACTCTACCACTGAGCCACTGTGCTCCCTTGCCCAACAGTTTTAACATATGTTTTGGGTGCTCAAAACCCCTTCTCATTTAGCAACGACCTTAACCCATACTAGCCTTGCGCCCTTCTGTGGGCAATATGTAAACAGTACAAAAGGCAGCATTGAGACAGCTGTTTAAGTACCCACAACATATGTTTAGGCTGAGAAATAAGAAAAATATTTTTGCGTTACGCACTCTTAACTAAAGGCCTGCGTGACATGTTAGAACTTCTATATAATTTTATGTCCCTTGAGATTTTTATCTTGGCAAACAGTGCATACTCTGGTGATACGCAACCGCCCATCATTCTATCTAAATATTGAACTACCACCAAATGTTATCACAGCTCAACTTATTTTTAATGCTATTTCGGGATACCTGCATTATCGATTTAAAGAGACTAAGTCTGCAACTATGAACATTTTTCGATTTTTTTTATTTTCTTTTTAAATCATTTGTAAAAGTAGAATTAAGTTATGTTTTCACAATAAATCTGTTCACTATAGCTGAAAACTGCACGGAAAAGTGAATTATCTTATAAAACAGGTATGTTTTTTCTCTTGTTGGTAATTATTTGCGTCCCTCCAATAATTATAGACAGTAAATTTTAGCTTAAATGCTGTTGTTTTGATACTGATAATTTGTTAAGATTTACGAAATTGGTAAAATGTATACCTGAATTTTATTTTTTTACTGTGTTCTTGAAAAATAGAAACATTTCTAAAATTAAAAGATCAAAGGTTACAGACTATGCAGCTTTAAGGATTTAGAACTTAATTTCTATTTCAAGCGCTGGTCGCGCTCCCCCGCCAAAATGACGATTTTCTGCAATCAGAGGTCTATGCAGAACAAAAATGTCTCATTCGTGTCACAGCCGTAAATAATCAAATTATGTACACTTGGTCAGAAAATGCGTTTTGTACCATACCAAAAACCTAGGGATAAATTAGGATGTTTATTCCTTAAAGCTTGCAGACGATGCGTGCTAATAATATATTATTTTGTATGTTTGAATTAGAACAAGCCAATAACACAGGTTTATGGTCGGTTCTTCCCGGACGGCCTAAATAATTCAGGCAACGATTCGATTTGCTTATACGTGTGTTTAATATCGACTGGACGACTGGATATGGCATCAAACTTGTATTTTATGCTCTAACAGCTGGTGGTATAGAATAAAGATCCAAACTATGGTAGAAAGCATACAAATATACAGCAAGCTAACAAACCTGGTGTCCTTACACCAACCTTAACCAATAAAAGCCCAGCGCCTATTTGTGGGCAATATGTTAACAGTGCAGAACGCAGCTTCTCATCATGGTTTCAATGTGTGCTTACTTGAATATAGTTTTTAAATCAAAATGACAAAGTATATTACTACACAATAAATCTCAAATTCGAAATGGATTCGCCCAATGGATGAGAGTGGTAAAGTCCATTAGGTAACAAAGCAAGCATGAAGAATAGAAAGGCAACAAAGACAAGCTCTTTTTAAAGGAGAAATGGAACAATTGGGGGAAAATGGGGTCTCGGTAAAACATTGAGACATCGCAAACAGAAAATATGACGATTTTCATTTCTTCAAGAAAATATAGTCCTACCCATATATAAACATGTACGCACGGCTATCCTGTGAGTCAAGAGGTGACATATGTATGACTTTATCTACAATCATGGTTTGTGCCTGGGAAGTGAAGGCTCAGGCTAGAATGCTCGTTTCCGCAGACTCATATTAACCTTCGCTGATAACCTGACCGATTACTGCCAAAATCTAATGTGATGCCTCAAGTTTCCAAAATGAAATGATATAAAACACTAAAAACTTTTTTTTTTCGGTTGGCACACTCTAACAGAAATTATAGATTACTAAAATAACAGCCAGATTTGTTCTTTTTAAATTGTATGCGTCAGCAGTTAGAAATCTTAAATTATAGGCGGCTAGGAGTCTTCAAATTGCCCGTTTCTCTAAATCAGTCAATACTTCATTGACATTATCTGTAATATTATGGAGAACGTCTGGCGCTTGGTAACATGAAATTGTTGAGTTTTTCTCTTCAGCCATATATGCCGGCGAACAAGAAAGTAGGTGAATTTTATCAAGAAAGGTTGCAGACCCGGTCCCATGGGTATAAAGCTTGTTTCATGCTCGCCTGAACTGAGCATTAACTTTATTCTGCTCATAAATGTTAAAATGTCAACAATTGTAAACATTTTAACATTCATTAGCAGTATAAATACACCAACTAAGTGTATCAAGCTGCTTAGCAGGAAAACGATCTTTTTTTCAGCATTTTAGTTTTTGTGCGCAGTTGAAATTTGATGCTCGGTTGAGCTGAGCATTAAAATATTTTATAACCCCGGGGCTCAAGCTACAAGTATAGAACCAAGAGGAATGGACAGCATAAGTTTACAGGGCAGCTCGGCCCAGAGGTTATAAAACTTTTTCATGCCCAACTCAAATGAGCATGAAATTCATCGTGGTGAAAAACGTTAGAATGCCAACAATTTTTTTTTCGCTAAGTACCCAAACTGTATGTTTATCGAGAAATAAAACATAGAATAACCCACCAAGTTTTAGCTGGACCCCTGACTTAAATTCCATGCTGAATCAACATTGCGTTCTGTTGTGGTAAATTTTGTAAAATTACTTTTAAGCGTTGAGGTTACTTACCATGGCTGCCCTCGAGGTTCTGGGGTACTCCAAAAACATCCAAACTTGTGTTTGAAACCGCTTCCATCCAACTAACCCGTCTAAATCCACTTTCCGGTGTTCACGTAAAATACTCCTGTTGAATGAGTCTAATATTCGTTTATTTTCAATGTAAGAGCGGTAGGTTCTCCAACAACATGATTTGATATGATTTTCGTTTATTTGCCAGTAGTCAAGTTCACGTTTCACCACTGCTCCACACACTTCCAGGGGGACGTGTAGCTCACCTGTAACAATATGATGATTGCAATATATCCCAAATTTAGCGCATATATTAGAGACATGCGCATATGGAAAGTAATTTAGTGTTCTTTGAACTCTACTTTAGTAATAGTGATTATTGTTCTGTGATAGCTGATGCATAAAGAGCTGGTTGTTGTACTTTAATTGTATTATTGTCGTTGTTTTTGTGTCTGTCTATGTTTGTCTATGTCTTATTTCTCACACTCGTGGTAATAAACCAAAATTGAAAGAAAGGTTTTTATTATATTGGAACAAACATATGAATTCTTAAATTGAAATGGATAAATTAAGAACATATAAAATGATAAAGCATAAATTTGAGTTAGAAAAATATTTTGAAATTTTACCAGAAATCTATGACGGTGTTTAGAAGCTGCAAATTGAGCGTGGAAGATACATAAGTAAAGACACTGAGGACAAATGATGCACCACATGTAATAATATTGAAGATGAGGTCCATTTTCTTTGTAATTGTAACTCCATTCGAAAATGCATGTGATTATAGATAATATGTTTGGTGGTGTGAGTTTTAATAGAGAAATAATGTTTATCAGGTTAATGACAAGTACAGAAGAAAAAGCTTTGAAATCTGTAAGCATATATGTAAATGTATGTAAAATATCATAACATGACTCCTATTGCTCAAGACATGTAATGTGTCTTATATTAAGTGTTTGTATATATTGTATATATATTTGTGTGTATGTATGTAAAATGTACATGTCACGAATTTATTTATTTGCCCTTAACCCTTAGTGTAAATAAATGTGCAATAAATTTACTAATATTCTATTCTATTCTCGGTACCATGGTCTGGCCATTGATTGTGGCAACTTCTGGCTATTCTCGCTAGCCTTTTAGGGAGCGCAGTGGCTCAGTGGTAGAGTGCTTGACTCGAGACCGAAGGGCCGCGGTATCGAGCCTCACCGGCGTCACTGCGTTGTGGTCCTTGAGCAAGACACATTTCGCCTCTTGATAGCCATAAGGGCTCATCTGCATTTTTTCTACTTTTGAGAAAATCGACTTTTAACATACTTTTGTGCATTAAAAATCAGACACAACTAAAGTGATTGCTGTTTGTTGCAAAAATATTGTTTCTGGCAAGGCCATCATTTTACCATTCATGCAATTCTAAAGTCATTCCTATTTCACCATATATGGAGAAAAATGCAGATGAGCCCTTCTGGTTGAAAAACACTTCTAAATAAAATATGGAGATCTGCTTGAACCATAAGGGCTCATATCATGTATCCTTTATTTTGGATGCAATGCATAGATTATACATCTTTACTATGAGATGCATAACATTATTTACATAATAATAAACTAAGAAAAGTGAGTCTGGAAAATCTTATAAGAGCGGCTTTGATAGAAATCCTGTCTTAAGGTTTTCCAACCAGGTCAGGCACAAAATGGGCTGTACAGCTATAGAAGATGGCATGAGTCTTAAAATTTCAGATTTAGGAGGATAAAACTATTTATGTGGCGAAATCAAAGACATTGGTGTCTTTATATTCGCATATGCAAAAACAGAGTTTCTCCTGATTGGGCTCAAATAAAGTTGCCTCTAATTTCTCATTCATGTTGCAATTGAACTAGTACATGCACTATGCTTTACTTAGTTTATGTCAAAATTGTAAACATAGTAAATACTGTGAGTGTTTTAAATTGTTCGCTGTTTCAAGTTAAAAGGCATCATTTAACAACACTTTTCAAAGTTTAATCACTGTCTTCATCCTCTTCTAGAATATCAGGCTCTGGGAGCCTGTCTTTCATGGTAGCACTTGTATTTAGTCCTTCGTAAAAGCACCGGTAATGGCATGGGATAACCAAACTGTCACACAAGGACATAAGGTCTTTTTTCTTTTGAACAGATATTGGAATCTGAGTGTCATATTTATTTGGTATTGCTTTTGGGGTATCAGTTGGCCTTCCACGCGTTTGTTTGATATTGATCTTGATGGAGCGAAAGTGTTCTTCAGCAAAACTCTCCTTTATCTGAATTTCGTCTGGGAATTCTTTTGTCACACGGATAACTTTTATTTTCATCCAGTTAACTTTCTTTCCTTTTGTGTCATTCTTCATACTACTGTATTCTTCTTTTGTGAAACTTTTCAAATCTTTGAAGCTGTTGAACTTCATAGGTACCACAACATATGGCTTGTTTCGTCTAGCCATATGCACAACAGTGTCCCATTGATCAGGGTGATAAATGGAAGTCCCTTTTTTCGCATGTTCAATAGCTGCGTGCATTGAGTCACACTCCATTTGAGTATGTCCTGACTCCAAAAACTTTTGTTCAAGTATTTGTAAGGATGGGCTTGTTTTGACGGTGTGATGTAAGCCGGCTGCTAGATATTGGTTCCTGTTTTGGCCAGAGCAACAGTCAGAATATAGAATGACGTGTTTCACCGTGCTCGGCAAACTTTTCAAATGAGTAATTAAACATGAACCTATCTCTGAAGACCCTCTTTGACCATTGGTTTCATCCCAAATATAACATGCACCACATTTGTCTGCCAGGGAAAATACAGTGAAGTTGTAGCAGTTAAGCTTTCGTTTATAAAATACCTTACTCACATTAGAACATGGCGTGTATAAAACAGCTTGTAAGTCGAATGTTGCAGAGTAGATGGATTTGTCTTTCTTTGATGCTTCTTTATCATTTTCTTTTTCACGCCTAGCTTCTTCTTTCCTTCTTAAATGCTCATCATAGTTATATTTTTCCATATCAGAAACAAAACCTGTGCGCTCTTTTTCTTTATAGGTATTGCAAAAAGCACATGTATCCTTTTTAGGCTTATGAAACGACAAATTGTATTCTGTGCAGAATATAGTTCGATAAACTTTTGAGGAAACTGGAATTACGTTTTCACTTTTGCATTTGTCCTTATACAAATCATACATGCGGCTTATACTTAGACCTGGTTCTAGAAATTTTCGTTGTGTATTTTTCCTCTGATAGTGAGAGTCCACAGTAGGGAAGGATTGAATGTGATGTTTGACATAGGCGATACGAAGGCTTTCGGTTTTATTGGCAGGCACATGTTTCCCACGCCTGTCAACAGACTTGAAGGAACAATGTTCTTTTTTGGATAGCGTACATCTTACTAGCTTGTCACTGATATCCAATGTTTTTAAAAAGAACTGCTTGCATACACGTACAAGTCTGAAATCCACAGGCATCATGTATGTCCTTGAATTCAATTTGTAGGTCCTGAGATTGCGTTTTGATGTGGGTTTTACTTCAATATGGCGGCAAATAAAATCTCTTTTCCTTTCGTAAGTCATCTGTGGACTGTAATAATGATCAAACAGTTTTTGTCTTGTTTCTTGTGTCACTTTTGTTGTGCACTTATATCTACATGTAGAGCAGTCCATGGGTTTGAGACATTTTGCAGGTATTGTCTTTTTGTTTCCTGGTGATATGTAGCTTTTGCCCATGCTTTTGTTCTCTTTCCTAATATTCTTTTTCCATTTGCTAGGATTAGCTGTCTTTTTACGGCTTGTTCTTTTCTTTTTGGGTGATATATAGTCTGCTTTTTTCCTTGGGGTTACTGTTGGAGACCTGTGTGAATATGCGTGTTGATTATTTTGAGAGCCGTTACTTGTAAACAGACTAGAACTTACCGTCGTAGCTGGTGATTTTATAATGCAATCATAGTGTTCAAAGCCGCGCATTGCTAAGTAAGACAACATAAAAGGCTGCCTTTGAACATCTGTTGGCATTCCCATTGTGGGCTCAATGTTTATGATAGGATTATTCACTCTGCTTGAAAATATGGTTATCTGTGTGTTAAATAAATTTGCGACTGCCATTGGAACAATATCAGCTATATCTTGATTCCATATTCCAGCAGTTTCAATCACTTTCACTTTCTCTGCATATGCCTGAGATTTTTGTTCTGTAGATAAATCATCAGTGAAATGTAAAAACTCTATGTAATTATTTTCATTGTGCAACAAATGGTCACAAACATATGCTCGCAAAGTAGAGGCTGTATAATCTTCTGTTGTTATTTGACACCGAACAGCATTGAAAAAACAGTCTCCATCTGGCTCCGATTGTATCTGAGTGAAATTGTTGCTTGTTAAAAGATGGTTTAGTCTTCTGATATGTGCCTTTTTGCGGATCTGGTTGATATTGTACATTAGCAAACTTTCCTTTTGAGCCTTTGAAATATCGGAATCGCTTTTATTTGTCACTTTGGTGATTCTTCTAGCGGTTTGCTCCCTTTCTTTCCTGCAGTTAGTTTTCCTTTTGTCAGCCAATTGTTTACCAGTTTTTGTTCTGTTTATTTCTGATTTTTGTGCTATGATTCTTAATGGCCTGTTTCGTTTCCGCCACCATTTTCGCTTGTTTATATTAATAATTACTGGTAGTTCGGACTCAGATTCCAATGGCGACGTAGCTGATGATATAGATGGAGAATATGTTTCATCTTTGTCAGTATCGTCAAATTCCGAGGACGAAGAGGGCGACTGACTCTTCCTTTTCTTAGGTTTATTTGCAAGATGGGCCAAAGGAATATCATCTGTATCACTCGACTGCATTTCTTCTTGTCCACTATTGTTCTTTTCAGGGGGTTTAAAAGGCTCTTGGGCTATGTTGCTTTCACTCTCTGGAGTTAAAGAAGCCTTATCATTATCAAAAGATGGGTCATCATTAGCTGGCAATGGAAACGCTTCATAGAAGTCGTCATCTGACCAGTGAGAGTCACTCATCATTGTCTCTCTCTGAAAATACATATTAAATAAATTAGGGGACGACTGTACTCAAAATTTTCATCTGGGGAGGTATGTTGTGTGATATACAGTCGGAAATTCAGTTTAATGGCGATGCGCGAGCGGAGCCATAAAACGTGATTTCCCAACGTATATCTGATGATATACCTCCCCAAATGAATATTTTGAATATGGTTATCCCATTCTGATGCACTTATGCAGTATATCTCAAATTTAAGCGTTGCAAGCCACGCGTCATCAAATAAAATATGCCGTTATTAATGACGCAAAATAACTGTCGCAAATTTTTGACGTTATCCAATCTAATGTCGCGTTACAAAAACAAGTGCATCAGAATAAATAAACGACTTTGTTGAGTGTTAAAATTATTTAATTTCATATCTATTTCTACTACCAGAGTCTGATCATTTTTTTAATACAGATTTGACGTAATCATTCTGCCAGAAGGGCTCATCTTCCAAAACATATTAAAATTGAACCTAGATATCAGCGGTATTAAATTATTATTAAGTAAGTGTTTATTTACATGTTAAAATTGATACTTTTATATAATGAGATCATGTTTTATTGCACTGTTGACTAGGCAATCCACTTTTCATAATACTCCAGCCATAAGGGCTCATCTGTAATTGAGTAGAGAAACCCTTTTCACGCCTACTTGATGGTGCTGGTAAATGTTGAATGTAAATATTTTGATCTTAAATTGCATTAATATGATAAGAAATATTAGAAAAACATCAACTTACCACTATATAATTATGTTTGTATCCAAATCTGTCTGTAAAAACACACAAAATAGCACAGCTAAACAATCTGCTAGTTGGTCTTTAAAACATGAGTTTCTTTGTTTATTCTTCTCTCACTGAAGATGTGTTTTACTGATAAGCTGTGTTACAGCATGCCAGAGCTACGCTTATTGCTAGAGGAGGTATATAATTTCAGTAAATACACAAAACAAATTCAACAGGTAGTAGGGCTTATCTGCACTGTATACTGCAGATGAGCCTTTATGGCTCTCTCATAAGGTAGTTGAGCCCTTCTGGCATTTTGGTTAATATTATTTTAGATATGAGCCCTTATGTCTCAGACAAAAATCATTGTCAGGTTACTTGTTTATATGGTTTTTATTCAGACAAGCCTTAGTCTTGATTGTTTTGCTTCAAAACATAATACAAACTCATTTTTTACAAAAAGTGCAGATGAGCCCTTATGGCTATCAAGAGGCGATTTATCCTAGCTTAGTACTGGTTCAACCCAGGAAGATCCGTCCCTATATAACTGAAAGATTGTTGATGGGACGTAAAGAATCAATTCAAAATCACAAGCCTTTTTTGCTTGCAGTATTTCATAGTCATATTAGCCGATTTATTCCTAGCGGAATTTCACACCTTATCAATTGAACGAATCCACTTTGAATTAAAGAGTTGTTGGGTAGTAAGTTTCTATTCCATTCAAATTTTACATTTAAAGTACATTCTGCAAGCAAACAGTGCAGAAACTGGTTCTACACTGTTTATCGATGTCCCACAAAAAGAACGCTGGATCAAATCGAACATCTAAAAGCACTATGATGGTAAAGTTTTCGGACAAGCATTTAACTGACTATAATAACACATGTACGTGTACATGGGAATTGCTGTATTTGAAAGCATTCCTTATTGCGTATGACATTACATAAAGCCATAAAAGTGACGTACCTGTTCTGTAGAAGTCGATGATAGAATTGAACACAGCCGGATGTCTGTCAAAGAAGTAAACATCTTTTGGTGCACTTGAAAAGGCGTGCTGTTCCGCAAGATTGCTCAAGCGAGTATTCGCTACATTTCGCAACGTGCTCACGTGCGTCTCGTGCCTAACTCCGCCCACATTCAACACAATTGTCTCGTCATCGTCAAGAAACTCCACGTCAATAGGTTTCCCTTCTAGGTTAGTGACTGGCAATGAATCAAGGCGTATTGACTCCACTATAGGTGCTGAACCGTGCTCGAAAGTCGGCACCTGTTTCTCTTCTTTCTTGGAATCGTTAGACATGACTGCACAAATAGGTCAAGATATATCATTGTAGTAGCATGATTTGTTCTTCCATAGCACTTTTATTCTGTCCATGTGGTTGAGTGAACACGTTGACGAATCCTAATCATTTGTTATTTACTATCGGTGACAAAATGTTAACCATCAAATATGCTATAATTGTTACGCCCAAATGGTGAATTATTATTTGTAATGAAAAACTGCTCGTTTTCATAACTCTCAATCTTTTTTTTTTTTCACTTGAGATAATCCGTAATATGAGCTAAAAGAGAGTTGCACTGTAATCTATAAATCTGTAGGGTAAAGTCGGGTAACTTCGGACTTCAGGTAAATTCGTACAAACATTTGCAAACAGTGAACATCCAGATGATTAGGAGCCGTCTCATTAGGATTTTCACTGTTTGTTAATTTAATTTAAATTTTATTACAATAATTAGAATATGAAACAAACAAGATCGCTGTCTAAATTTAGCTGACCCTCTGAATTTACCCCACTTTACCCTATATGACGACAAAATGTATTAGTTTCCTTACTGCAATTGCTTAGTCGAGCAGCTCAGGCTGGGGCGAGACTGCATCAGCGCAACTACCTGGTCTCGTCGGAGCAATTGCTGCTCGCATACACGAACATTCAGGGTCGGGGAACAGGTGACTTGTAGCGTCATATGTGTTATAGTAAGGGCGTAGTCATCTTGGAAATAGCCCTCGTATGTGATTTAATGATGCTTGTAGTCCACAGCTAATGAAATGTTTGCTTGTTGTTTATTGTTACTTCCATTGTGGGATTCTGTAATTGCTCTATGTTTTTTTGTAAGTTACTTTATGTCCATTCTAGTTTTGCAATCATCTTGATAGGGAAGAGAGAGCTGGTTGCTTTGCTTAGTTTGTCTTCCTGGTGTCTAGTGATTGTTGTGTGGCTCTTCCTCGCAGTGCCATGTTTTGTCTGCAGTTTGTGATTGTGGTGTTTCCTGATCATACTCACTTACTATTTTTAAATATTCACGCTGCTTGTTGACCTTTTTCTTTTTTTTTACTTCGACACAAGTTTTTTTTAAATACAGTGAAGACTGAACTTAAGGTTACATGTTTCAAGAGAAACGTTATGTATTTGTGATAGGTGCTTTAAAACACTTTTGATGATAATTTAAGTTTAGCGTTATATGTGATACCTGCATGTACGAAAATTGCCAAAATAAAAGACCGTGAAATACAGTTTCAAATTCAACTACACCTGTCTAAAACGGCCACTCAAAAAGAACACAAAAATTGGTTTTCAATACCGATTATCGCTTAGTGCAGGTCAAAAGTATTTCAGAATGCTCCAAGTGGAGCATTCCGCAATACTTTTGACCTTCATTAAGCTACCATTTGTCTTTAGGACCTGTTTTTTGTCTATTTTGAGTGTCCGCTTAAGACAGGATTAACTGTACACGATATGCAATAAATGAAAACTCATCCATGGTGTGGTGCAATCTGTATCGTGGAGTAAAGCCAAACTCGTTCCTTTAAGAGAACAGCCCCTGTGAGGCAAGACTGATTATTTTGGCCATGTTTAAAATATTATTTGGTTTGCTACTTCCTACTGGGAGGGTTCAGCATTGTTTTTGCATATGCAAAAAGTATTTAGAAAACACTGAAATTATCTCGGCATTAAAGAGATACCCAGACAAACGAGTTTTTTTTAAAATAGTTTAGCTTAATAGTGCCAGAAAATGATACAGTGCTTATCATTTATACAAGTGTTCGAACGGACAGCAGCCTAAGCCACTGGGGGCCTCAATGCATTTTACTGGTACCAAATCTTCGCCCTAGATTCTGCTGTTGTTGAAGTACAAGCCGCGATAGGTTTGCAACCAGGCATGAAGACTGTCGCATGATATACTATATAATATCCCATTTCTTATATAGTTTTCAAACTTTTTACGAAGATCTTTGAAAAAGAGTGTGGCACAAGTAATTGCCAGGAGTGTGACACACGTAATTACCAATCCTTTCGTACCTGCCAATGAAAACCTAACATAAAAAGACCGATGAATGAATGAATGAATGAACACGCTCTTATATTTTAATATCCCGCAACAGACAAAGCTATCGCATTTCTAATTACGTATTAATTTGAAATAATACCCCAGGCCTATTTCCAATTCTTATAACATCTGTCGTAGAAGCTTTTATCACAAATCAATTTTTGGTACACTTTGCAGGAAAATGCACGCAAAGAAAGCATAGTAGCGTCAGATATTCTTTAGCAAGATAACATAGATGCTATCATACAGTGATCAATAATTGTGTTTTGATCCATGATTTTGCTTTTTAAGCAATGCTCTGTACCAGATATGACCCAATTAGACGAACATATTACCTAATTAAAGAAAACTGACGTATTTAGTCATTACTCTCACTCAACCATACCTTGTGGTTCTCATTGAAATCGCCACCTCGTGGCGATTTCAATGAGTACCACAAAGGTATGGACAGGGAAGCAAATATATACACCATTTCTTCTGAATACAGTATTATGGCAGTCGCACAGTCGCGTCAATTGTCTGTCCTTCTTGATACATTGGTCATTATTCATTTTCTTAGAGGGCTTAAAGGAACGCTTGTCTAAATGGGGAGTTCCGTTGAGTACCCTCATATTATATATTAACATAACCATTACTCCCCAGTAGTACAGCTAGCTGAGAACGGTAAATATTCAAAAATTTCGAACAATTTTTCTCTTTTTTTGTTTTCAAACTTGTTTGAAATAAAGGCTGGAATCAACAAAATGCTTGATAGACCATATCCATCTGGGTCTATCCTGTGTTAGAAGGTAACTCGTGTTCGAAATTTTAGAACGTTTATCGTATAGATTTGTGCTAAATGCGTGTCGTCCACTAAGAACCTGTGACAGACAGAATCTACATTCCAGAATATAAACATTCGTTTAACTATGAAGTATGCATTTTGTCTCACAAGAACTCCCCCACACACCTTAATATAAATTCCATAAGTTCCGTTGAATATCTTTTGAAAATCCAAACCTGAACAGGTGACGCCTTCTCACACATCGATCTGTGTGTCCGTACATCCACTAGGCAATTAAGTCCCTTGTATCATCATTGTAGTTCCAATAAAACCGTAATATTGTATCGGATAATTTCCGTATCATTCTAATTATAACGCCGATGCTATTAAATAAATCCATTGATACATGATGTCGCGTCTCTTGCCCCGCGTTGTTTGTGCTTAACTGCCATTGGACAGTTGACTCCAGCTAAATATCTGAAGCAGACGAAATCACGACTTCCTGTCAATAGTTTAGCACCGCGGCTTTCCGCCATGCGTCAGCGGGATTTACATGTATCCATCATGTACGTCGTATTGTCTCATGTGTAGAAATGACAAGGCTGAGAGATTTTCATTAATAAATTCCATGCATGCTAGAAGCCGTTTTGATCAATACAAAAGCCAGTTTCAGTCGATGCTATTTTTCATTCATGTTTTATTCAATATTTGTTTCTTGTGGAATTTGCAATGCCGTGCCGTGTCCAAATGTACTACATTTGGCACTTCCATATTGGAGAAACCAGTGGCCCGTATGGGTATTGTGGGAAGCCGTCTCTGGATGCAGAGCTTTCTTTGTCCGTTTGTGTGCACCAGGCAATCTTGCTAAATTATTTCATAAGGGCACTTGGCGTAAGTCTTGAGTTAGCATCTAAAATGGTGTTGTTTCTATGTATAACAGTCACGTTTACAGCCAAGCATTTTTCAGTTTGTGCTTGTCTGAATTAGCTTCATGGGTTATGTTTAGCAGTATTCGCTTTGTGTCACGCATTTCTCGTAACAATTGGTACGTAAAGCTATATGAGGCCAGTTTCATGTTTATTTGAACGGATTTGAATTTCACTTTATATGTTTGCATATAAACAAAACAAACCAATTTTGCCTTCTCATAAATAACAGAGGTGTCCCTTACATGGTCAAATAGACAAAAAGATTATTTAACCCATAAAAATAATACGGCGGCCATATATACACGCCCATCCCACTTTTAATGATTTTTAGAACTAAAACGGGTGTATCTTTCTTGGAAATGCGCATTTAAGCGTGCAATTTTTTGCTTAGTTTAGAGGAGCATTCAGTCTATTATTCGAATGAAAAACAGCCCCTATGCTCCCGTTTTTGCTAGACAACTGGTCTTAGTAAGTTTCACCACACAAGTGCCCAAATGGGTATTCCATGTATAAAATGTTTTCTGGAAGAACTTTCAAGAAAAAATCTTGAAACTAACAGTCGGTTCAAGTTCTTAGATATTTTAAGTATATATGCCAATAAAACTGTTCACCTAACATTGCATTTATGTATTTTGCATATAATTAATGCTGCTTTGGAAACTGTAAACTCAAAAATAATGGTGTTCAAAATGCTTCCAAAAAGGTAAATATCCAACTTAAATTGTGGTCAGAAAATGTGTGATGCGCTCCATTATCTTTTGGACAATATATTTATAAGATTTGGCTCAGAATTATATAGACAAATTGTCGGTATTCCAATGGGTACTAATTGTGCTCCTCTTGTTGCAGATTTGTTTTGTTTCGTTATGAGAGAGACTTTATGTTGTCTCTGTCAGACAATAATCAAGCCGATATTATTGAAGCTTTTAACTCTACCTCCAGATATTTAGATGACTTACTTAATATTGATAATCCTTATTTTGAACAAATGGTAGGTCAGATATATCCCACTGAACTTCAGTTAAATAAGGCGAATTCTTCGGATACTGAAGCTCCATTTTTGGACTTGAACTTGTCAATAACAAATGGCATAGTTTCTTCTAAAAAATATGATAAACGGGATGATTTTAATTTTGAAATAGTAAATTTCCCATTTCTTGATGGAGATGTTCCTCGCTCTCCTTCCTATGGTGTATATATTTCTCAGCTTATTCGTTTTGCTAGAGTGTGCTCTAATGTTGATGACTTCAACAACAGAAACTTATTTTTAACTGCTAAATTATTAAAACAAGGTTATAGATATAATAAAATTCGAAAAGCATTTTCTAAATTCTACTACAGGCACTCAGAGTTAATTGTTAATTACAACAATGGGTTAAAAACTCTTCTGCAACAAGGCATATCAGAACCTATATTTTATGGTGATTTAGTCTATAAATTCAAACGAATTTTTGGAAAACCTAATTTAAATGATCAATTAAAAAAGATAGTAAAACGTTATATAACGGTTGGATATAATTTGGATATCATGCGACAGTCTGCATGCCTAGTTTTTAACCCAATCACGGTTTATAGCTATGGTTTCCTCTTTAATTGCACGACGGTGGGTCAGGCCTCAGACTCTATGACGGCTCTGACGTAAAGCTTTAATCGGTGGGTTGGTGCCTAATGCTTATCTGTAGCTGGACCCACCGTGGCTCAACTTGAGGTTTTCTTTAGCTCTGACTATCTGTGAGTCATGAGCCCTTTTATTTTGTTTCATCATGGAGTGTTAATTTGATTAAAGTGTTTTCCATGATGATACATTGCATTAGTTAGATGGCCTCCATGCGAGCTGAACATTTCTTGTACTTCAACAACAGCAGAATCTAGGGTACCAGTAAAATGCATTTAAGCCCCCCGGTGGCTTAGGCTGCTTTCCGTCCTAAGGCGGTGGTTCTGTTGTTGTTGACTTTTTGTTTATTGTTACTCCCATTGTGGGAGTCTGTAATTGTTCTATGTTTTGTTGTACGTTACTTTATGTCCATTCTAGTATTGCAATCATCTTGATGGGGAAGAGAGAGCTGATTGCTTTGCTTAATTTGTCTTCCTGGTGTCTCGTGATGGTTGAGCGACTATTCCTCACGGTGCCACGGGGTAGTCTGCAGTTTGTGATTGTGGTATTTCCGGATCATACTCACTTACTATTTTAAATGTTTTATTTTCTAACAAAACACATTTTAATTATGTATGTAAAATTTGTACTAGGTTTGTACACTCGCAATAAATTGTTTACTCAGAAACTTCTTAAACAAGGCTATTGGTATCATAAACTTCGCAAAACATTTTCAAAATTTTATAGACAATACTATGATTTGATTTCTAAATTCAATGTTGGACTTAAATCTCTCTTGCGCCAAGGACTTTCGGAACCTGATTTCTATGGTGACTTGGTGTATAAATTGAAGAAGATTGTTGGCTCTAATAATTTTTCAGCGCAGTTCATTAAAATAATTTCCCATTATAAAAAGATTGGCTATAACATTAACGTATTGCAACAGACTGCATGCTTGGTAGTCAACCCAATCACGGTTGGCAACTTTGCTTTCCTCTTTAATTGCACGCCGGTGGGTCGGACTTCAGACTCTATGATGGTTCCGACTTAAAGACTTATCTATTGATGAGATGGTAGGGGCCTGATGCTTTGGCTGTTTGTCGGGCCCACCGGGGTTTACCTGTAGGATTTCTTTTGCTCCTGTATTCAGTTTTATTTACTGTTGAGTCCTTATCTTTACTTTATCTCCTTGTTATATCTTGATTTATATGTTTTAGGAGATGATGCACTGATAAGTTAGGGGTCTTTCACGCAAACCAAATATCTATGTGTCTTGATGCACATCTGAATTAAGGGTGAGGTTGGCGCCGTAAAACCAGTTTAAGCCCTCCAGTAAAATATTTTACTGACCGTTCCAAGGTGGTACTTCTTTTGTGGATCTTTTATGTTTTTGTTCTGTCTTGTGTTTGCTGTGTCTTTGTGCGTGTCTGTTTATATGTGTTTTGTGGTCACCTGCTGTGAAAGGGCTGACCTCTTGGCTCTCGTTTGTTGTGTCTGCGGTGAGTTTGTTACTTTCCCATTGGTATCCTGGGTCAGGTGTGGTACTTGATTGTATCGATTCCTGATCTTTGCACCCTTACTTACTTTCAAGAGATAAAATTCATCTGTTTAGAAGAAAACGTTGGAGAACAATTTAAAAGATTTCGTTTCTGACGGCATTTTAAACGCTAAATTCTTGACTATTCATCTTCAGAGACTAGTAAAGCTAAGAGATATTTTCTTAGTGGAAGTGTATTAACAATTACAAAATATAATGAGAAATGAATGAGTAATGCGCTAAATAACCTTACTCCAGCATATATCTCAGACCTTCTTACTCCTATATCACAGTCTCATAATCGCACACTTAGATCTACGACAAGCGGCTCTCTAGCAGTGCCCAGGTCAAAAAAGGCAATGTATGATGGCTCATTTTCCTCCTCTGCACCGCGGCTATGGAATACTTTGCCAGAATCTGTTAAGACATCAGCCTCTCTTAAAGATTTTATTCGGTGTGTAAAAGAACATACTTGTAGTATAGTTTTAAAGGTATTGTCACATACATGTAACTTATTAGATAAATATTTCATATTTTAAAATAATGTACAAGCAAAATTAGTGCTTTTATACCACAATCTTGTTTTATGCTCCCGTTCTCAATTTTTTTTAACATTTGTATTTTAAGTAGTGCACGTGTTTTACATGTATGCCTTTTTTATTGTTTTATATTGTATGTATTTGTATATAATTATGTATATATGTCTAGAGGACCACATGGTAGACTAGCTAATGTAGCTAAATGGGCAATCTCTTAAAATGATGTATAAATAAATAAAATAATTTCAAGTTTGTTCAAATAAACATGAAACACTTCTTGTATATGGGCCAATGTGAACCAGATTTGGTACTTGTCGCAACAGTATATATAGTCAGCTTTCTTTTAGAACTAATTTAAGAGTGTATATGTAAAATTTAAATGCATTTGAGCAGCGTTGACACAAGCTTACAGAGATGAAAATTGATTCGTCAGAGTACGAGATTCTTGTACGTATCTCAAATTCATAGATTCACTCTCTAACCCATATAAGCCTAACGTCATTTTTGTGGGACATTTGCAAACATTGTATACCCAATGGATTCAATATCGAAACTTTTAGCAATACATTTTTACAATTCCCAAACTTTCTAAAGATACTTGTATGATTTGATAGTACATTTATTTTCAATTTAAGGAAGGCCATCTAGGGCTTACACTGGCTCAGAATTTGTTGTAGCCAACACTTTAGCCAAATAGAAAAAGTTGGAATCACATGAAATTAACTTTAGCCAAGGTTTAGGCCAGAAAATAGTATCAACAAGTTGTTTTGTATTTAACTCTTTGTCAGCTAGAGGCGACTTTTGTTGTTTGCTAATTGATTGTATTGAAAAACTCCAGCATCCAAAGAGTAAAATATGGCACAATAATAAAGTGTGAAAGAATAATAAAAGCAATACTGGAAAATCCAAAAGCTGATCAAAATACACTTTTTCGCAAATATGTAATTTTTGAACCACCTAGACTGCACTTTTGTCAATGACGTATATATGTAGCCACTCTTCATTTTAGTATCAAATAGCTACATTGGCTAACGGCAGGGTGAGCCCTGACGCTCATCTTAATACTCTGTCTCATCGATATTTGCATTGCTGTAAATTCGTTCTGTAACGACATTATGTCAGATACAATCATCCGAAACTTCTTGGATTTGGGCAATTTGTCGCTAAGTACACACAATAGAAAACTGATTCAGTATTGAAGGAACAGACGACAAGTCTATTTCAGGTTTTTGGACCATGTCGTGGTGTTTATGCGTCAAAATGCCATCTTTTCGATACTTTAGAACATTTCACCTAGAATTTGTGAACCCAAAGGGCCTTACACTGACACGCCATACTAATTCTATAACTGTTATAATGTCGGTATGCATGCGATCAGATATTATTGCCTTGTATATTTCAATAATTGAGCCAGTGCATGAGATTTCCAACAATGTGGCATGTGCGACCAGCAAAGCCTCAGATCAGCCTGCGCATACGCGCAGTCTGATCAGAGCCTTTGATAGTCGCTTGAGTTTTCTATGATTGTTAAGCTACTGACTTAACCCCATTTGGAGTTTCTAAGCTTAATTGGAGGCTGCAGAAGCTCGTCCGAGTCTACACTTGTCAAAATGTCAAATTGTTTGAAATCACATGTCGCTGCTCATTAATTATCGTATTGATTTGTGGAAAATATTGTTAAAATACTGCTGAAACCATCGCACCTCCCTACCAGCAGACAGTTGCTCGTGGGCCGATGGTGGCTCGCTTTTATGTGCTAACTGGAATCTTCTTTTATATTTTGAAAACTGTTAAAATGGCAGTTCCAGTAGTCCTTGTATGGAGGCCCTCCCCGGGGTTTTCGGGAACAGGGAAAAAGGGTATTTATTCAGGGGTACAGGGAACAAAGGCCAAATTTTTAGGGGAACAGGGGAACAATGACAATATTTGGGGAACAGGGAACATAAGAAAACAAATTTTCGATTTTAGGAGAACAGGGGAACAAGCCAATTTATTTCAGGGGAACAAGGGAACAGGTACCCCCCCCCCCCCCCGGAGGGCCTCAGTATGCCTTCCTAGTGCTAAAGGAAGACTGATCTTTCTTTCACAGATATAAAAGGCCTTTACCAGTCATTGAATTTAAAGGCTGGTGGCCCTATGTAAAATATATCTAAAACTCCACTTTTACGAAATAAAACATAAAATTCTGCTCTACAATGGTCTTGTAAAAATGTATGTGATGCGCTGACCTTTTTGGTGGACAATATTTTATACGATTTGGCCCTAAGTTGTATAGACAAGTTGTAGGTATTCCAATGGACACTAATTGTGCTCCCCTGGTTGCGGATTTATGTTTGTGGTGTTATAATGTCTCTTTCTGGTGATAAGCAATCTGATAATATTGACGCGCGTTTAACACTACATCGAGATATTTGGATGATATTTTGAACATAAATAATATATTTTTGACAATATGATAAGTCGAATATACCTTCAGAGCTTTAACTTAATAAAGCCACCACCTCTGGTACCAAAGCCTTGTGTTTGTAGTTGTATTTGTCCATAACAATGATTGCTAATGCTAGTGTTTCTGCAAATATACTGAAACCAAGTTCTAATTGGTCACATTACATTTTACGCTAGTCCAAAAAAAATAAAGCATACAAAATTCATGCTTTTATAAATAAAGCAAGACTTTCTGAGACTCTGCAAACTATTTCATTTAAAAATGACATGTACTACTTATACAGACGAAGTTAGAGTAAAGGTACCCTTATTTCAAAAAGACTGACTTTTTCTGCGATATACACTATTCCACAGAGACGTTTTTAATTTACGTTTTTGTTTGTATGAAGATATTACTGACTATCGTAATTTAAGAAGAATAAACCTCAAAAGATTTTTACGATAGGACTCTTCGTTTTTTCTACATCATAACATAAAACAAACGCTAGTTGTAGCTTAATCATAGAGATTCAGGTTTAACCTTGAAATTTATATACAAAATTTGCACTACTCTGTACACTTTATTATCAGCGACACGGCATTAAAATTTCTAGCGATTACTTATTATCAATAGGCGTCACCGTTGTACTTTGAGAATTGAAAAAAAAAACTAATGCCTTCAAGTTGATTTTTAAACTTTCACATTGAAAATGGAAGTGTGCAGCAGTCATAAAACTTGTATCGTCAAAAATGCACCAATCAAGTTATATTGCGTTTGACCTACAGTGTTCAAATAGAATCAAGTACATTTAACCATTTTAGCACGAGCTACTAATGAATTTCAAAAATCACGAAAAATGTCAAAAAATACAATATTTTTAAAAGTTCATAAAGAATCCAACCTAAGAAAATTTATAATTGTTCGGTGTTTTTCTAGTCTGGTAGACCAGTTAGTAACCACATACACCACAATTTCATTAAAAAGATACACCCAAAGTAAGAAAGACAGCAAGGATAAGGAATCGATACAATCAAGTACCACACCTGTCCCAGCATACCAAACGCCATTATTTCTGACCAAGCGCTTATAAAATTGAAACCAAGCGCTTATAAAATTGAAATGAATGTTTTGCCTAAATATGTACATTTTAATGGGCAAAGAATTAGCGGTGCTTTGGCAGAATTGTTTTTTACTCTAAAGTTTTTTGGGTTAAAAATGCATAAATCGACCTTTTTTGAAGAAATAGATGATGCATGGATAAGTTAGGGGTCTTTCATGCAAACCAAACATCTATGTGTCTTGATCTACATCTGAACTAAGGGACGAGGCTGGCGCGCAGTGAAATCGGTTAAAGGCTTTCAAAACAAATTTTAATTGAAAGCATGACAAACACAAGACATAAATAACACAAATGATCCACAAAAGAAGTACCGTCTTCAAACGGTCAGTAAAATTATTTTCTGGAGGGCTTTAACCGATTTCAGGACGCGCTAACCTCACCCTTAGTTCAGATGTGGGTCAAGACACATAGATGTTTGATTTGCATGAAAGACCCCTAAATTATCCATGCAGCATCTCCTAGAACATATCAAATAAGATATAAAAAGGAGATAAAGCAAACACAAGGACTCAACAGTACATAAAATTGAACACCAGAGCAAAAGAAATCCAACAGGAAACCCTGGTGGGCCTGACAACAGCCAAATTTAGTGAGCCCTCTTTATTAAAAGTTTATTCAATTAATTCAGTTCTTTTTTACTTGATTAGATTATGAGGCAATGTAGTATAGAGTGTAGAGAAATTATATGTAGACAAACTAGGTGCTAGAAAACCTCTAGACTAATTTATTAAGAATATCGCCTGAATTTTTAATATAATCGTATCAAAAAAGATTTTTAGCATTCCTCTCATAAAATGTTTCACAATATTTATCCCCACGCTTTTTTTAAAAAAAAAACGTCGGGGATATTGCAATCGCCTCCGTCCGTCCGTCTGTCCGTCTGTCCGTCCGTCACGCTATCTCCTCCTAAACCATTGGACGAAATTCAACCAAATTTGGTGTGTGTGTTGCTCACATGAATAGAATGTGCAACGGCACATTTTTTTTGGCACCGCCCCCTGGGGCCCTGGGGAGGGGCCAAAAGGTCAAATACAATTAAATATCATTAAATTTCAATTACAAAGTCAATTTCAAAGATTTTTAAACCAAGCTTTGTGTGTCTTCTCACAAATGAAAGATATAAAACATATCAGAAGGGATTTTCATTCCGTTGCCTGGGTCATGCCCCAGGGGTCGGACTTGGGGTACCGTGGGGGGTTGAGTGGTCCAAAAAATTTTTTTTCGAAATTCAACCAGATTTGGTGTGTGAGTAATTTACATCAATGGCACATGCAACGGCACAATTTTTTGGTCACCCTGGGGCCCTGGGGAGGGGCCAAAAGGTCAAATATCATTAAATCTCAATCACAAAGTCAATTTCAAAGATTTTTGAACCAAACTTTGTGTGTTTTCTCACAATTGAAAGATATAAAACATATCAGACGGGATTTTCATTCCGTCGCCTGGGTCATGCCCCAGGGGTGAGACTTGGGGGTACCGTGGGGGATTGGGTGGTCCAAAACTTTTTTTCCCAAATTCAACCAGATTTGGTGTGTAAGTTACTTACATGAATGGCACATGCAACGGCACAATTTTTTGGGTCACCGCCTCCTGGGGCCTTGGGGAGGGGCCAAAAGGTCAAATATCATTAAATCTCAATTACAAAGTCAATTTCAAAGATTTTTAATCTAAACTTTGTGTGTCTTCTCACAAATGAAAGATATAAAACATATCAGACGGGATTTTCATTCTGTCCACTGGGTCATGCATGCCCCAGGGTTGGGAAGTGGTGGTGCTGGGGTGTCAAAAATTTAATTTTATGAACATGGTCATGTGGCATATCAAATTAAAGAGGATGAGCAGTAGACCAGGATACACTGAAAATTTTTACCCTAGGATCAAACTAGTGACCTTGGGATGGGGTCAAAGGATCGAATACCATTAGATATCTTTGAGAGCGTGGGGATTTGCGATTGCGCAGTAAGGCAAGAAGTCAAAATTATAGACAACTCAGTAGAAGTACAGGAGCTAGAATTAGCAACAAAACGTGACTTATATGGTGTTTTATGAAGTTAACCAGTATACCATAGGAAGCTTGCCATGATCCTCATCAACAAACACACCAAAGGACCTCTGACGGAGGTAATGGGAACCACAGTGTAGCGCTGCCTAATAATTAAGATAAAATCAAAATTGCATAGAATATATTGTCATCAAGATAGAATAGACTACAGTTGCACTTCAAAATATTTTAACAAATCAGATAACCTCACATGTGAAAATAGTTGATTACTAAATGTTTTGGTGAGGTCAAATTTTGCACCCCCTATCCCCTTTGGTAGCATCTTTAATTTTGTCATAGGGGTCTTCCTGTCTAGACAACCATCAACTTTATTGTATGGGGTGGGGTAGGTTTATGGGAAGGGCCTGTTGTTACCTGCTTTTATATATATTTTATTAATCCAGTGGTTAATGCAGATAAAGTGAATTAATTAATAAATTATGCCTGTCAGAATGAAACTGAGTCTCCATGGAGCAAATGTTATTGGTTCTATCTATTTGTTTGTGATATGGCTCAGCAACCTCTTGACAATATGGCTCAGTATCCTCTTGACAATATGTCCCTATTGCATTGAGGCGTTCTGTGTTTGTCTTTGTTTTGTTATGCATTACTTTGTGTCCATTCTAGTTTTGCAATCATCTTTAAGAGGAAGAAAAAGCTGGTTGCTTTGCTTTATTGTCTTACAAATGTCTTGTTACTTTAAAGGTTATGTGGCCCTTCCTCACGGTGCCATTGGTTGGTCTGCAGTGTATGATTGTGGTCTTTCTCTTGACCATACTCACTTACTTTTGGGCTATTTTTAGGGATACTTTCCAATTACTTTTAGGGTTATGGTGATACAATGCTTTCTGATTTATGGTGATATGTGCCATATTTCTATTAGGGATGTAGGATATTTTTCAAAAAATTAGAGGGATATGAGATACTATGACGCTCCCCCCCCCCCTTTCAAGGCCTCATTCATGTTTTATGCAGAGAAAAATAAGAGAAAAAAAAGTTATCCAAATTATCGAAGGACTCTGCTACGGTAATGTTGTGACTTAACTTCATTGCGTGCAAGGTTTACGCAGGTACCTCTGGACCAGAATTTCAAGTGCACTCGGGTCTTACAGTCAAGTGCACCTGTGTCTCGGATGAAGTTCAAAGTATTGTGTATACCTATCTCTTGCTTGGTTCACATGGTTTGCACTTTATGTCAAGGGTGGGTAGGTAGGTAGGTAGGTAGGTAGGTAGGTAGGTAGGTAGGTAGGTAGGTAGGTGGGTAGGTATCCTGAGGGTCCTGTGCATCTTGGTGTAGTTTGGGTAATCAGACTGACGCTCTTTACTTTGTTTACATTTTTACCTCCCCTGCTGACTCTTCGAGTGAGCGCGCGAAGTGAAACATTTTCCATATTTAATGCAACAAAAATAGTTAAGAGGTTAATAAATATCACGTAAGATGACCGGGTTACTTGAGAGCTGTCGAAATCATTTTGAAACAGATAATCTGTATTCGGTACTCGGGATAAAAAAGACTGCGACCGATTCGGAAGGTAAAGTTTTCGATCGACACTAGGGTTCGGTGCACAATTAATCGGTCCCATTCAACTCCATGTAAAAAGGCAGAATTCGAGCATCTGCAAATTTTTCCAGGACATTGCTTGGACTTTTTTCTGTCTGTGAGTGGAAAGATCTGTCATTCACCTATCAAAAAAGTGAAAAGACGACCTACCTTGATAATCTCGTTTTCTCAGCATTCTCCGTTCTTTGGGGAACAGTCAAAAAATCCGGGCTGAAATCCGACCCGCGTCAGACGTTACCTGGGGAGTGCGCCGGGGAGTCTGTGACAAAATAGTCCACACAAAGATGCATTTTTCTGCATCAGCCTGACAAATATAGACCAATCTTGAATCACATGTACATTTAAAGTCGAATAAAGCACCCATTTACGCCATAAAGGGCCCAGAAACGGCAAGTGCTAAATTTCTAAAGGTACTATTTTCGTGGGCTACCAAACCGGAAGACTGTAATTGTGTACTAACACCACTAGTTGCCGTAATGAATCCGGGTCGTTTCGCCCCAGATCCAGTTCGCCTCCTAGACGTTTCGCCCCAGCGGCGTTTCGCCCCTGGCCGCTTCGCCCCTGGCCGCTTCGCCCCCTAGTCGTTTCGCCCCTGGTCGATTCGCCCCCAAGAAGAAAATTCAACATATTTTGTTGAAATCTATGTGAATAGTTAGTGCAAATGTATTTGCAATGCTTTACGCGAGTAGTAATGTAGTTTAACAGTTAAAATCTTCAACACTTTTGGCTGGATAAAGATTATGTGCACGTTTTTTTTTCGTATAAAGCTATTGTGCCAGTTCATGAGAATTAAATACTTATCGCATATGCGATATCCTAAAAATATCAATAATGTTACCTCTCATGACACAGATGCTTCTGATGATATTCACCTTGGCTATACTTCTGATGATATTCACCTTGGACTCACCCAAATACATAATGAACCCACACGCTATGGAAATATGTTGGACCTAGTATTTACGAATAATCCTTCATTGGTGAAGAGTTCTTACAGTGTTCCAGGTATAAGTGACCACGCGATGGTAGTAACTGACCTTGATATACACCCAAAATGTGTCACCCAAAAACCACGGAAAATCTACATATACTCCAATCAGACTGGGATTCAATAAATTCTGAAACTGATAAACTTTCCAAAGATATTATCACAGATTATGAATCTGGGAAAAATGTTGAAGATTTATGGACTATGTTCAAAACTAAGACTTTTGAAATAATGGACAAATTCATTCCTACAAAAATATTGAAAGGGAGGAGATCAGTCCCATGGTTTAGCTACAAACTCCGACGTATGACTAGGAGGAAAGCACGCCTCTATAAACATGCAAAAAAATCTAAACAGTGGACAGAATTTAAATCATTTCAACGTCAATGTAAGAAAGCATTCAAAGAAGCGGAAGTAAATCACATTAATGATGTCATCAACGAAGGACTGCAAAATAAAAATAGCAAGCCGTTTTGGAGATATGTTAAATCAAGGAAACAGGACAATATTGGTATTTCACCGCTCAAAAAACTCGGTTCTCTATTCAGTGAAAGTAAAGAAAAAGCTCAAATATTAGTCGAACAGTTCAGATCTGTATTCACAATAGAAGATTCTTTGGACATGCCGCATATGGAAAAACAGTATCGACATAAACTCCCAGACTTAACTATCAAAACAGAAGGTGTTGAAAAACGTTTGAAGAACATTGTTACTTCTAAAGCATGTGGACCTGATAACATCCCAAATATTATTCTAAAAAATTGTGCAGTCCAGTTAGCTCCGGGCCTAAGAACTATATTTCAGTTGTCGGTAGACAGTGGAACTTTACCTAAAGACTGGTTAAATGCAAACGTATCACCGGTGTTCAAAAAAGGAGATGTTCATATGGCGGAAAACTACCGGCCTGTGTCATTGACTTCAGTATCGTGTAAACTTCTTGAACATATAATTTGTAAACATTTATTAGATCATTTAGAGAAGAATGAAATTCTGACAAATTTAAACCATGGATTTAGAGCAGGATATTCTTGTGAAACACAGCTCCTAACTACAATGCATGATCTTCTAAGGAACAATGACAAAGGACTCCAAACGGATATGGTCATATTAGACTTTTCCAAAGCATTTGATACAGTACCCCACGGGAAACTATTACATAAACTTGAAAAATATGGAATTAATGGAAACCTACATAGTTGGCTCGAGATGTTCTTGACAAAACGACACATGCGTGTAGTCGTGGATGGAGATTTTTCTGATTCCGTTACCGTTGACTCTGGAGTACCTCAAGGGACAGTTTTAGGTCCACTTCTCTTCCTCTGTCACATAAATAACCTACCAGACTGTGTCAAGTCCCAAGTTAGATTGTTCGCGGACGATTGTCTACTATATAGGACAATAAATTCTCAAAGTGACCACTTAACATTCCAGAAAGATCTTGAAGCACTTGAAAAGTGGGCGAGTGACTGGGGTATGAGATTTAATGCCAAAAAATGTTACCTAATGAGTTTCAACAGTAAATCCAGCCATTTCTATACACTGAATAACCATATACTACAGAAAGTTAAACAGAACCCCTACCTCGGAATCTTAATATCAGAGGATCTTAAATGGGAACCTCATCTCATCAAAATTACCAAAAAAGCAAATAGTACATTAGCTTTCCTAAAACGGAACCTTAGACACTGTCCAGAACCCTGTAGAAGAACAGCATATATATCGTTAGTTCGCTCAGTACTTGAATATGGATCAATAGTATGGGATCCTTATTATGTAAAGGACATTAATAGAATTGAGAAAATCCAGCGCCAAGCAGTACGTTTTATATCTGGAGACTACGCTACACGCGAACCTGGATGTATCTCCAAAATGCTGAAAGATCAAGATCTTCCATCACTTCAAGACAGAAGGATGGCAGCCAGATTAACGTTCTTCTACAAAGTGGTCGAGGGGCTAGTGCCGGCAATATCTCCAGATGCTTTCCTAAAACCGCAAAGGCCAAAACGCCAAATTCATGCAAAAAAATTTCAAGGCTTTGATTCTAAAAACATTGTAGAAATTCATCAATCCAAAAACACCAAATCTTTCACAGTTGAGCAGTCAAACACAGTGCAATATAGCAGTTCTTTTTTTATTAAAACAGTGAGAGACTGGAACAGCCTAGAAGAAGCTATAGTGTGCGCGGATTCAGTGGAGGGCTTTGTTTCAGCCCTACATTCTAGAGACTAATTCTGGAACATTAAACACTCTCTCTCTCCGGCGCATTTAATGCCGTAACAGGCCCTGCGCTGTATAAATACAGATACAGATACAGATACAGCTAGGTCTAATATTTAGCCTAGGTCTCCATCTTAATCCATACGTTTTATGTGAGATCAGCATCGGCTCTACAGATGAGTCTATGTTATTCGGCAATAAACTTGTATGAAATGCTCATGTTATGGTTAAGTTACAAATTTCTGCCAGGTAGAATTTCCTAGGGTTTTGAGGTCTGAAAATTCTGACTTCTCGTCGTGTAGATGCCGTTTATCGCACAATCCGTTTTTCCCATTATAAAGATAATGCTAACATATTTGAAATTCATTACATTCATTTCATCTAACGTCTATGCAACGTAAAGCAATATTATATCTTGCAATTATGACAAATCATGCTGAAGACATTTGTAGAATCTTACACATGGCAAAAGTGTTTCCATGTCTCTTTCCAATGGGTACAAAACGAATAACCATAATTACACACGAAATAATGACAAGACTTTTCACCAGTTTAATTCACTAATTGCAAACAATCAAACAAACAAACATCACTGACAACAATAAGCCTGTCTATCTTTTGACCTACGCTGGTCATTAATTTCGACAAGACTGCAATTTTTTACCGGCGGGCCGATAGTGGCATGAGATTAGATGATGGCTGGGCTAGCCCAATGCCCGCCCACTTCCCAGTAAGCATGTAAAATCGTGCCACTATCGGCCCGCCAGCGAAACGCCATTCGAATGGCGTTTCACAGACAGGCCGATAGTGGCACGAGGTTGGATGCTGGCTGGGTTCCTCATGTTTTCAGCCAATGCGTGGTATATTTTCCGTACCAAACACTTACTGAGATCATAACTTGATGAGCGGAAATTGCAGTCCAAAAAGTTAACTTAACCAAAATTAGAACCCTAACGAGAACTATGATAAGAATATGTACACAAAATGATGTCAACTTCAAATACAAATAATACATATCGAAGTTCAATTGATCAATCAAATTTTAATTGAAGCTGATTGATTGGCGTGTGTTTTTGACACCCTAGTCTTAATCCCGTTAATGACTTACAGATTAAAGATTATCTGGCTGCACACTTTAATTAGAGGCAATAAACGCCCAATTACTTTAACTGGTTGATCAGTCCCTTTTCTTAATGCAATGAGCAGATCAGTGCGCGTATTGGCGCAGGGGTGAAGGAAATATAAAATTATTTTTATGCTATATTTCATTAGCAAATAATTTTTAGAGTGTGGATCATGATCAGATGGCTTTTTGAAATAAAAAAAAGAGATAAATCTGGGTTCCACAAGGCTTAGTTGCTATCTTATTACTGAAGCATGTCCATCGTTAAATTATTATCATATAATAATGCTTAAAATATCTTTATGAAGTGTATAATAGTTTAAAGGGATTTTAAAAAAGTGGGTCGAATCGACTCGGGTATAAAAAACTGGGGCGAAACGACTAGGGTCTTGGGGTGAAATGACTAGGGTGTAGGGGCGAAACGTCAAGGCATCAAATTTGGGGCGAAACGACTTTTTACCGCCGTAATATCACCTATAAGATAAGAAAATTTATTTAAAGACGGCATGACAGTACATGACGTCCTAGTGGCTTTATTAAGTCAGTTTTATTTTGACAAAAATACAATTAGGAGAAACTGTCTTTTGGCTTTTTGTAATAATTGTCCACCGTTTGGGTATGGAACAGGTCTAAGAAACGCATAAAAGGACCATGATCAGGGCTCTCACACCCCTTTCTGGGAATGGGGCAGGGGCCTATGGAATGGGAAAATTAGCAGCGTTTTGACTAAAATTGGGAAATTTGACATTGTTTTTATGTATGACGTTTCCATTGCTAGATTGATTCCAATAATTAAACTTACCTTTTTTCTTGATAAATAATGTAATTGTTAGTAAGTAGACAGTTAAGTTTAATCATCAGTATTTGTATTGTATGAAATACAGATGGAGAACCCCCCCTCAAAAAAAAAAATTTTTTTTGGGGTCGAATTTGGATTTTTTTTGTCTGGAAAAAAAACATACTTTTTGGCATTAGGAATGGGACCGAATTTCGGCCCCAAAATCGGGGGATCGAGAGCCTTGATGATCAACATCTGCAATCTGGATTCCAACCCTTCACCTGGATGATGATGATGACTGTCAAACAGGCCAAGTACCTCGGTGCCACAATCAGCTCCGATCTCTCCTGGAATCAACATGTTGATAACACTGTGAAGAAAGCACCCATCAGCCTCAATTTCCTCAGGCGGAACACCAGGGACTGTAAAGGAACAGTGCTACAAGACCCTGGTTTGTCCGACTATGGAGTACGCTTCGTGTGTTTGGGACTTTTATACAAATACCAACATCAAGAAGCTTGAGATGGTCCAACGACGTGCGGCCCACTTTGTAAAGGGAGACTATGACAGGACAAACAGCGTTACGTACAGCAATGCTTGACGAGCTTGGTTGGGACACCCTTCAAGAACGGAGGCAACAAGCCAAGGCTACAATGTTCTACCGAATTGTGTATGGCCTGGTTTGCGTCCCATCTACGCCAGTCTTGATCCCCACACTGGTCCCCACAGAGGTCACAACATAAAATTCCTTGAACCACAGTCGTCTGTGAACGCACATAAGTATTCCTTTTTTCCAAGCACCACAAGGATATGGAATCAACTACCACAGCAGGCTGTCTCAGCACCTAGCTTAGAGGTGTACAAGCTGCTGCTCCAGAAATCCACAATGTAAAGCAAGAAAGCTGTTTTTAATCTGTACATATTCCGTTTTAAATTTGCACCACAGTCACGTTTCGGGCGACACATGTACAGTATTGTTCGACAATACACGGGTTTCCGAGGGATGAACTAAAATGGAAGAAGAAGACAGAGGTTTCTGTCAAACGACAGATATATGCTATTTGAAATGTTACAGTATCAAATCAATTGTACAATTCGAGAAAACCGCATACTGGTACATGTTGAAACTCATCATATTAACATCAACTACCATTTAGAGAAGACCAGGGGTGTCTAGAATAGTGCATTTTCTGCGGAAATAAAGGAATACTCACCCTCCTTTTTTCCTTGTATTCTGGTCTTGAAAACACTCTAATTCAGGTATTTTTTGCCCTTTCCTCCTCTATTTTGCTGAAACGGAAACAGCGTTCTGTCAATCTACCAGCAAGTTGCCCTCTTCCTTGACTGGTTGTCTCCTTTTTTTCTGAGAAAGTTCGTTTTTGGCAGTTTTGGTTGCAGAAGCTGGATTCGTTTAGTTGGTTGAAACTACGGTAGACAAGACAGTACAACATTTATAATTTTTAAGTTATTTGAGCCCTTTCACCCATGAGTAGCAGGGGTTTCATTAAGAGGAGGGAGGCGGGGATTTTCCCCTTCTACTCAGGCATGTTTCCCCTGCCACTTTTGATAAATTTGTATATAGAGTTTATAGGCAAATACTGTGACAGTGTCAAATCACCCGCCTACTTTGCCTTGATACCTGCACGCCAAAAAAGTTAATGAAACCCCTGGAGTAGGCACTCGTTACACATTTTGATTGTTACGCCAAATGACATTTTGACCATGGCTCATTTTGTCCCATTATTGTTTGTCCTTCTGTCCGTATTTGATTAAAATGTGCATTGGCCTGTGCAGATGCAGGAATTTTTGCCAGGCGGATCCTGGAAAACAGCTCTGACAACGTTTGTTTTAGTCCTCAAATTATTTTACTTTTTACAGAGGGTTTCCAATGGTTATTTCAAAGAAAACTATAATTTTCCAAGGTTTCAGAGGGGTTCCAACATTTACCAGGGGTTGATCCAAATGCTAATTTCTATAGAAACGGATATAACTTGTGATATTTCAAGGGGGTTCGGAACCCCTATCCCCACCTCTGGATCCGTGCATGATTGGATTAGGATAGGGTAGGTTTTGGAAACCCAGCAAACACAGTCACTAGGCCCATCATCAAAACTTCCTTTGGATAGTGGAATGGCATTTTGCTGGTGAACGGATGTTGGCACAGTTGTACAGGTATATGTTTACTGGGAAGTGATAGGGGAATTTCACTACAAATAAATGAAGAATTAACGAATGATCTCCTTCGAGTAAGCAGAATTGATATAAGCCTACCCCCTGGCTAAGATATGCTCAATGAAGGAGTCCTTTCAATTAGTATACCAATACAGACCTTTATTCATAATTACACTTGAAAAATGATTTTAGAATCTCAAAATACATTGAAATGCATTTCCACATGCTCAGATATGGAATAAAAACGAATTAATTGTTTCATGTGTATGTGGAAGGATACTCTCGTACACAGAACAGAGGTGTTTTACAAAAAAGCACACGCAAATAAGTGTCAGTTCTGGCGGATACGATCCTAAAGTATTCTTTTTCTTGGATCAGAGGTTGGTTAATTTTGAATTGGATACTTGTATAATTGGGTATGTTTTGACTTGGGACTGCTTCGACTCCAATTGCTCATTGTGCAGAACTAAATAGGCTAAGGCTGAAACCATCTGTTAACCCATAGCGGCCTCGGTAGGTTAGTTGTCAATGTAAATATGCAATACAACGGTTGCTGGGTAGCACAGCAAACGCTGGAGAACAGAGGAACAAAAGGGCAACAAACAAGAAAAATAAAAGGAGTCCAGTCAACCCTTTTATATCACGTAACAGACAACTTTGCCAATATGACTGACAGATGTGAAAAGTGAAAACTGAGACAATTTAATCTGTATTTGCAGTTTTAAATGGCACTTCCGGTAAATTTAAGTGTGTAACTATTTTATTACAACCGTTTTCTTCAAAGAGCACCAATAGATCAACTTGGAATGATCTCAAAAATGATCTTTTACCTGTCTAGTCTTGTTTATTCCTTCTGACATCTTGTGGTTTTGTTGATACATAAAGTAGGGCATGAAAATGTGATAAAATAATGACATATCTGTCGTTTTATAGATTGGTAAGATCTATGAAATGACAGATATTCTAGTGTTTGACAGAAATTCTGTCCTTTTATGCGTTTCTTAGACCTGTGGAAGGCAGTCAGCGAGGGTCAGGCAAGTGCTGGACCTTTTTTTGGCCGATAGGCGATAATAAGGTGCTTATAATAACAGGAATGGACAGGAATGGCCTCCATAACCGGAATGGATATCAAAATTAGCCTGGTTTGCTGTGTATTCAACCACCTTATCACAACTTTTGCGCATGTGCGTTATGGCTACTCTCTATATTTTTTTTATCTAAGCAAAAAATATTAACTAAACACTTGTAACAAAGAAAAAAACAAACTTAAACATAGCCGCAACACAAAATTGTAAACAGCGGTCTTTCATCAACATGATGTCATTGCTCTGGATCACTTAAATGCTTCTTGTTAAATTGAATACTCTGATCGGTTGGTTGATAAAACCACCAAGGTCAGGCGTGATATATGAATCTACAGGCCAGTTCAAATAATATGTTTCTTCTGAATGATTCAGAAACGCTAATGCAGATTTTCCCTTTTTTTAATTTTCATAAAAGGCTACAAACGATAGGGTCACTAAAAAAATAACGAGACAAACTTACAACTGTAGGATGGACATTCCATGATAGCAATAGCTCACCATCTGTTAAATGGATCAGGAGACACCAAAAATGTATATCACTTCATAGACATGTCTGTGGTTTTAATTATTGGATTGTAGTCCCGCTATTTCCTGTCTAACCGCTCAATTTCTTGAATGAAATTGCAACTAGATCCAGCTTTTTCCGCATTTTATCTTTATTTTATGAACTTTTGCTTTGATGCATCCGGATTTTCCGACGTTCCAATACTTGCCACGAGCTAAAATTCCGATTCACCATGGTGCTCAAACTGACCGGAAGGGTCAAATTGACAAGAAGCAAGTGCTCATAATTTGTTTTATGCAACTAAAGGGAAAGTTCCACCCTATATGGAATTTACATAGGGTTCTGTCTACGCACAGAATTTTATAAAATTTTGTAGAAAGATTGTCTATTACATGTGTGTTCTATTTGTGAGATATTGACCCATTCATCTAATTCAAATAATTTTAAACTTTAAAATTTAAAAAAAATGGTCACCCTCTTAAATTAAAAGTGGCCCTAGGCGACAAGATTTTTGAGTTTTCAACCTAATTTATTCCCAACATGATGCCTAGTAATTTGTAATTATGTATGTACCATACATGTATTTCAATGTATAAAATAAACAAGTCCACATCAAATTTTGTTTGAAGGTTCCCCTAAATTTAACATTTTGAAAATATTTTCAACAAATTAAATTGTCAGTTTTGCCTAGTTGCAGTACGTGTCAACCTATGAGATTTTCATCAAATTTGTCCACACATGTGTTGGTTATAATCATAAAATCTCAAGAAAAACAAAACGGTAAAATGGTGTTTTCTGAATTTCACTTTTAATGGTCTAAATTTTGCAGAATGTAAAAATCAAGATATTACGTAAACTCCCAGCAGTATGCTCAATTTACATAGAGTTCTGTTCTGCACAGGCATATATCTTGGTGATATTATGCAAATTGACTGTTTGGCTTATAAGTATTTTGTTTTCTATCGCCTTTCACTGGTTGGTTACAACACCTGGTATTGTGTAGTATGTTATTATAGGGGTACCCCCCCCCCCCCAAATCAGCCCAATTTACATCTATCAGAAATCAGAATTTCTAAAACTGATAATTATTAGAATAATCTGTGAGTTCCAGCTTATGTGTGCGGTACACACATTATCATATCTATCACATAAAATGGTTAAAATAAAGTTTATTTTAGAATAATTACTCAAAGTCAGCTGTACAAATTATATCCACATCATTTTCTAAAAGCCTTACCTGGTAAACTTGATATCAAAAGACACTCATCTAGAACTCTCTATTAATGTTATGTTTTTCAGTCAAAAAAGGTTACCACAAAGTATCTCTCAAAGTCCACCCAGATCGGGTAGCAGAAGAAGACAAAGAGCAGGCAACTCTGAAGTTTCAGACGTTAGGAAAAGTTTATTGTATCTTGTCAAACAAAGAAAGAAGAGCTAGTTATGATGAGACAGGTAAGATAATGGTTTAGAATGGGACAGGTAAGATGATGGTTTAGAATGAGACATTTAAGATAATGGTTTAGAATGGGGCAGGTAAGATAATGGTTTAGAATGAGACAGGCAAGATGATGGTTTAGAATAAGACAGGCAAGATAATGGTTTAGAATGAGACAGGTAAGATAATGGTTAAGAATGAGACAGGTAAGATAATGGTTTAGAATGAGACTGGTAAGATAATGGTTTAGAATGAGACTGGTAAGACAATGCTTCAGAATGAGACAGGTGAGATAATGGTTTAGAATGAGACTGGTAAGATAATGGTTTAGAATGAGACTGGTAAGATAATGGTTTAGAATGAGACTGGTAAGATAATGGTTAAGAATGAGACTGGTAAGATAATGGTTTAGAATGAGACTGGTAAGATAATGGTTTAGAATGAGACAGGTAAGATAATGGTTTAGAATGAGACTGGTAAGATAATGGTTTAGAATGAGACTGGTAAGATAATGGTTTAGAATGAGACAGGTAAGATAATGGTTTAGAATGAGACTGGTAAGATAATGGTCTAGAATGAGAAAGGTAAGATTATGGTTTAGAATGAGACAGGTAAGATAATGGTTTAGAATGAGAAAGGTAAGATAATGATTTAGAATGAGAAAGGTAAGATAATGATTTAGAATGAGAAAGGTAAGATAATGGTTTAGAATGAGACAGGTAAGATAATGGTTTAGAATGAGAAAGGTAAGATAATGGTTTAGAATGAGAAAGGTAAGATTATGGTTTAGAATGAGACAGATAAGATAATGGTTTAGAATGAGAAAGGTAAGATAATGATTTAGAATGAGAAAGGTAAGATAATGATTTAGAATGAGAAAGGTAAGATAATGGTTTAGAATGAGAAAGGTAAGATAATGGTTTAGAATGAGACGGGTTAGTAACCAGGGATTTCTCTAAGTTTTAGAGCTAAGCCGGTAGACATTGTCATGAACCTGGCCAAATTCACTGCTTTATAGTATAACATATGGACCAATTTATCAAAGTAGCTGGCACAGAAGGCAAAGGAGGTGGCTATTTTTGCCGGCTGCCGCCTCTTAACGAAAACACTGGGTTAGATAATGCCCATAATGGTTTAGATTGAGACAGGTAAGATACATGTAATGGTTTAAAATGAGACAGGTTGGTTAATGGTTAACTTCAGCTTTTATACAGATAATTGGCAAGAAATTTGCTTGTACTGATTAATGTTGTGCAAAAAAGTTGTGTTGTCTCAAAGTTTTTGTTGTCCACTGGTGTCCTAATGCAAAGCTGGATGTTAATTAAATTGAAATATGCAGCATGCTTATTGTTGTACATTCACTTAGATTCACCTATTTCTTTTACTTTCAGTATAGTTTACATGTTCGCAGTATTTTTCGTACATTCTTGATTTTTGACAATTGAACGAGTGTTGGTGATGTTTATTGTATTTTTGTTACTTTCCCATGTGGTATTATGGGTCAGGTGTGGTACTTGATTGTATTGTTTCCTGATCTTTGTCGTCTTTCTTTCTTTGATTGCAATTCCAGGAGTGGTGAAAGACTGTACATGTACTTGCATTTTATTTTTGATTTATATCACGCTAATGAGGTAATGGGCTTCCATAAGTTTGATTTTATACTTCTTATGACTGTGATGACATTTCATAGTTTTGACTGGTTCACATTTATAATTTTCAGAAAACAAGAATGGTACTGTCGTGCCAACCAAAAGTGACAGTGACTTAATATTTTGTTTACAATTGTTACATTAACTTGTACACTCCACTTGAGCTAGCCCAAATCAGAAGATCACTTGTGTATTAATCCAATCCTGTCGATAGGATTAATACACAAGTGATCTATTGATTTAACGTCCCAAATAACTTTGTAAACAAAACCTGATGACACTGTCACTGTTGGCTGGCAGGACAGTAACAGAGGGTAAATTTATGTAAACAGCTTAACTCTTTGCCTACTAGTGTCGTCTGCTGATAATCTTTGCAAACAGTTTGGAACCAGATCAGGCCCGACAAAATGTCGGGCCTGATCTTGGTCCAAACTGTTTGATACTCTGAAGGCATTCCTGAAAATTTTTTTCGAAAAAGTTGATTCTGAAAAAAATCAGCTAACGACTAAAAAGTATGCAAATTACCCAGCATGCTTGATTGTTGGTATTGTTAAATTTCAGGTGAAGTGGATGATGAAGATGATGCTATACCACAAGACAGAGACTGGACAGCTTACTGGAGACTGCTGTTCAGGAAAGTCACTACACAGGATATAGAAGATTTTGAAAAGAATTACAAAGGTATCGAAAGGTTTTGATAGCAAAAAATTTTAGTGTACAATTGTAAATGTTTTCTTACCCATCATTTTTAAAACATATTTTGTGTGCTCAAAAGAATCTTCTCATTGAGACAGTTCTTTTGAGTTCCCACAACATATGTTTTGGTTGAGAAAGAGGAAAATTGATTTTTTGTTACATTTAACTGCAAAAGGCCTGGGTATCTCAGGGGATCAGTATAGGCTAAGACTTAATGGAGTACTGACTAATCCATTCAGTTGAAATAAGGTGAAGTTACTTCAGAAAAGTCACCAAGCAAGATATAGAAGATTTTGAAAAGAATTACAAAGGTAGCTCAGCGGGTCAAGCCATTAAACTTAGAATTAAAGGCAGGAGTGGGGGTATATAAGGCAGAATAACCTTCAGTTTCATCATTTTCTTCATTGCACTCAAGCTGTAAACACCTACAGGAGCTTATCTCTAATTTGATTAGCTTCTGGCTACTACCTGGATTATAGTTGACAGCTCAGTGAACATGCTGTTTATCAGCCAAAAAAGCCATTGGTCCAATTTAATAAGATAGTAGTTAAGCTCCACCTATTTATTGTCTAATATTGAAGCCAATCCCCTGCCGGGAGGGGGGGGGGGGGTATAAATGGAGGATTGACAACTCCATTCAGCTGAAACAATGTGAAGTGACTTCACCCTCCATTTGAAATAAGATATGAAGTAAACACACAGGTCCCTATATAAGAACTTGCATAATTAAGAATTAATTTTCTTACTTCTTAACCAAATATATACTGGGCCGCATAGCACAGTCGGTAACGTGTCTGGCACAGATGCTAGTCTGACTGCAGACCCAGGGGTCGCGAGTTTGATCCCCGCCCAGTCCCATTCTTTCGTGGAGATTTGATCATGAAATGAATTTTCGGTCATTCTCGTCCCTTCCGCTGAATCATTCGAGAAGGGTTGTTGTCAGTTGCAAGCGAAAGTATGTGCACAAATTACTGGTTAACCGCTTGCTAAAGCCTGCCCAGGAAAATGTGTGGTTAAGTGAACTGACCGTCCCGCAATGACCATAGCTGTTGACATGGGACGTAAAGCAACAAAAACAAAAAGTTACAAATGAAATACTGGTTGACTGCTTGTTCAAGCTTGCCCAGGAAAAAGTGTGGTTAGGTGAACTGACCCTTCCGCCATGACCATAGCTGTTGATTTGGGACGTAAAGCAAAACAAACAAACAAAAAACCTAAAAATATGTCGTGGCTACTCAAAAAACCGTCTCAATGAGACGGCTCTTTGAGAAGCCATAACATACGAGGATCAGTCAATAAGTAACCAGCCTACCCTACTTCTAATCAAGATAGATCACTTGTTTTTTATGAAATAAATCTCTAGCAAGATACTTTCAACCTAAAGTTTGAAAATTTAACAAAAATATAGTTTCCATCAAAAGTGTGCTAAAATGACTTGGAAATGTGAAACACTACTATGTTCAAGAGTCATTTTCAAAAGGCAAATTCCAAGTTTATACCTGAAACTAAGCTATAATCAAAGCCAATAGAATAGATTTTCTTTTTTTTTTTAAAATGAGAATAAGTTTCACTGCTGTTAAAAAATTCACAGCTTTTGAAAGTAAATTTTTTCGTTTTCCTTAGAAAAAATAGAAATTTCATTTTTGAAAATTTGATAATTCGGATATTTTACTCCTTTCTATTTTGACAAAATTGTATTTAAAATTATATTCTGATATAATTGATATGATATATATATATTGCATAAATAGTTGTTGAAAGTATTACTTTCTTAGAGCTTCAAACATGTCTATAATGATTTATGAGCAGTGACTTGATTTCCAACAATGTGGTATTTTTACAACTGTAGACTTAGACCAGCATGTGCAGCCCCCTTTTAAGCATAGAAACTCAAAATGCTGTTCAGTAAGTAGCATAAAAAATCATGGTATATTCAAGCCACTAGCAAAGGCTCTGATCAGACTGCGCATATGCACAGGCTGATCTGAGGCTTTGTTGGTCGCACATATCACATTGTTGGAAATCTCATGTCACGGCTCATATGTATGAAACTTTCTTACACTAGTATCCTATCGAAAAGGCCAAGACAAACAACGCAGACTCAGATCAGACTGCTTCTTCTGGGTCGTCCCTGCTTGCTATTCTGCCTAGCATTTTGTGAATTCCAACCCTGGCTACCAACATTTCACTTGAAAACAGAAAGAGAAAAGTGTTTGAAATTTTAGCACATTTATCACTCAATAACAATTCCTATTGGTTTGTTAAGATCTAGATAGAGACAGCCTATGTTGAGTTTAAGGGTAATAGTGTTAGTAACAATACCTGTTCTTTACAGGCGCTCGTAGTGCTGTCAGAAGTGAGTCCTACTGCAGATCCAGGGATCCCAAGTTGGATCCTAGCATAGTCCCATGCTTTCATGGAGATTGATCATGAAATAATTTCTACAGTCATTCTTCTCCTCCCGCTGATTGCAGAAGGGTTTTCATCAGTTACAAGCGAAAGTATTGCACAAAGTACTGGTTAAATGCTTAGTCAGACTCGCCTAGGAAAAGTATTGTAAGTGAACTGACCATCTCGACATTACCATAGCTGTTCATTGAACGTAAACCTCGAACACTAATCTATTTTGTCAGGGTGGCTCAGTGGTAGAGTGCTTGACCCGAGACCGAGGGGCAGCGGATTCGAGCCTCAATGGCTTCACTGTCCTTGAGCAAGAACATTAATCCTAGCTTAGTACTGGTTCAACCCAGGAAGACCCATCCCTTTATAACTGAAAGATTGTTGAGTATGTAAAGAATCAAATCAAACAAACTATTCTTTTGTCAGGATCTTAAGATGAGTTTGAGGATCTAGAGACAGGGTATGTTGAGTTTTAGGGTGATATGTCAGAGATAATCTATTCTTTTGTCAGGATCTAAAGATGAGTTGGAGGATCTAGAGACAGCGTATGTTGAGTTTAAGGGTGATATGTCAGAGATAATCTATTCTTTTGTCAGGATCTAAAGATGAGTTGGAGGATCTAGAGACAGCGTATGTTGAGTTTAAGGGTGATATGTCAGAGATAATCTATTCTTTTGTCAGGATCTAAAGATGAGTTGGAGGATCTAGAGACAGCGTATGTTGAGTTTAAGGGTGATATGTCAGAGATAATCTATTCTTTTGTCAGGATCCAGGGTTTTACACCAAGTTGAATGTTTGGGGGTCCTTGGGACTCAACTTAGAATATGATGGGGGTCCCATCATTGAAATTGGGGGTCCCATCTTTTTATATAAGCTTCGAATTCTGGAAGGTAGCACATCCTTCCGTGAAGGCTCAGTGTTGTCCCCAGGTCAGTAATTTTGAGGGCCATGTTTGGCCCCCTTCCGATTTTGGGGGGGGGGGGGGCATTTAAAATGTTTGAGGGCCACATATTACCATCAGTAAACACAATCCTATACGCTTTTTTTTACAAAAACTAAACTTGTCCCTATAATATGCAGGGACCAAGCTAGCCCTTAAATTTAGGGAGAAGTACAAATAAGGAGAAGGTGGAGAAAATAGGGAGAAGTAATAGATTGCTGCATCCAGAAACAAAAAGAACATTCTCTGGTCAGACTGTTCTCTAATTGAGATAAAAAAACACACACAAAAAAACAGTCACTGGTCAGACTGCAACTTGCTTTCCATTCTGAGAAATTTGGTTGGTAAATTTGAAATACACATGATCTTGCTGTCATTGTATTATATCTATCTGTCTACAAGTCTCCACTTATCTGAAGTCTCTGGTATCTTTGATCCATTCTGCCTTTATCTTTGCCGACTTGACCCTTTCTAAGTGAAAATGTTACGTAATTTGGCATATACAAAAGAAAGTAAACTGTCAAGATAATTGCCCTTCACGCTTGAGCGGTCGGTTGAGTTGTCAGTGATTATTCACACTATGAAAAAATCAATACACAAAGTCAGTGATCATGCTTTTTAGCAGAGCGGACCTGAGAGAAAGCATGGTATTTTACGACTTTTTTTCACGGCTGATGTTTGCCAGGATGTTTTCACTTCTCGTCCACGAAATAACTTAAGAATTTGGGATTTTAATGAAAGGCACAACAAACACAACTGCGTCCCAGTGGACGCAGGTAAGGTGAATTGACGGGTCCTACCCAATGATTTATGCGTATAAGACGCAGGATATTGCGTCCTGTAAAACCCTGGGATCTAAAGATGAGTTGGAGGATCTAGAGACAGCGTATGTTGAGTTTAAGGGTGATATGTCAGAGATAATCTATTTTTTTGTCAGGATCTAAAGATGAGTTGGAGGAATTAGAGACAGCGTATGTTGAGTTTAAGGGTGATATGAGGAGATAATCTATTCTTTTATCAGGATCTAAAGATGAGTTAGAGGATCTAGAGACATGGTATGTTGAGTTCAAGGGTGATATGACAGATATAATCTATTCTTTTGTCAGGATCTAAAGATGAGTTAGAGGATCTAGAGACAGCGTATGTTGAGTTCAAGGGTGATATGACTGATGTAATCTATTCTTTTGTCAGGATCTAAAGATGAGTTAGAGGATCTAGAGACAGCGTATGTTGAGTTTAAGGGTGATATGTCAGAGATAATCTATTCTTTTGTCAGGATCTAAAGATGAGTTAGAAGATCTAGAGACAGCGTATGTTGAGTTCAAGGGTGATATGACTGATATAATCTATTCTTTTGTCAGGATCTAAAGATGAGTTAGAGGATCTAGAGACAGCTTATGTTGAGTTTAAGGGTGATATGACAGATATAATCTATTCTTTTGTCAGGATCTAAAGATGAGTTAGAGGATCTAGAGACAGAGTATGTTGAGTTTAAGGGTGATATGTCAGAGATAATCTATTCTTTTGTCAGGATCTAAAGATGAGTTAGAAGATCCAGAGACAGCGTATGTTGAGTTTAAGGGTGATATGACAATCTATTCTTTTGTCAGGATCTAAAGATGAGTCAGAGGATCTAGAGACAGCGTATGTTCAGTTTAAGGGTGATATGTCAGAGATAATCTATTCTTTTGTCAGGATCTAAAGATGAGTTAGAAGATCTAGAGACAGCGTATGTTGAGTTCAAGGGTGATATGACTGATGTAATCTATTCTTTTGTCAGGATCTAAAGATGAGTTAGAGGATCTAGAGACAGCGTATGTTGAGTTTAAGGGTGATATGACAGATATAATCTATTCTTTTGTCAGGATCTACAGATGAGTTAGAGGATCTAGAGACAGCGTATGTTGAGTTTAAGGGTGATATGACTGATGTAATCTATTCTTTTGTCAGGATCTAAAGATGAGTTAGAGGATCTAGAGACAGCGTATGTTGAGTTTAAGGGTGATATGTCAGAGATAATCTATTCTTTTGTCAGGATCTAAAGATGAGTTAGAGGATCTAGAGACAGCGTATGTTGAGTTTAAGGGTGATATGTCAGAGATAATCTATTCTTTTGTCAGGATCTAAAGATGAGTTAGAGGATCTAGAGACAGCGTATGTTGAGTTTAAGGGTGATATGACAGAAATACTCAATAATGTGATGTGCTCCACCATAGAAGATGAACCAAGATTTGCTAAAATCATCAATGGTTGGATCAAGAAGGAAAATGTGCCAGATTTCCCAGCTTTTAGTAAAGAGAACAAAAAGTCCAAGGAGAAAAGAAAACGAGAGGTAAGACATACACATTATTATAATAGTAACTTGATCTGGCATACTGTATTGTGTTGAGTGGATGAGGTCATACCATTGGACCACACGGACGCGAAGCGTAGAGGGCGATTCAATGGCATGGTCTCATCCGCAATATGTCATAATGTACGCCAGATCAAGTTACTATTATGATAATATTTTTATATACCTTTTTCTGACATTCTGATTTTAGGCTATAACAGGTTTCTGCCATTACGTTACGTTGCTTGACGTTACATCATCATGTTTTCCGTCTCTGGTTCCATGCTTGAAATTTACTTCACGGAATGTCACCACAAAAACAAGTAACCGACATTAGCCTCATTTTAAACGATAGTGATATGGGATCAGAAAACCTCAGTTCGTTGATCCGGCTATCTGACCCGGCTAACTGTATCAGATAGCCAGAAAAAACAGACAGTTCAAAATGTGTATCATTTATAGACATTAATAAAAAAAGAATACTAGGTGAGTGTCTTTTGATATCAAGTTTACCAGGCATGGCTTTAAGACTGCTTGTTGATTGTGAGGTTTGCCGAGCGATTCATCATGCATTCTCAAAGCCAAGCTTAGTAAACACGATATCAAAAGATACTAACCTTATATTCTATTGGTCAGTTAAATACAAGTTGATTTTCTTTTCAAACTAGGGATTATAACGTAATTGTCGATTTAAAGTCATCCATGACATCATTCAAAAAGTGCAATGTGATGTTGACGTGATAAAGATACATGCCGCGAGATAGCCACTATATATTGTGGCAATGTGCACCAATGCAGTTAAGATGAGAGGTACAGGTAACTGGTAAAACTATTCTTGCACACCAGATCAGATTTTCTGCTGTTTTCAGCCACTTGAACAAATTCTATCTCACAGATAGGGAGGGGGATGGCTCAGTGGTTGAGTGCTTGACTCAATACCGAGGGGAGGTGGGTTCGAGCCTCACCGGTGTCATTGCATTGTCGTCCTTGAGCAAGACACATTTATCCTAGCTTAGTACTGGTCCAACACAGGAAGTACCGACCCTGTTTAGCTGAAAGATTGTTGATGGGATGTAAAGAATCAAACAAACAAAACACGTACAAACCTTTGAAAGGATTAAAAGGAACAGCTGCATGTTCTTCCATGGGCAAATAAGGTGAATGGATGTGACCTTGTTGGAAGTCAAGTGATGTCATTGTTTTCTTAAAGTGGCACCATCATGTTATGTCACATGTTTTCTTAGTGACGTCATGATGTTAAGTCACGTCTCAGCTTAATCGGGAAATTGTTGGAACCCTTTTTAAATACAACTGTAAAATTTAATGGCAAGCCTTGTGATGCCAAATAGTGATCCTTAATATGGATTTTTCTGTCCCACCCTCACACACATGATTAGATTCTAATAGTCAGGAAAAAAATCAGAAAAAGACGCTTATTTAAGAAGGTACAGGCATCTTGTGAAGAAAAGGTTTTGAGATACCTATTAGGAGTATTTTGGTATGCTGAATCCAAAAACCAATGTTGGCAATCTGAAAAATGGCGTCTTCACTATCTAATTTGCATAATTTCAAAATGGCCGCCAAATTGAAGAAAAATCCATAAAAAAACTGTAGAGTAACGTGTTAAGAATGCCAAACTGGCACAAATCAATCCAAAAACATCTTCTCATGATTAGGGGTCTTCACTGACATCAATTTATACAACTAGAATTAAAAATATGATCAAGAGGTAATCAGGGGGGACAACTTGAGCAAAAAATCTTGCTTTCAACTTAGTTAAGTTTTTTTATGATATTCCATGCATATATCTGGCCCAAATGTGTCAGGAATGATTTCATTAAAATGAGAACTTTAAAAAAATGCATCACAATGATATCAATATTGTTTGCAGGAAAATATGGGGATTTAAACTATATTATGTAAGTTTCAGCTAGGGGAGGGGATTAATGCGATTTCAAAGAACGTGGGCCCGTACCTACACAATGATGACTCATATCTCATCTACAACTCACCCTACACTATTAAACTTGCTAGCAAATTGAAGATTAGATATATTACTTTCATCCGATGGGATGGTCTGATATGCAGATTAATTATCTAATTTGCATATTCATCAATGCTGATGTAAATTTCAGAAATTAAGGGAAAATTATAAAAAAGCAAATATAAACTGAATTCTGCCTCAAACTGTCCATGTTGCATGTTGATACAATTTGACAAGTCCTTTCATCCAATACTCATATATAAAATTATCTCGTTTGCATATTTATGAATATTAATGAAACTAATAATAGAGGTAAAATCATGAATTAACTATCCCCCCCCCCCTCCCCCACACACACACCTAGGGAGGGGGGGACTTACCTAGCACCCAAAGACAATTGCTCATGGATGCGAAATTGTTCAGTGGGACAACTAAATACCAATAAATCTTATTGTCCCTGAAAGGAAACCTGTTTGGATTTCATGAAATTGCATGGTGTCCATGGTAACCCATTGGGCACTGTAGCTGGGCCATTTGCAAGCAGACCCAAGATCGACACTTGCGTGCCGCACATTCTTTCGTGGATTTTTTCTCTCTTCAATTAAATCAAGAAAAGCAAGTTGTCAGTTACTTGCGAAACAAAATGGTCGCTAAATAGCAAAGAAAAAACTGGCCCAGGGAGTCTTGCCTAGATCAATTTACCGCCCCCCCCCCCCCCCCCCCCCATGATGTGAAAATCCACAATACAATTCTAAAGAAAGTGGGTGTACCTACAAAATGATTCGTATCTAAGCAGCAACTCACCTAGACTACTGACCCTGGTACCTAATTAAAGCCCAGACATAGTTTTTATTCATTATGCTGATATGCAGATTTTCATTTTTGCATATTCATGAGTATTAATAAAAAATAGAAATAAAAGAAAATTCGTTGAAAAAATAAGGGGGTGTACCTTTACACATTACCCATATGTTAGTTTGCTAAAGTTATCATAGACTATCAAACTGGGTACCAAATCAAAGCCTAGACAAATTACTGTTACCCAATGGTACGATATGCAAATGATCTAATTTGAATACTCATGAATATTTATGAAAACATGAGAAATAAGCAAAAAATGGTAGAAAAAAATAAGGAGAGCACGTGCAACATTACCTAAATGTCAGCTACTAACTATTCTAGACTACCAAACTTGTTACCAAATAAAAGTTGAGACATTACATTTTAACCCAATAGTATGATATACAAATTATCTAATTAAATATTCATAAAATTTTAATGAAAACATTAGAAATAAGAGAAAAATGTTAGAAAATTTAAAGGGGTGTACGTACAGCATAACCCATATGTCAGTTGCTAACATTTCTAGACTTCCAAAATTGGTACCAAATGAAAGGTGAGTGATAGTACTTTAATACAATAGCCTGATATACAGATCTAATCAACATATTTGTGAATATTAATGAAACCATTTAACAAAGAAAGACAAATTGCAGAAAAATTAAAATGGGTATATCTACAAAATTACCTATATCTCATCTGCTAATTGTCCTAGACTATCAAGCTTGGTACCAAATAAATGCTAAGACACAGCACATTTTATGCCATGATAAGATATGCAAATCATTTTATGATTATATTCTTGAATATTGATTTAAAATGTTAGAGATTAGAGAAAAATGGTAATAAAATTAAGGGGGTGTACCTACAAAAGTACTCATATCGTAGCTGCTAATAGTCCTACACTACCACACTTGGTACTGGCTTTAAGCTAAAACATTTTACTTTACTCAATAGTCATTAAGTGAAATTATCCATTTTTCAAATTTATTTATATTAATGTAAACATTAGAAATGAGAGAAAGAGTGTAGAAAACTTAGTGGGAGTCTACTTCTAAAATTACTCCTATCTCATCTTTTAATTGTTCTGGACAATTAATCTTAGTGTCAAACTAAGGCTGAGACATAGTTTTTTATTCCAACGGTCAGATATACAAATACAATCATTTAACAAACTTATTCATGAATATTGATGAAAACTATAGAAAACTAAAGAAAATTTGAAAACGAATCAATAAGGTTGTATCTTCAAAAAATACTTATTAATAAACAAATTAAATAGTTTGGGTATCAAACAACACTACAATAGAACTATTTCAAGACTTTAATTTGGGGAAAAATTTAGAAAGTAAGTGAGTAATATGAAAAATAGGATAAATAGCAGCTGAGATATGAGTAATTTTGTATGTACATTCTACTAAATGTTCTCTATTCTTTTCTCATTTCTAATATTTAATTGATAGTCATGAATACAATTTTTAGAAAATTTGCATATTGGACCAATTAGTAAACATGCTATTTATAGCATTAAATTGGTACCAAGGCTGGTAGTATAGGATAGTAAGCAGCTGAGATGTAGATAAATTTGCATGTTCACCCCTTATTTTTCACGATTTTTCTCATATTTCTAATATTTTCATTAATATTTATTGAATCTAAAAATTTGATAATTTGCATATCTGAATATTGGATGAAATTCCTATGTCTTAACATTCAGTTGGTACCAAGTATCAAAGTTTCGAATGGGTTGCTGCTGAGATATGAGTACTTTTGTAGGGAAATCCCCATTCTTTAGAAGCGCATTATGCGTTACCATGGACACCATGCAATTTCACATAGCTCAAACGGGTTTATTCTTTAGGGCAATATTTTTCCCCATTTAGGTGGTCTCCCAAGACAATTTAACACACATTAGGTGCAAGATTGGTCTAATTAGACCCTAGGGTACTAAGGAATGTGCATGCCGTTACTTTTTAGAGATACAAAATGTACCACATATTTGGGCATGGACATTATGACAAATTTATTTTAAAACAAAACAACTTGTTGATTATCAAAGTTTCTTTCTCATTTATTACTTGAAAAGCTGGTAAACAGCCCAAAATTGTGCTATGAATAAAAAAACACATTTAGATAGCAGGATACTGAATAAGCCTTGTTTATATATGATTTTATAGATTAAACAGACATTTATTACCATGAATACGGTAATAACCTTGAATAATTATGTAAATTGCCGCCAAAACCATGTACTCTAATGGCAAAATAATCTTAGTAAATAATACAAATGGTTTTGGATAAAAAAACATTGTCGAAAAATAAAATAGTTCAGTAATATGCCAAATTCCATAATTTTGGCGGCCATTTTGAAAATATGCAAATTAGGTGATGAAGACGTCATTTCTCAGCTTGCCAAGATTGGTTTTCGGATTCAGCATACCAAATTACCCTTGATCAAGGTGTCAAAGTAAGTAAAGGTGCAAAGATCAGGAATCGATACAATCAAGTACCACACCTGACCCAGGATACCAATGGGAAAGTGACAAACTCACAGAAGACCCTTTTCTTCACAAAATGCCTGTACTTGTTAACTTTTCTGATTTTTTTTCCTGACTATAATAGGGCTTAACAAGTTATGGATGGCCATTGTAGCAGCAGACTTATTCATGATCTTTGCCTTCTGCCTTACTTTACTTATCATATATACAGTTAAACATTTATATTTGGTGGGTATGCTTATTTGGCGCTATTGGCGGTTAAAATATGAGACCCTATATCATAGATCCAGATAAGGTAATTTTATTAGCATAAAATTGTAGTTGTTATCTTACCCATGAATTTAAACATGTGTTTTGAGTTCTCAAAAGAACCTTCTCATTGAGACGGTTCCTTTGATTACCCACAACGTATGTTTTTGATGAGAAATATAGAAAATAGTTTTCCAAGACACACTCTTATCTGGAGGCCTGCCCTAAATACAGTTTCTAATTCAGTTACACAATAAGCAGTAAATGGACATATGCCGTTAGTGTGTTCATTAATGTTGGTATCTGCGTCGTCAAGATCAACTTTTGAAGGTAGAGTATGATTCAATGTAGAGGAAACCATGCCTTAAAAGAGGCTACTACTAAAGGAAATTCTAATGCACTTGTGTAGCCGAGTAGTGCAGTCGGTAACGTATCTGGCAACAGGTGCGAGTCTTACTGCAGATCCAGGGGTCACGAGTTTGATCCTGGCCCGGTCCCATACTTTTGTGGAGATTGACCATGAAATGATTTCTACGGTCATTCTCATCCCTTCCGCTGAATCATTCAAGAAGGGTTGTTGTCAGTTACAAGCGAAAATATGTGCATGAAGTACTGGTTAACTGCTTGTTCAAGCTTGTCTAGGAAAAAGTTTGGTTAGGCGAACTGACTGTCCCGCCATGACAATGGCTGTTGACTTGGGACGTAAAGCAACAAAAAAAAACAAACTAATTTACTTTTTTTGTAATGCGACATTTAATTGGATAACATCAAAAATTTGCAACAGTATATCCTGCGATATACTGTCGGTAATAGTTTGACTTCATTAATTACATCACATTTCGTTGGATGATGTGCCGCTTTATGCGGCTTGCAATGCTGCAATTTGAGACAAGACTGCAGAAGTGCATTAGAATTGAAATAAGCATATTCAAAATTTTCATTTGGGGAGGTATATCGTTGGATATACGTTAGGAAATCACGTTTTACGGCTCGGCTCGTGCGTCGCTGTAAAACTAAATTTCCGATCGTATATCAGACGATATACCTCTCCAAATGAAAATTTTGAATACAGTTATCCCCTGAGAATATGTTCCCCATAGAGAGCATATTCTCTCCTTTTAAAGTAGCCCCCAAGAGAATAAATAGTAACTTTAAAGAACATTGAATTGAGAAACCATCAAAATTAAATTATGCCAATATGCCAGTCTTTAGCAAAGTTCTCATTAACTCCAAATTTGGAATTTATTACTCTAACTTTTTGATTCTGACTCCAATTTTTACAAAAATTCCAATCAAGAAGTATAGTAAAACTCTTACTTTTTGGTGGACTCCTTTTTTCAAAATCCTAGTGGTAACTTAAGCTAAAGAGATTTCTGTACTTATAATGTGTTTAAAGTCATTCTTCAGGCCCTCTGATAAGAGTGCCTTCCTAATCAAATATTAACTTTCTTATATTTCAAGCAAAACATATGTTGTGGTTACTCAAAAGAACCATCTTGATTAGACGGTTCTTTTGAGCACCAAAAATATATGCTAAAACTGATGGTTTAAAAAATATTTAGAATTTACGCTCAAAAATTATGTTTATCTAGACCTATTTTCTTTAAACATAAACATGAATATGCAGCTCTCTAGTGGGGTTAGAGACCTAAATGTTTGCCTCTGCTTGCATTTACTTCAATATTGTGTATACCAGTGGCAAAGGCTCTTGGAGATTGTAATAGTCCAGTGATTTTATTTGAAGTTTTGGGAAGCTACCTTTCCTGAACATTTGGGAAAATATTTCATAAAAATTGGGAAAATAAGTGCTAAAATACATGAAATTGGGAAAAAAAGGCCATTTTTGGATTGGGAATGACTCCCATATAAGGCAGTAAAAATGGCCAAATAAAATCATGGTAGTGTGTATATGCACTGGCTGGTCAGAGACTGTTACTTGTGGGTGTGATAAGTACCAAAGATAAAAGTGCTTTTTCATATGTACATATCCAAGAGTAGGTACCAGTATGATAAAATTCAAAGACAACATAGCCTCCTATTGAGAAAACCTGACTTTGTTGCTTGCAAACAACAGAAGCGTAGACCAGTCTGCACATCCGTTCAGTCTGATCAGGGCTTTTGTTATTTGCTATTTGGAAAGAATAGTAGTTAATCATCCTATATGCAGAATTCAATATCCTTGCTAATTCCTGTGGCTTCAAGCAAGGTAGATTCCATTAAGGGAAGTACCCATTTTTAAATGAAAAGCAATTGATGAGAATCACTGCTCGTTACACTAGTCTACTTTTGACGTTCATAATTATTTCGGTGTTCTGGGTATGCTCTTGCTTAAATGGGCAGCAATGCGAGAAAACCTGTCTTTGGCGTTTCCGACAAAGGGACACTCAAACCAGTCTCGTTAGCTACAGATATTAGCTAGAAAATTGAAATTTCACTCATACCAATTATGGATATCAAACTTTCCAGTAGCGAATAACAAAGGCACTGATCAGACTGCACGGATATGCAGGCTGGTCTGTGCCTTTATTGTTCGCAAACCCTGAAGACAGGTTTTCTCGCATCGAGGCTCAAATTATTGCTGACTCATCAATTTCAGGCTGATAAAGAAGCGGCAGAGGCAGAGGAATTAAAAGAAGAGCTTGGTCTAAAAATAGACGACTCATTGAAGGCCATGATACAACAGCGACAGCAGAGTAGGGAGTCGCATATGGGGGCCTTCTTTGATCAACTTGAAGCCAAATACGCACAACCAAAGAAATCAAAAACAAACTCTAGTGATAAAGAGACTAAAAGTAGAAAAAAATCAAAGAAGTAAAGTTTTAGGACATTACATTACTTCAGCCAGGCCTAGAGATTTTGGTTCTTATCGCATATGAGAGCAGCGACGGCTCAGATGAGCCTGTGCAAATGCACAGTATCACCAGTCTTCATTCTTGACCCATTAAGTAGATGAAGGCTCAGGCTGAAATTTACACTTCAAAGCCCACTACATAGCTGGGTATGTTTAACACTTGCCAACTGGGTAATTTTGCATGCTTTTTTTTGTCGTCTTCTGATTTTTTCAAAATCAACTTTTTCAAAAAATTCTTTCTGGAATACCATCAGAGTGTCAAACAGTTTGGATCTAGATCAGGCCCGACATTTTGTCGGGCCTGATCTGGGTCCAAACTGTTTGCAAAGGTTATCAGCAGGAGGTTATAGTAGTCAGAGAGTTCAAGAGTGACTTGACCCATATAAGATAAGCATCAAAAACTCTTGAGCTGGCTTATAGTTTATTTGTTGTTGAAAATAAAAGTATTTTTGTTTAAAAGAACAATGTTTTTATTTGATTTGATTCTTTACGTTCCATCAACAATTTTTCAGTTATGTAGGGATGGGTCTTCCTGGGTAAAACCAGTACTGAGCTAGGATTAATTTGTCTTGCTCAAGGACACAGGGCAGTGATACTGTTGAGGCTCGAACCCCGGCCCTTCAGTCTAGAGTCAAGCACTCTACCATTGAGCCACTCCGCTCCCATAAAAACAAAACAAAAAACAACAACCTGTTGTGGTCTGTGCTGGCAAAGTTGAGTGATCTGCAGGGAATTTATGATCCTGTTATGGATTCAAAATACGAATGGGATGTTTGAAGTTTTCCCAACTCTGAGACAAAATATCCTAGGTTACCAGGCTAGCCAGAATTTGTTTCAGCCAAGTGCCTGTCTGATCTGGCAGTCTTTTCTTTTCCTTATAAAGTAGTCACTGTTTGAGACAGGTCTGTGCACTGGACAGTTTATTTCATAGTACGGTGATTCCTTTGAATATGTTAACAGGGAGCACAGTGGCTCAGTGGTAAAGTGCTTGACTTGAGACCCAGGGGCAGCTGGTTCGAGCCTCACCGGCTTCACTGTGTTGTGTCCTTGAGCAAGACACATTTATCCTTGCTTAGTACTGGTTCAATGCAGGTCAACCCTTCTTGACATAACTGAAAAAGTGTTGACTGGGTTGTAAAGAATCAAATCAAACAAACAAAATGTGTTAACACTATATTGAGAGCCTATAGAAATGGACTGTGCAATTGTTCTTATGTGAATTTTGTTATAAAAGGATAACTTCATACCATTTTCCTATAATTTTTTGTGAAAATCCATGGTAAACAATTTGGAGCCACAACTTGATCCAAATCAGTGTTATAATGAGGTATGTTGCGTACCAAAAAATTAAATTTCTTATTTCTCAACCCAAACATATGTTGTGGGTAATCAAAAGAACAGTCTCAATGAGACGGTTCTTTTGAGCGCCCAAAACATATGTTTAAACTGATGGGTAAGAAAATATTACACTTTTACGCTCAAAAATTTTGTTTATCTAAACCTGTGTGTTATAAAAGAGACTGTACTCTACCGGCAATACTAAATGCATCATTTTTTGCGTTGGCATATTCACAAGATTTCGGTACTTGTGGCAATATAATTATGTGAACAGGAATGCTCTGACGAGCCTGATTATCTGCACAGTCTTGCAAGACCCTCGACTTCTTGCATTAAGCCACACTAGATAGCTGTTCACTCATGGTTAAAGGGAGCGCAGTGGTTCAGTGGTAGAGTGCTTGACTCGAGACCAAGGGGCCTTGGGTTGGAGCCTCACTGGCGTCACTGCGTGTGTCCTTGAGTGAGACCCATTAATCCTAGCTTACCACTGGGTCAACCCAGGAAGATCTGTCCCGACGTAACTGAAAGATTGTTGACTGGGATGTAAAGAATCAAATCAAACAAAAACTCATGTTTAACTCTGCCTGCTAGTTTTTTTTTGCTTATATCCTTTTGCAAACAGTTTTGATCCAAATCAGGCGCGACAAAATGTCGGACCTGATCTGGATCCAAACTGTTTGACACTCTGGTTGTATTCCTGAATGAATGTTTCAAAATACACTGCTCAAAATAATTAAAGGAACACCTGATAATTTTCCATCGGTGATAATTTTAACCCATGTCCAATAGACAAGCCGTACATTTCACTAAATAATAATGTAGAAACCCAGTTTATTTTTCTATCTTTGCAAAGAGAGTCAAAGTATTGGATCAAAAAGAGTTTCTGACAAAAAAATCCCTGCTCAAGTTCATGGCTCAATTTTTGTAATTTTTTATTTTCTTGAAAATGAAGATTTTTCTTGAAATCTGTAGAATCTTCAGAATTTTTTAATAGCGTAACTTAATGACTTCTGCAACATCAAAGGCTATTGAATGCACAGAAATGACGCTGTTGTGGTGTTTGATTAAAAAATTGTCTTTAAATTGGGTTTGAAAAGAGGGGTATTTTTAACAAAATTTCAATTTTACATAAAACATTCTATGGAGATTTCTGGAAAGGGATTTCTTCATTTTTACCAAAGAAACATCATTCTTGATCGGTAACCAAACCAATCACAGGACAAACACGTTTTTGCCTTATTAATACAATTCTTGCTATGCCTGCCATGATGATATAACCGGAAGTAATGTATTTTGAATGGAGAGAGGTTATCATGCCCGGCACGAGACGTTGATCATTAGATGACGTCAGATGTAAACAAGTGGCGTTGGGTACTGCAAAGTTTTAAGTCAATCCTATGTTTTACTTACATTTTTGTATGTCAATCGCATTAATATGGTGAATTTGAATATATGATAAACAGATTATCTCACTTGGTTTTGGTTTTGGCCCGAATTATCAAGCCTTGACCATTATCAGCCCTCCAGCTAAAGCCTTCATGCTGATAATGGGGTCTCAGTTTGATACTTAGGGCGATAACCAAAACGCCATTAGATAATCTCTAAATATTTCCTGAGTTGGCTCAAATGTCTATTGTTTCGCTCTTCATGTTCTTCTGGTTTGGCACAATGAACATGGGATGATCCTTTGGATATATAAAGGGGTCACAGGTTTCAATTTCCAAATAAAAATTGCTTTCTTTGCTCTGAAAATCTATTTTGCTTTAACAAATAGTGTTGATCCTAATGAAGTCAGGGCACTTACTTGAACAAGTGATTTCTTTTATCACTTATATGCATGATTTTTTTGCAAGAAGATACCTTTGGTAAGATTTGTCTTTCTTGAAAATGATGAAAACTGAATAAGAATCACTTGTCCAAATGATTTGGATAGAAAGTTTGCTGATCACTGATTCAAGTAACTTAAGTAATGAATCACTGTAATAGGTGATTATATCATTATATAACAGATGAATGCATCATAATATAAATCACTCTGTTGAGTGATTTTGTAAAGAAAGGATCAAAACTTTAAGGCACTGAGCGTACAGGTAATTTGAATTAGCACAACATACTTTTATGTATAATTATGGAGTTTAACTCTTGAACTTTCAGGAATAAGTAGGCACAATAGCAGGAAAAAATATAGGGAAAAACTTAATAATTGACTGTAAAGTTCATCAATTTCAAGGCCGTGGTCGCCGATCCAGCAGGGCGGCGAGCACGGGACCACTTTTTTGATCGCATATGCTTTCCGCCGTGACCCTTTTTTCTCGTTTCGGCTCATTTTCTTTGTGCTTACCTCTGATTTTCAATTTAATCAATAACGCTTGTTGCGCGTGTCATCAATTGACCGACCTAGCCAAGGTGTGAAAACATTGAAAAACAATGCTATTATTTAATATAATCGAAGATTAAAGGCGCAGACCAGCCTACACATCTGCGCAGACTGATCAGCGCATTTGTTGTTCTCTCGCTGGAAAGTATAATTGATAAACTTGCTACACGCAAAATTTCAGCTTTCTAGCTAATCTCTGTAACTGAGCAGGTTGGTTTCGGAAACCCCGAAGACAGGTCTTCTCGCATTGAGGCCCAGATAACTTCTATGAGTCAATTTCATTTCCCCCAAATTGACAATTTATTCTCTTCTTATTATTCTAATCGAGTGACAAAGTATGTTTATGCTTGTAAAACGTTTTAAATTTACATAAAACGAGCGTTACAATGCACTCCGTTATGGATATACATGATTCAGCCCAAGACTTTTCGATTCCCTGAACGTTCAGTCGACTTTAAGAAGCCTGAACAGAGAAGACAGTGTATATCCGTCGTGGCTCGACAGTAGTTACAATGAATCCAAAGATCTCACGTTATGCCTATCGACAAGGGAACTCGTCAAGGAAAGTTGCGCAGCCAAAATCTAGATGAAGCCTGCATCCTTAACCGGTGTTCTAATTGAAAAGACGCTAGTGTATATCTTTTCGAAAGCACAACTCTTTGAAGTACCACTAAGGATCAGTGCTTAAAGTACTTTGCCAAAGCATGCGTGAATATAGGTGAAATAATGTCAAAGAAACATTCTGAAGAAAAAAGTAAAAAAAAAATCATTTGGCTTCATATATTTTCTAGCAAAATATCGTGACTGAAATCTGTTCCCAAACGCATAAAAAAACACATTAAAAACGCACATAGAAGCGCTCAAAATTAAAAAAAAAAATCTAGGGGAGACCCCCAAACCCCCCTAAAGAGAGGGGGAATAATAAAGAGAGGGGGAATAATTCCCCCTCTCGTGTTCTCCCCATTCTCGTGCCTTCGGCACTCGACGGTTTCCTCCACCGGACCACTTTTAAATGTGCGGCAACGGCCCTGAATTTTATGGCCTTTTTGCGGTATTTTAGGGCTTCTGAGGTCAAAATCTGGCATTAAATGTCAGTAATGTCAAGAAAATTAGCTGCTGTACTTTAACAAAATATAGTAAAATTAGTCAACATGACTAGAAGAGATTCTTATCTGAAAAATATGTTTAACTGTGATCAGTCTTTGTCATCCGTTCGTCTGTTACCTATTTTCTGAAAGGGACAGTTCCTACTGAACCAACGGTCCAAATTGAAAATAATTTCGCAGAACTTTCCCCTTAATGCCCTCTACCAAAAATGAACAAATGGTATCACTATGCCTAGCGTATGGGCTGCCAGAGCTCTAGATAGATGTTTTAAACAATATCTGAATTATTGGTTTGAATTCAAGATAATTTCACAGAAATATGCCACATGATGCTCTCTACCAAAATTGCATAAGTGGTTTGGCTCTGCAAAGCCAAGGGGTGTGCCAGTGCTCTGGATAAGAAATATATTTAAACAATATCTGAACAACTGATCCAAATGCAAATTAATTTCACAAAAAATCTTCCTCAAGATGTTCTCGAACAAATTCACACAAGTGCTTAAGCTGCGCTGAACAAAGGAGCCTCCAATGCGCTAGATAATAAATGAGCTGTGACATGAGAATTACAACAATGTGGCGATTTGACATGAATAGGATCAGCAAGCCTGTGCAGAGGCTCCTTTTAAGCTTAGAAACTCCAAATGATGTTCAGTCAGTAGCTAACACTCGTAGAATATTTAAGCGACTAGCAAAGGCTCTGATCAGACTGCGCGTATGCCCAGGCTGATCGGAGTCTTTGATGGTCACACATACCACATTGTTAGAAATCTAATTCCGCGACTCAAATATCTTTTAAGTGACATCTAAACCACTGGTCAAAATTCAAAGTCATTTCACAGAAATATTTTTCGTTATGCCCTTTTACGAAATTGCTCAGGCAGTTCAACTCGACTGAACAAAAGGCTAAAGCATCATATTATGCTCCAGGATGCAGGTGAGTGGATGATTGTCCATTTTTGGGCACAATGTGATCAACCGCTTGTTACTATTTTTGTCGTATGACATACTCAATCGAAATAACCTCTACCTGTAATGCCAAGGGTTAAGATAGTGAATCACAACCCCTTGGTAGGACAAGATGAAATTTATGCTACCTTTGACTGTTTTAGAGTTTTTCCATAGAAAGGTATATGTATTTGGTTTTGATATAAAAGTAAAGAAGAAAGAAAAGATCTCAGGAATTATTACAATCAAGTACCACACTTTACCCGAGACACCATATGGGAAAATGACGAAAACTTAAGGAAACATCACACAAAAGAGAGCCAAGAGGTCAGCCCTTTCCCAGCAGGTGATCACAAGGCTGAAAGGAACATAGGATGCAGTATAACAAAAATAACCCAACTTTCTACAGACGAGGCCCTCCCAAGGGATTTAAGGAACAAGGTCATTTATTCCAAGGGAACAAAATCTAAATTTTGAGGAGAACAAAAGACAATATATAAGAACATATCGGGGCTCGAGCTAGGTAGAGACTTGAGAGAAGTATTTCCCTCATCTAGCTCTATTTTTAGCTCACCTGAGCCAAAGGCTCATGAGTGAGCTAATAGTATACCAATGTCTGCGGCATGCGTGGTCCATCTGTCCATAGTCAGTCAACATTTTCAAACATCTCCTCTGAAACCACCGGGCCAATTAAACTCAAATTTCATATGAAGACTCTTTAGGGTGGGGGAAGCAAAGTTTGTTCAAATGGTCCTGGTCACACAAACAAGATGGCCGCCACGCCCATATATGTTAAAGAACCTTTAAAACTCTTCTCTTGAACCAGAAGGCCGATGACCTTGGGACTTGGTATGTAGCATTGTGGATGTGGGGCGTACCAAGTTTGTTCAAATGATAATCCTAGGTTGACCTTGACCTACTTAACGTCAAGGCCAAATTTGTTTCCTAATGCATTTAAATGGGATTTTTTTGTGAAAAGTTTATGTTTTGAAAACTGTTGAAGCCATAGTCATTATTCTCACATCATATGTTTAACTTGAGGCAATTGCTATCAATAAGTTCCAAAGGTCAAGGTTGACCTTTCAGCCAAGGTCGCTTATATTGGAGTCCCATCAATATATTAAAACATAGTTTTATCACAAACCACTAGGCCAATTGAACTCAAACTTCATATGGAGACTCCTTAGGTTAAGAGATCCAAAGTTTGTTCAAATGGTCCTGGTCACATTACCAAGATGGCCACCATGCCCATATATGGTAAAAACCATTAAAATTTTTTCTCCAGAACCAGCATGTAACTTGGGGATGTAGTGGGTACAAATGATGATCCCAGGTTGACCATGACCTACTTGTCTTCAAGGCCGAATTTGCTTCCTTATGCATTTAAATGGATTTTTTTGGAAAAGTTGATTTTTGAATGCTGTTGAAACCAAAGTCATTATTCTCACTTGATATGTTAAACCTAATGAGACAATGTCTATAAATATGTGCCATAGGTCAAGGTTGACCTTTAGCCTTTCAGCCAATCATATTGGAGCCCCATCAATGTATTAAATGTGCCCCGAAACCACTAGGCCAATTGAACTCAAATTTCATATGAAGACTCCTTATGATAGGTTAGCCAAAATTTATACAAATTGTTCTGGTCACATGACCAAGATGGCTGTTATGTCCATATAAGGTAAAACTCCTTTAAATATCTTCTCTGGAACCAAAAGGCAAATTGCCTTGGTACTTGGTATGTAGCATCGGGGAATGGGGCCCTACCAGGTTTGCACAAATGACGAATCTAGATTGACCTTGACCTACTTTATGGCAAGGTCAAATTTTTATTCCTAATGTATATATATGGGAAAAATCTTGAAATGTTAATTTAACTATAACTGTTTAAGCCGAAATCATAATACTTGTGAGAGGTGTTTAACCTAATGAGACAATGTTTTTATTTTAGCTACATATACATACTGCTATATCTACCAAGTTTGTTCAAATTATGTCCGTATGGCCAAGAATGGGCCCGTCCAGGGGTCAATGTTTTACATAGGCTTATAAAGGGAAAACATGAAAAAATCTTCTCTGAAACCACAAGGCCTTGGTATTTGATATGTAGCATCACCTAGTTGACCTGAATCAAGTTTGTACAAATTATGCCTCTGGGACAAAAAGTGGCCCCGCCCCAGGTGTCACCAGGGACAAGGCCAGCTTTCAACATATATTATATGTAAGCTTTAAATAAAACTCAGGTGAGCTATTTAGAGCCTCTTGGCCCTCTTGTTTTGAAACTTAGCGTTTTTACCCCACATATGACACATGTAAAGTAAGTAAAGGTGCAAAGATCAGGAATCGATACAATCAAGTACCACACCTGACCCAGGATACCAATGGGAAAGTGACAAACTCACAGAAGACACCGCAAACGAGAGCCAAGAGGTCAGCCCTTTCCCAGCAGGTGACCACAAAGCACATATAAACAGACGCGCACAGACATAGCAAACAAAAGACAGAACAAAAACATAAAAGATCCACAAAAGAAGTACCGCCTTGGAACGGTCAGTAAAGCCTATTCCTATAGTAATACTTGCTTTATACCTGAATGATGTCCAGTTTGGTAAGGGAATAATACCATTTATGTTGGTAAAATGCATACAAAGATAATTTTAAGGAGAATATTACATATCATCTATTCTGTATGGATCTAAAGTTGTGAGGAAGAGAGAGCTGGTCGCTTTGATTTCTTTGTCTTACAGGCATCTTTTTACTGTAAATGTTCTGTGACTCTTCCTCATGGTAACGTGGGTTGGTCTGCGGTGTGTGATTGTGGTATTTCCTGATCATACTCACTAACTTTTTGTGAAGCAGTTTGAAACAGAACAGAGGTTTATCACTCAGAAAAGATCCCTAGCATTGTTTGTAGAACACGTTTATTGTAGCCATTGCTATACTTATGGACTCAATTAAAGTGTTTGTTATTTTTTATGGGTCGTAGGAATCCTCGTTAAGTAAATAAAGTATTAAATTAATGAATTTTGATTTACTTAGTCTGACAGTGGAATTATGTTTCAGATAATATCATTTTGATATTTAGTCAATCAAATGTAAACATTCTGATTGATACAAAATTTGCACCAAATTAATATTTTGCATATTTCAAATCAAACAAAAGAGATTAATTGCAGTAACGGGGAAAAGTAAAAGCCGCAAGTCCATTTGATTTCGGTGAGTCCATCATTGGCGACAGTGCTCATACTGTTTAGAGTGTCCTCTTAATGCTGATATTTGCTAGAATAGTTGCCAATTTTGCGTGCTTTGATGAATCTATATCCTGGCGAGTTTACAACTCGTTCTAATGTTTGATACACAATTAAGACTTTGTTATTAATGATTCTACACTGACCCAAAATGAAAACTTTACAGTTTATTTCTTTGAATAACTGTTTTATGAGTATACATGTCGCTGTAAGATTTACGCATGTTATCGAGACTTCGTCGCAGATAACGATTATGCAATTTTATTCAAATCCTAGGTCTATTCAAACGTCAACGCCTGAAAAACGTGTTCCTTACGTTGCACGTGCTGAGGAACAGGTGGTTCATTAACAGCTTTAAAACCGACAAGAAAACGTTTGCAGCTGAGTTATGGTAATAAAAAATAATTTATTGTTACAAAACGCTTCCATTTAGTGACGGCACGCCTGTCAAAAGATCAAAGAAACCAAGTTATTGACGTGCTCAAGGCGGGGTCTACGGTAAATGATATCGCGCATCATTTTGGCTGCTCTAGATAGACTATTCATTATCTTATGAACCCGTACAACAGAACTGGGTATGTCAGAGTTCGTGCAAGACCTGGTCTCGCATGTGTGACCACGTTACGTCCTTATCGCGTTTACGCGTTTACTCACCCACGTAATCGTTTTAAACGGTAACCATTATTGCTCGTCTTTACGGGGTTCATGCACAAAAGATAATTAGTCATTTCGTGCAAAATAACGGACCTGGCATTTTCCAGCATGACAATGCAAGGCCTCATACAACACGTAAATAACCACACAATTCCATGCTAAAATATCGTCAACCTCTTGCCTTGGCCTGCTTCATCCCCGGTCATGAACCCCAAAGAACACAAAAAGGATGAAAGGGGGCGGAGGGTCAGGTCAAATCATCAAATGGATGCGTTAAATGACCCCAATATGCACATCTGTTAGAATTACATACGTATCCCTAACGTGCTCGTACAACGTTACGTAAATTCAACGAGGCGACGTATTTTGCTAAGTATTCGTAAAAATGAAGGTCATACTAGTTACTGATAATTTTTCTAACATAACTTAAAGCTCGCAGTCAGTAATTTCTTGTTTCCAAAATGTGTGTGACTTGTTTACTTTTTTTTAGAAATTTTCATTTTGACCCCTCTGAACTGAATTATTCATAAAAATTATGCAATTTATGATTTTCATCCGATAATTTTTTCAGAGACATCGATAAGGCATTGAAGATTCGATGACCGAAAAAAATAACCCCGAAACTTAATTTATCATCAAAATATATTCTTTTGAATACTGTGTAAAGTTTTCATTTTGGGTCAGTGTATTTACCATTTTGTCAAAACCACATTCCAGATATATAAGCATGCATCGCTAAAACTAAGTAAGATCCTATGACTTCCTTTTTGGTTAAAAAACAGTTTACCATTCTATCCAGCATTCAAAAAGAGCATTGTATAATAACGTAAATGGCACCTGGCCAACTTTGGCCAGACATAATTTTAGCTCATAAAGATTTTATTTAAATTGGTTTCCAAGTAACAATTGACCTGTTTCCTTGGATATGATCGTATTTAATTTGAGCATTGCCATAAAGTAAAATTCACCATTTTAACTGATTTTCATATTCTTTTCTTTTACATTATTATTGCTTGAACAATTGATAAGAAGTACTTAGTTAATGTTATTGACATTAATTAAATAATGAAAGCTTTGCTGAATAAAAACTTAAGTCAATTTAGAAGCTTGAAAAGAAGCATTATTGTCTTACAGATGTATTGTTTCTACAAATGCTCTGTGGCTGTTCCTCACGGTGCCGTAGATTGGTCTGCATATTTCCTTATCATACTTCTTGAGTAACGCCTCACCATCTGAATACGCAACTAGATGTCAGAATACAAATTAATTTGGAGACAGTCTCTTTAAACAATACCTGAAAACAAACAGTTATGACTACCTCCCTAAAACATTTAGTAATGGTAAATTAAACTAAATATACATAGAATCTTGCCTGTATCATATATCATTCGGCTATTGGGTCACCGTCTAGACACGCCTCCAACTGGCTCCTAAACTGGTACATCGTTTAACACGTGGCGATAAAGTGAAAGAATAGTGGCCTTAATTTTAACAACTGTAAACTGGTACTAAAATGATTGCCTTTGAATAAGTGATTAGACTTATTTCAATTAAACAGATTTCTTCAGATAAATATAACAAAATTCTAAACTCACTGTGATATATTAGCTTTTCAGGCTCAGTTATATATCGTCTTTGACAACACTTTAGATAAACATAGGGTCTTACGATATACTTTATTTAGTAATATATGTTATTTTAACACATTTAACAGAAAATGTGAATGTATTCTTCTAGGTACTGCTACTTGAGAGCAATCATTTTCTTTGTTTATTAGTTTTAAAATCTATAATTTTGGGCAAATCATTTTTGTAGATATGAAAAGTTAAATATATTATTTTGCAAATGTAAATATGCACTAAAAATTAATACAAACTTAACACTAATTGATTAATCTTTTTTTTTTCCAGGCAAACTGGGATGTTGATATCTATTTAAGAAATGCAACAGTGTTTAGATCATATATAACGCACCATAAAATGTTTGAATGTAATATAAATGACACTACAATGGGCCCAACTGTTTTTTTATAAACATAAATATCTGTAGGAAAATGAAAGTTATTGTATTTTACATGAATATTCGGCCAATTTGAATACAAGCTCGAGACCCTGGACTAAGAAATGAGGGGTAACGTAGTTAACATGCTGTAACAGCTAAACACCTCAACCGCCAGAGAGCTTACATGTTTCAAAAATCTTTGCCAGAAACATAAATCTATGCTAACTTCTGATTTTAATAAGAACACACACGTACACACACTTTTCAAGAATATAGTTTTGTACACAATATGTTTTCCTGCATACTGACATCACATTGACGTCAGTTTTACATAGAATTGACGCCGATGCTGAATGAAGGATTTTCGTTTTGGTCCTATAATAGACTTGTTCAACCACATCAACGCAATGAACAACACAATAATGCGATATAGCACTAGCAGATATAAGTTGTTTGATTCATGTAAAAAGACGGTACGCCATTTTGTGACGTCACTTTGACGTTAATGCTGCAAGAAAAAAATGGAAACAAATGGCAAATAATTTTCTAATTGAAAATCGCCAAATTTTTGACACTGCGGCCTACACTGCATGTCCAATCCTTGGTTTGATTTGCGATTTCTTTTTATTTTTATTTCCTTTGTTTTGTCTGATGCTTAAGATAAGAGATGCCTGCATTTCAACGAGTTCGCTATGCTTAATAGGATGCTTGCATAAACTTGAAAAGACAGAGTGAAGAAAGAGGACTTTCCTAGAGAAGCAGCAATTTTGAATATCTACACACTAATAAAATGTATCATAAGCAGAGAAAAAAATAAAACAATATTTGAAAGGGGTACGTGCATTAATAGGCTATTTTGGCCCCACTATGAGGTCAAAAAATAAAAGCTGCTCTTCACAAGTTTCGTCTTGTTAGTTTATAAGAACTATAGCCAAAGTCTAAAAGTCTGGTATTGATTCGACTTTTACCGTTGCTATGGTAACAAAAATGGTCGCCAAAATAGGCTGAAAATAGGAAAATGGCCATTTTGGAGCAAATTTGAGACATGTAGTAGAGGAATTTATATAGAGTACAAGCAAATACCAAAATGTTATTTTAACCGATGATAAGTATCATTGCACACAATATATTAAAAAAAAAATTTTTTTTTTTTTTGGGGGGGGGGTATTCGCCTGTTCTTAAATAATCAGTCTCCAAAAGCCTTAAATTTGGCCCTAAATGGCAATTTCTCTATTTTAGGCCCATTTCGTCCGCCATTTTTTTACCATAGCAACGGTAAAAGTAAAATAAAAGCCAGAATATAACACTTGGGTTATGCTTCTAATAAACCAATTGGATGAAATTGATGAAACTCAACTTTCAGTTTTTGTCTCCAGACGGAGCCAAATTTGCACGTAGCTCTTTCAGATATAGTTTCATTTTTTTCTCTGCTTATGATGTATTTTATTAGTGTGTAGATGGATAAAGTATCATACTCCTTAGAGCACACAACCATTTACTTTTAAGTTTAAATGTTTAAGATTATATCGGAACCGCGAGCTTTTTTAAACTTAGACGAATCAAATCGACCTAGATTCAAAGTACGTTCACCTTTAAAATAAACTGTATAAGTATTTTAGAATTATTAAGGCAACGCTTTCTTCAGGAAGAACAGGTAAAATCAACTTTTTTCGTTTGTTCTTTTTTGTGATTTATTTTTTTGGTCATGGAACTCGCACATAAATGTTTATTTGACCAGTTTATTTCCGTTTTGATTTTTTTATTTCGTTTTTTTTTTCCATTTTTTTCCAATTTTATAAGAAATAAAACATTTTGTAAGCAAACAGTGTAGATCCTTATCAGCCGCCGCGTTATGCCTCGGGGTTCGCCATTGACCATAGGACACTAGGCTTATATGGGCTAAATTTATTCCTTAGCCGTTTGTGCTTGGTTTTTTAATTGACTGAAACAAAGGAAAACAGTATGGACAAGATCAGTCACTACAGAATACGATGTTTATAATCAGAGTCTCCAGGTTGCTTTCGTGAACTTCAAAGAATAAAAGGAGGACGCCCAGATACCAATGTGTTATATGTAAGTAGCCTACCCAAATAACATAAGATGTTTTATTTATGTATTTACTTGTTGGTGTTGATGCTTTGTCAGTCGTGCCAGGACGATTTTCTGCTTCCTGGGTTGAACCAGTAATAGACAGAGGATAAATTGTCTTGCTCTAGGACACAACTCGCTGCCTACAATGAGTCTAGAATCATAAACCCTTCGACTTCAAGTCTAACAACTGTTTATTTGTTTCTGTTGATGCTTTACGTCCTAGCTATCACTTTTTCAAACATATCGGGACGATTTCCTGTCTCCCTAGGTTGAATCAGTCTAGTACTAAGCAGCGGATAAAATGTTTTGCTCAAGCATAAAACAATAACTCCGGTGAGCCTCGAACTTGGCATCATTTCAATCCCCAGGTTAACGATTTACCAAATGAGACAGCGTTCCACGACAACTGTTTGACGCTTTTCAATCCTGTTTTAATAATAATAATAATAATAATAATAAAAGATGAGAGAAGAGTAGTAGTAGCAACAGCAGCACCAACACCAGCAACAGCAGCAGCAGCAGAGCCTTCCCGCCACAATGTAGGGCCAGATATCGAGTGTTTTTTACGAGTTTTCCTCTTCACATATAATGCGTGTCTGACAATACTGTGCAGAGTCATCAGAGCATGTATTAGTCACCAGTACTGTAAGTACCCAAATAGCATATGCTGGCTCATTCATACTGTTAACCCTTTTATGCCGAATGGAATTTCCAACCGTTATCAATTGGACCAGTCCATTTCCGTTTTAAGGGTTGTAGGGTGGTATTGTTCATTTTCATTCAAATTAAAAAAAACAAAAAACTTCTGTAAGCAAACAGTGGAGAACCTGATCAGACACCGCGTTTTCTGGCATCTGATCTGGTTTTGCATCTGATCTGTATTATTATGACTGTCAGCCATAGATTTGTACAGGTCACAGGTTGTTATTTCTGACTAGTAGACCATCCTTTCCTAAAACAAGAGGTTTCCAAAGCAAGCGATCAAAGTGAGCGCTTTTTCGAGAGTTCTGCAGATATTACCGAAGCTTCTTCAGGCGTTACTTCTTTATATTTGGTGATTGCACCATCTGACACTTGGGTCAGTTCATTTCTTTTTTTGTTGAGTATAGACGCGCTAACCTGACACTTGGGTCAGTTCATTTTCTTCCTTTATGCATATTGTTTGAATGCGAAAGATCGAAGGGAAGACTTTATTATATGTCGCGATGTTTCAACCGCGAAAAATACAGCATGTCTCAGGTGAAAACATGCTTTTAGTTGAAGAGTTAATCGAATTTCTTTAGATTGAAAGCGGGAAGGCTCTGCTGCTGCTGTTCCTGGTGCTGCTGCTGCTACTACTCTTCTCTCATCTTTATTATTATTATTATTATTATTATTATTATTATTATTATTATTATTATTAAATGCTTTCGTTTCTGATATGGCAAAGTGTCACGCAGATACATTGTTCCTCATTTTGTATGTGTATTTCAGGTATAGCCATGAAGTTAAACGTTATAAATTCTATGTTTATATTTGTGACCGTTTATTCTCTATCTACTATCACTGACGCCCATGGAGGATGTTATTGGTGCTGGAGGTGGCGTAAGTATAGAAATTACGTTCATAGGCTAGAATATTAATCAATTTTGTTTATGCATCCAATATGGATGCAATATCTTTTTTTTTATCAAGTATAAAAGTTCTGTAGAATGCAACACTCATCAAGGTGCTCAAAGTGTCAAATTCGGCCTTTCCCCACATTAATATGGATTTTCAATGATCACAAAAATTCACCCGATTCCTCTTCTTTAAATCTAGATAAATGACTATTCCTTTAAAATGTAAATTAGTATGACCAGGAAATGCCACAATTACACACTACAGGCCAAACCACGGCACCATGTGGAAAAGCTAAATGACATCAAGAAGACAATACAAGTAAAGCAAACAACTCTCTCTCTCTCTCTCTCTCTCTCTCTCTCTCTCTCTCTCAGAGATGAATACAAAACAAGAAAGCACATATATACACTGTATAACAAAATATGGACCCAGCCCCTACCCCTAACAAACAATAGGTTGAGAGCCCTTTTCTTTGATTCCTTGTATGCTTATTAATTTGCTTTTCCATGTGATTATAAATTGCAGAAGTAAGCAAGCCTCCAAAAGCGCCAACATGTAACTAATATTGTATTTTAATATATAGTAGCAGAATTGGTGCAAGTAAAATTAATTTAAGCCCAATGGGCTTCGGCTGCTTCCATTCTAAGGGAATAGTTCTGATATTGTTGATACATTGTTCAATGCTGTTTCTGTTGTTTGTGAATTTATTTTGCGTTTGGTTATCGTTTTGTTATGCAGTACTTTGTGTCCACATTAGTTTTGAAATCATCTTGCTGAGCAAGAGAGAGCTGATTGCTTTACTTTAACTGTCTTCCTGATGCATTATAACTGTTAGTGTTTTGTTGGTCTGAAGTGTGTAATTGTGGTATTTTCTGGTCATACTCACTTTGTTTCTTTTACCATTTGTTCAAAATACGGAGTATCATCAGTAAGTAATCTAGATATCTTGAGTAGAGTTGACATTGCATCATAATCTAATCAAATGAAAACTTACTGAATTAATTGAACAAACTTTTGATAGAGATGACTCTGTTTATTTGGCTTTTAACAGTCCCATGTCACTGCTCGGAAGATTTATTACTTTTACGAATATCTAGAAGAGAAACAATGTCAAAATCTGGTAATTTAGAAATACTACCCTAACTCACGATAGATATTATCATTGTAGCCAATCGAATTTGGTGTTTGCAATAATTTTATCAATTTTTCAACCAATCGTCCTATTACTAGAAGAAGAAGAAATCCGACGGAATACAATAGGTGATTCATGTTTATTTGAACTATTTAAAATTGCTATTACTCATGCATTTTTCTTTATGTTTTGTAATAATTGATTGACATAGATTAGTCTGATCTCCAGAAATATGGATTCACTATGAAAATATCTTTTAGATTTACTCACTTGTTTAAGACAATCTCTAACGATGAGTAGTCAAAAAAATTTAAGCGTTTAAAAATGCTGTCTAAAACAAAATCTTCTGAATCGTTTTCGGACTATTTCTCCTATTAGACATTTAAAGTCTTTCTCTTGAAACCTATAATAAATTGTACGTATATAGTTAAAGTGTTTATGTCTGTTAGAAACTTAAGCATTTTAGTTGGATGTTTACTTTTTGGAAGCAATTTGAATACCAAATTTTAGCATTTACAGTTTCAAAGGCAACACTAGAGTGTTTGCACATAAATGCAATGTTGGGTGATCAATTTTATTGGCGATATAAATCTGAAATATCTAAGAACTTGAGTCGACTGTAATTTTTGATAACTTGTTTTAGAAATTCTTTCAGGACACATTATATACATGGAATACCCATTTTGGGACTTGTGTGGCGAAACTTATTAAGGCCAGTAGTCAAGCAAAATCAGACGCAAAGAAGCCGTTTTTCATTCAAATAATAAACTGAATGATCCCCTAAACTTAACAGAAAATTGCACACCTAAATACGCGTTTTCACGAAAGATACACCAGTTTTAGCTGTTAAAATCAGTAAAAGGGGGTGGGTGTGTATTTACGGCCGCCATGTTAGCTTTATGCTTTAAATATCCATTTTTCTGTTCGGTTCTAACAGGGACGCGTTTGTTAACTATGAGAAAGCAAACTTGTTTATTGTTACTCCCATTGTAGGAGTCTGTAATTTTTTCTATGTTTCTATGCTTTGTTGTACGTTACTTTATGTCCATTCTAATGTTGCACTCATCTTAATGGTGAAGAGAGAGCTGGTTGCTGTTTAGTTTGTCTTCCTGGTGTCTCTTGATTGTTGTGTGGCTCTTCCTCGCGGTGCCATGGGCTTGTCTTCAGTTTGTGATTGTGGTATTTCCTGGTCATACTCACTTACTATTTTTAGTTTGTTTTATGCATATGCAACCTAAAAATGAAATTCAAATTTGTTCAACTAAACATGAAACAGGTCTCGTACAATATTGTTCCTTGAAAGTGACAATGAACGCTCATGTAATATCCTCTATACAGCAACTGATTTCATTTACTTTCTACTTTTGGACTGGTGGTGAAGAGGACCCATTTCACATACGTTATAGGAGCAAACTCTTTTGTCGCAGACAAATGCATACACACGATGGAATTATTTCTAAACATTAAGCTTAGATGTGTTGCTAGCCTGCATGACTAACTAGACTGAATGGCTAAATACAAATGGTCACAAAGTAGACTAGCTTTCAAAGCTAATATTGTGAATATTGTATAAACAAAAATAAATACTTCAGGACCCGGAATTACAATGCCTCCTTAAAGTTAAGGGAGACTTAAGTTAAGTATTGATATTTCATCATGCCATATTAAATGCTAATCAAAATGCCCGGATCGATGTGGTACTTGTGATCTTCAGAAAAATTGAAACTATTTTGATTTTAATTAGTTTGAAACGTTATTTTTCGCATCCTGAAAAATCAATAGTTAACTCAAGTCTTCCTTAACTTAAAGGAGGCATTGTAATTCCGCCCCAGATAGTCAGATATGCGATTGGCTAATATAAATCGGTTACTATTTGTAGGGAATCATTGTCAGAGTGAGTCAACTTTAACCATAGTTTCTTCAGAATGTTCTAGACCATTGTCCGGAGTAACACTTTATTCTCGGAACTATATGGCCATTGTCAGCTCATCCAATGGGAGGTACAGAATCCGAGCCTGTAGTCTGCCTCTCTATGTTACACTTAAGAAATATGGATACAGAACCATGCGTGTGATTGTACGACGTTCTACTGAGAAATTTACCATGAGGTGTTTAGGTATGTTTATCATAGTACGGTTGCATCTTGCTGTTGCGTTTGTAATCACATGGTACTGGGCATCAACACTACTATCGTGCCAACCAAGAGTGACAGTGACGACATATTGTGTGTACAATAGCTAAGTAAAACATTAACTTGTACACTCTACTTGAGCAAACGCGAATCGTTAGATCATTTGTGTATTAATCCTATCCTGAGGATAAGATTAATACACAAGTGATCAATCGATTATTAGTCCCTGATAACTTTGTAAAAACAACATGACGTCACTGTCACTCTTGGCTGGCAGGAAAGTAGTTTACGTTGCTTCTGTCTTCATGTTTTTATGACTGTGCAATTTAGTCTCACTGTTAAGTAACTTTAGATAAAATACACAATCAGCTTTGTAAGGCCGGTACCGCAAGTTTCAGATTTTCTTTTCTTTCAAGTTGCATTTGTCAAGATTGTGTTCTTATAGCTCAATACAGCATTTGAACCATTACATTGGCAATCGGGTGATGCTTTTAGGAGCCTGTATATATGAGCATTCTAACCAGAGCCATCACGGCTCGCTCTCAATAAGAAAGTAAATATTTGAGCCGCGACATGAGATTTCCAACAATGAGGTATGTTTGATTAGCAAAGCCTCAGATCAGCCTGCGCATAAGCGCAGTCTGATCAGAGCATTTCCTAGTCCCTTTAATATTCTATGAGTGTTAAGCCACTGACTGAATGCCATTTTGAGTTTCTAAGGTTAAAAGGCGGTTGCACAGGCTCGTCTGAGTCTACACTTGTGAAAATGTCACATTGTTGAAAATCACATGTCACGGCTCATTTGTAGACCAACAGTTAAGACATCTGATACCACTAGATAGCTGCGTGTGTTTATTTACAGGGTGTGAATAGGCAACAGGTACCTCAATATACTGAGTTGGTTCATTTTAATTTCTCATATTCTGATAGCATCCATTTTAGCCGACTGGCGACTTTCCAAATCATATCAATTTGACAAGTTCATTTTTGTTCTAAGGGTTGTTGGGTGATATTTTTCTTTCTATAGAACAAGCTGTTAGTAAAGTGTGAAGAACCTGAACAGTCGCCGCTTTTTGTGGGCCCGATCTTGATCTCTTATGTTTGCCTTTCTTACACTAAGGAAAACTAGGCTTACTAAAGCTTTTTTAATCATTTTGTTACTATCGCATATGCACATGACCCTCACATAAACAGCGATGCAGTTGTGGTCAACTGGTTGTCCGAGTCCTCATCTACATGTATATGCGAGCAACAAAGACTCCTGTCGTGTTGTATGGCACCATAGGCATGCTCGGATCCAGAGGAGGGCTGGGACCTGGGTCAGGACTCCCCCCCCCCTGTAAAATCACAACGCCGAAGGTTTCCATATGGTCTCCCCTAGAAATATTACAAAGCTACCCTGCCAGCATTCATTCTCCCGCCAACGAACCGCAATTTACATGGCTTTAGGGTGTATATTGAGGTTAAACATTATAAATTTTGTTGATATTATCATTAATTGATTGTCTACTTAAATAAAGTCGATGCTATTTGTGCCGTGACATGAGATTTCCAACAATGTGGTATGTGCGACCAGCAAAACCTCAGATCAGCCTGCACATACGTGCAGTCTGATCAGAGCCTTTGCTGGTCGCTTGAATATTATATAAGTGTGAAGCTACTGACTGAAAATCATTTGGAGTTTCTAGCTTAAAAGGATGCTGCACAGGCTAGTCTAAGTCCACACTTGTCAAAATGCCACATTATTGGAAATCACATGTCGCGGCTCATTTTTTGTTAATCACTGCAATACCCTTTCTCTCAATAAGTATGTACTATTAAAACAGTGAAGTTAGCAATCCAGGAGCATTTTTCCAAATTAGTTCATTTTATAATCTGCTTTTGTAATTCATCTCAATTCAGTTTGCTCTGAATGTGTACATGTACATGTCTATTGAAATAGTGAATTAAATTAGCTCCCAAAGACATTCTAGTTAGTAACAGATCCATCCATTTCTCTATTCAAATTTGTTCATCTCCAAATAATTGATCCGCGACCTGAGATTTCCTACAATGTGGTATGTGAAACCAGTAAAGCCTCAGATCAGCCTGCGCATACGCGCAGTCTGGTCGGAGCCTTTGCTAGTCGCTTGAATATTCTATGAGTGTTAAACTACTGACTGAACATCACTGGGAGTTTCTAAGCTCCAAATGAGGCTACACAGGCTCGTCCGAGTATACACTTGTCAAAATGCCACATTGTTGGAAATCACATGTCACGGCTCAATTAAAGTTTTGTTATAATTCAAAGGTAGTGAAGGTAAAACGGTGTACGCAACAGTTAGGTCAGACTGTACAGGACCTCTAGAAGGTGTCCAGTTTACATCCACGGAACTCATTGGTGTGACTAGCAATACCCCTGGGAGTTATAGATTGAGAGTTTGTGCACTTCCTACTTATATTACTAGCACAAAAGATGGGTACCAACCAGTTACACAACGAGTGATACGAACTTCCATGTCAGTTCAGATGACTTGCCCAGGTAGGTTCAGATAGGGATATTATATGAGTAAATGTTTGAGATATATACATAACATAACATAACATAACATGATTTTATGAGGCGTTAAACAGCATACATATGAATATTGTCTCCTTGAAATATATACACAAAACAATTACATTGTTGTTAGTCATATAGTTGGCCATCCAGAGTCTGAATAAAATTATGTTGGCATTTTTGAGTACATTTTGGCATCCATGCTCAAAGTGTATCTTGATGTGTTTTTAGAAGGATAGGGGTGGATGCCAAGTCTGGAAATGCCCCAAAGTCCCAGAATTAGGTCAAAGGTCAACTGAGTGCAAATTCTTGTATATACGTCAGATTTTAGCGTTTTTATCAATTAGCTATCCAAAATTATGATTCAAAGTAATGCAAAATCTATTTTGGATAATACAGCCTTGCTATATAAACAAACAGCATCATCAAGGCATAATGTGTGTTTGGATCAAAGGTCATTTAAGTGCAAAATCGGTGAAAATTGTAGCAATATTTTATTTATAGGGGCAAAATTCAAATTTTAAGTTCCTTTCTATCTTAATGTAAGATTTTTTTATTGCTATCCTGCTAGGTGTGTGTCTTTTATGTTTGGAAAGCAATGATTTACTAAGTTTCCCGCTGTCAAATTTTCATAATAGGAATGTAAAGTGCGTTACTGTATAAAATTAATTGAAATGTAATACAACTAAGAATAACCATTTCATTTTAAAGAAATATTTTTTGATTAATGCTTTGTATGAATACGTCATTTTATGTTATGCAATTATCTACCCTTTTTATACATAAGATGTGTTTAAGTTATTACTTACGTTACATTTTACCATCTGAAATTGGGCCATTTCTCAAAGGTATATGTTCCTAGCTACTATACAGCTTTCATGAGTACTTGGCCATGATCTCATGCTTATTGGACTAAAATATATTTCTTTTCTCATTTCAAACATTTGTTGTTTTTGTTCCCATCTATGAGTAATTGTAAAACCATTTTTACAAGGCCACTACCTGCTAATTGCATATACTAAGCATAGCTTTATGAAAACACAAATACCAAGCCTACTTTCATAAAACATCAGGCGTGTTGAAACTATGATAGAATATGGTAAATACCATATACTGGAAGGAATATATCCTCACATTGGTCTTCACATCGATCTGTTAGCAGATGGTAACATACATAACATAAAGCTAATATACAGGTACATTTCTAATCATGACCATCCAGTGAAACATTGTTAAATTTTTGTGGGGTATATCATGGAAATAGCCTTGACATTAAGGGTATTCCTCCATATAACTTTAAAATTTAATTGTAGGGGTGTCCTTTCATTTGCACATATTAATGAAATGATGTGGATTCATAAGCAGCATTTCTTTGAATCAGGCTGCTTGTGTAAATGTATTCATCCATATATCGAAGCAGTATAGATATGATATTAAAGGTAACCTCAAATTTTAAGATACCATAAAATATATATATCTATGTCTTTCGCAACTTTTTATACATTGTAATTGCTTCAGTGTCGATAAATTCAATTCTAAGTATCTCATTTTAAACATATTTGCTTATTATGTTTTTGCAATGAAGATAGAGATCAAATGCTACGAGGTAATTGGCATGTGTTTCTTTATGTAATTCTTTTTAACTGTAAAATCCATTGCAAGTTTTATTCCAAATTAAATTTCCCCAAAACAGATGTCTGGTGACTTCTTGGGAACACAGGCATTCACCATATTGGAGCACCTGATGATTTGATTGTGTTCATAGTTTTCCATCAATTTGGGGTCATTTCTTAGTATTTAGAGTAAATGTGTCCTGAAATGGTTATCTTATATGTACATTTACTAGCATAATCCATTGGTTTAACATCTCTGATTTGCTTGATGTATATAAGATCCTAAGGTAGTTAACTCGCCTGTTCTAGTGTAGAATCTATCTGTTAACCATGGCAATTTGCTAAGACAGGGATTGATTGCATATAGGGTAGGTGCTTAACATTAATATATACAGTGAGCCACTTTAGTTACGCACCAATTTTTCAGGGCCCACATTTTTTGACAAAAATGCTGGAATCAAACATTCTCTACGATAATTTATTTATTGACATTTTATCTGTTTGATAACATCGAAAAAAAATATTGGAATCACTCATGCGAATCATTCTGCTACTCAAAGGCAATTTTGACAAATTTTGAAAAATGCACGTGCAAGCGGAACGCCTATATTTTCTATTTTTGTTTTGTGCTAGGCATTATCCAAGATGATCGTTGTGACAGAAAAACACCAAAAACAATTTATTTATTCAAGTAAAACCCCTTTTTTCGGTCGTTGAATTTAGTAACCCCGTTACTTTTTGAAGAAATTCTCGTTTAAACGTCATATTAACGTCAGTTACAATAATCATACCGGGTTTTCTCCTCAAACTATTTTGTAATGAGTCACTTGTTGGCATAGAAGTATCAAAACACTAAAACATCTTATCGTTGACACGTCTTATAGCCTTGGTAGTAGTGACGTCATCACTTACGTCAACACCATGACGCCAATAAATCCATTAATTCTTTTACGAAAAAAAACGGCGGATACATGGTTTTTTAAAATGAAATCATAAAACAAGTGTTTTGATAACTAGTTTACTCAGAATCATACGAAATTTTAACTAATTTAAAAGAAAGTACTAAAACCAACTTTTTTCAAACCTTGGCCAGCTGGGAACAAAAATAGTAAAACATTAAAAAAATATGAAGTTAACAATCACATTCCAGTCTTAGATATTGCCAAGAATAAATCGGCTCTTATATCTGGCATAGCAGAAATTCGACCCTGAAAAAAGTGCAATGTGATATGAGTTTCAATTGAGATAATGCAATGTGAAATGGTGTTTTGAGGGTAGTGCACTTAAAAATCCATTTTCTCCTTCGTTTTTGATCTGATCACAATGAAATATCAATGGCTAATGCAAATATAGATGCGCTTAACGTTGGTAGTCTCAGAATAAATATACACATTTATTATCCGAGTAATTTTACATTTTATAAGTGGTGCATAACTAAAGTGGCTCACTGTACATCTACTGCTCGTAGATACAAGTGCAATATATCCGATTGGATAGCACTTGTAACTGGTAACATACTCGAAATGTGTAGTTTTAATATGGCTTTACTCTTGAAATAAAACTGAACTACATGTACTTTCCTTTCACTATATACAAGACAGTCCTCAAACAGTGTTAGTCATCACAAATATCTACAAGAATATAGGTACCAGAGTGAGCAAGTTTATGCTTAAATGCTTTCTGCAAGCTGTTGTCAGCAATGTTGTTCATATTTTCGATGGTTTTGCATATATATTTAAGACTATCACAATGAGCCTGATTTAGTTAACCTTTTAAAACCAACAAACAGACCATAACTCACTTTTCAAAGGACATATATAAAACATGTACTAGGGTCACAAATAGCTCAACAAAATGAAATACTGCATAAACAAAACTAAAAACAACTACCTTGTGAATAAGAAAAGCAGAGATATCAGCTGCGTGTGACACTACTTTTTCAACGTTCAGTTTAATCTGTGAGTTTCAGAGATGCAAACCATACTAGTGAATTTTGGGAGTCATGCTTTTGTTTTACGCTTAAGAATAAACAGTTAACTGATCTGATCTTTAAAATAAAGTATCACTAACGTTCGAATGATTTGTTGTTTATGTTACCATAAATTATGTTCAGATGTTTTACAAGACTGCTACATGGCTCAGGTAACCTTACCTCAAAACTTAGTCTAAGCTAATAAACAAGCAGAATAGTTTCTAGCAGAATTGCTGCAGAATATAATAAGATAATCATCATTACAATATGATATGAAATCTAGTTCAACAAAGCATAGACGATTTTAATTGGGACAGATGATACATTTATTTTATTATGTGATTGTCAACAGTGAAAAGTGAAAATTAAAAGAATTCAGCATACAAGGAAAATCGTTAATACTAGATCTAAGTAACACCCTATATTTGGACATAAACCATGCTGGTTCTGTACTACGAAAGCTTTGGTTGATGTTATATTTGCAATCTTCAAAAACCCATACGTGCCATAGAAGACATTCAGCACTATCCCTGCCTTAATTCCTGCCTTGCCACTAGATGTATGCAATATTGCTATGCTATTTTAAGTAAATTATTGATATTAAGTCAATATTTTAATCATGATGTAGATTGCATGTTTATCATTATGTACCATTGGTATAAATCTGAAAACTGTAATGTGAATGTAAAAGAACCAAGCAAATTGCAAAAAGTAATTGAGTAAGACCAGGAAATACCACATTCACATATTGCAGACCAACCCATAGCACTCTTTTAAATAAAGTCTTTAATAGAATATTATGTGTGTAGTATATGTAAGAGAATTGTTGAGAGCAGGCCCATATTTTATATAAACCTAACAACAATTTACTACTTTTATCTATTTATGTAAGGCATCCTTTGTTACCTACGTTAACTCATTAATATATGTGCAGCAATTTAAGATCCATTATTGTTAATATAGTTATAATTTGATTTCATTATGAAAGATATTTTACCAATTCCAATGCAATATAAATAATAGAAAATGAATCTGTAAGCAGCTATGCGTTACATGCTGGAGCCAGTACAAATTACATACTAATTAGCATATATATAAAATATTTACTTGATTTCACTTCATTGCAAGTTAAAAGTTATAAACAACTTCAAATATATGAAAATGAACATTTTCAAATAGAATATAGATCAATATCATGTATATTTAAGGTCATGTATCATGGTTTATTCTAATACGTGTAATTTGTAAAGTTATTATCTGCAATTTAGTATAAAATGTAACATACGTATCGCTGACGAGCAGAAATACACAGGACAGATGTATGCAATTGAATTTTATGTCTAGTTTAAACATTTTATGCTTAAACTGTTTCACTAATACTGTTAAAATAAATCAACATTAGCCTTGTACTGTGTGTACTGTTATTTTCAATGCCAGTAGGGTAACGTTGGTTACAGGTAATTTATAGAAAAATGACCACAGAAAAGTTCTTAAATTATAGGTTTCTAAGGCCCCAAGACATATCCCAAACTGAAAATAGTTTTACTTTCTTAGAGGTGCAGCAATCTCTCAAAGTAGCCCATATATCTCAATTTAGCCCAATTGAGGGAGAATTTCCGTCAGAATTGCACAAAACTTACGATGTTTGTCTTTGTAAAATCCATAAAAAGAAGCTTCCAAATGGGTTTCTTTAATGATAAACATGTTAATTCAAGCCTTCTGAAAGACTTGTACCGTTTTAGAGTTTAAAAAGCATCTTGTTGTCAGGCCAGAGAAAAAAAAGAAACAAAGTTTGTAAAAATGCTCTGATTATTGCACCCTATGACCTTTGACCCCATTATAAAGTAGACATATTAACATTTTGTTATAAAAAACATTCTCTCAATGTTTTCCAGACTTATAACTATAAGCATACAAAATTTGGCTTGAAATGAAATATGTTTACATATAAAAAGATAAAGTTGTTTTACAGTAGTACATATTTTCTCATTTTTGCACTCAATGACCTTTGACCTAATTTCTGGCCTTCATATGCAAATTCAGACTTGGTATTTTATACTTGATTGTATCGATTCCTGATCTTTGCACCCTTACTTACTTTGGCATCCACCCCTATGGCTTTGTACACATGCTAAATATTTTGTTAAAAGTGGTCTAACAAATGTACCCAAAAATGCCAACAAAACCAAAAATATGCATCTTTTTTCGATTCGGATTGCCAACTAATACTGAACACAGAAATAATTGCAAATGAAAACAGCCTGTTATATGCGGGAAGTAAGCATTAAACTTGCTAACTGTGGCCAAAGCTTTGCCTCTTGGCCATTAATGCGTAAACATAAAGGTGCCTTTAAAGTGTATAATAATGAATTGCGTCGTCATTTTCACATTCGATTGACGTCTAACATTTTAAAGTCATAATTCTTGCAGTAAATGTACTTTTATTGAAAAAAATCAAGAGGAATAGAACTTTACGGCATTTGTTTGTTTTTTGTTTATTTTGTTGCCTTACGCCCCAAGTCAACAGCTAAGGTCATGGCGGGACGGTCAGTTCACTTAACCACACTTTTTCCTGGGCAAGCTTGAACAAGCGGTTAACCAGTACTTCGTGCACATACTTTCGCTTGTAACTGACAACAACCTTTCTTGAATGATTCAGTGCTAGGGGGGAGAATGACCGTAGAAATTATTTCATGTTTCAATCTTCACTAAAGTATGGAACCGGACCGGGATCGAACTCGGGAGGCTAGATCTGCAGTCAGACTCGTATCTGTAGCCAGACACGTTACCGACAGCGCTACGTGGCATTTAACGCAATATTTGGTCTTGAAGTTATTGACATTAAGCGTTTGAAATCATAACGTAAGGTTGCAAGCTGATCATTTCGTGGATGCCCAAATTTATTCCAAATGTTTTGTATACAACAAACCGCTCTCCTTCCTATGGTGTATATATTTCTCAGCTTATTCGTTTTGCTAGAGTATGATCTAATGTTGATGACTTCAACAACAGAAACTTATTTTTAACTGCTAAATTATTAAAACAAGGTTATAGATATCATAAAATTCGAAAAGCATTTTCTAAATTCTACTACAGACACTCTGAGTTAATTGTTAAACACAACATTGGGTTAAAAACTCTTCTGCAACAAGGCACATCAGAACCTATATTTTATGGTGATTTAGTCTATAAATTCAAACGAATTGTTGGGAAACCTAATTTTAGTGATCAATTCAAAAAGATAGTAAAACGTTACATAAGGGTTGGATATAATTTGGATATCATGCGACAGTCTGCATGCCTAGTTTTAAACACAATCACGGTTTATAGCTATGGTTTCCTCTTTAATTGCACGACGGTGGGTCAGGCCTCAGACTCTATGATGGCTCTGACGTAAAGCTTTAATCGGTGGGTTGGTGCCTGATGCTTATCTGTAGCTGGACCCACCGTGGCTCAACGTGGGGTTTTCTTAAGCTCTGACTATCTGTGATTCATGAGCCCTTTTCTTTGTTTCATCATGGAGTGTTAATTTGATTAGTGTGTTTTCCATGATGGTACATTGCATTAGTTAGATGGCCTCCATGCGAGCTGAACATTTCTTGTACTTCAACAACAGCAGAATCTAGGGTGAAGATTTGGTACAAGTAAAATGCATTTAAGCCCCCCCCCCCCCCAGTGGCTTAGGCTGCTGTCCATTCTAAGGCGGTGGTTCTGTTGTTGTTGACTTTTTGTTTATTGTTACTCCCATTGTGGGAGTCTGTAATTGTTCTATGTTTTGTTGTACGTTACTTTATGTCCATTCTAGTATTGCAATCATCTTGATGGGGAAGAGAGAGCTGATTGCTTTGCTTAATTTGTCTTCCTGGTGTCTCGTGATGGTTGAGCGGCTCTTCCTCGCGGTGCCACGGGGTAGTCTGCAGTTTGTGATTGTGGTATTTCTTGATCATACTCACTTACTATTTTTGATAGAAAAATGACTTTCATTGACCATGTTTCACAGTTTTCTACTGGAGGTTAGGATGATAAAGCGCATGTTAGCTAGCATACGTACATAATGTAATCAGCGTAGTGGCTAAATCTACTGTAATGTGACGGATACGTGCTGCTTTTATGAAATAACATCATCTTAACAACCGACTTGCATTACATTATATTATAACGACGGTCACGAAGTATATAGGGGGTATATAGAGGGTATATTGTTTTTGCCTTTTCTGTTATAATTTTTGTTTGTTTTTTGTCTGTTTGTCTGTAAACTTTTTTCTGTCAAAGATTTCTCAGCAATTACTTGACTCAGGGCTCTGAAATTTGGTACAAAGCTTGATAGTGATAAGTTGTATTGTGTAAAAAAACAACAGCCACATATTGCTAATCAGACCCTTTATTTCTTCATTTTTCCTTCTCTACAATGATGAAAATTTTAACTTTTTTATGTCAAAGATTTCTCAGCAACTACTTGACTTGAGATTCTGAAATTTGGAACAAAGCTTGTAAGTGATGAGTTATATTGTGTAACAAAAACAGCCATATATTGCATATCAGTCCTTTTATTTGTTAATTTTTCTTTCTCTCCAACGATTTATTTTTGGTCAAATATTTCTCAGCAACTACTTGATTTAGGATTCTGAAATTTTGTACAAAGCTTGAAAGTGATGAGTTGTATTGTGTAACAAAAACAGCCACACATTGCATGTCAGTCCTTTTATATGTTCATTTTTCTTTCTCTCCAATGAACTTTATTTCTGTCAAATAATTCTCAGCAACTACTTGACTAAGGATTCTGAAATTTGGTATAGGCCATGATAGTAATAAGTTGTATTGTGTAACAAAAAAAAACAGCCACATATTGCTTATCAGTCTCTTTATTTGTTCATTTTCTTTCTCTCCAATGAAACTTTTAACATTTTTTTCTGTCAAAGATTTCTCAGCAACTACTTAACTTAGGATTCTGAAATTTTGTACAAAGCTTAAAAGTGATGTGTTGTATTGAGTAACACAAACAGCTACATATTGCATGTCAGTCCTATTATTTGTTCATTTTTTTCTCTCCAATGAACTTTTTTTCTGTCAAAGATTTCCCAGCAACTACTTTACTTAGGATTCTGCAATTTAGTACAAAGCTTGATAGTGATAAAGTGTATTGTGTAACAAAACACCAACCACATATTGCATATCAGTCCTTTTATTTGTTCATTTTTCTTTCTCTCCAATGAACTTTTTTTTCTGTCAAATAATTCTCAGCTCCTACTTGACTTAAGATCCAGAAATTTGGTACGTAGCTTGATAGTGATGAGTTGTATTTTGTAACAAAAACAGCCACATATTCTTTTCAGTCCCTTTATTTTTCATCAAATTTTCTCAGAAACTTCTTGATTTAGGATCATGAAATCTTTAACAATTTTGTTTTTTCTCTGAACCTCTGATGGCTAACGCCAGGGGTATGTGAGCTTTGCTCAGTTCTTGCTATATTGTTTACAATGAATTTAAGCGATTGTTGCGTTTCTTTATTCCTTAAGTATAATATCAGTTTTGTTGACTCTTCTACTTTTGTCAACTGTCGGTAACCTTCGCAACCAGTTTAGACCCAGATCAAGACCGACAGACTGATCTGGATCCGAACCATTCGGCAAACTGATAGTGTTCCAGAGAATTTAGTTTAAAAAAAATAATTTTGAGAACAGCCAGCAGTACCCAACAACTCGGACCAATATAACAATTGGGTCAGAGACAGAAAACAGGGGCGGATCCACGATTTCTGGAAAATGGGTTCAGATGTGTAAAGGGGGGGGGGGGTTGGGTCACTTTGCGGATTTATCTCACTTTTCTTAAATGTCCCATGAAAATTAAATAATTTGGTCTCACACCAAATATCCCATAAAAATGAAATAATTTGGTCTTGGTGAGACCAAATTATTTCATTTTCATGGGATATTTTAAAACGTGGGGAGGGGGAGGGGTCGAGTAAACCCCCTGAACCCTCTTTGGATTCGCTACTATAGAAAAGGACCCTGCATGAAAATAGTTAATTGTTTAATTTATTTCCTCTTTAGCTTCCTCGTGTGACTCAATACAGAAGACTATATCAATTGTTTCCAGTGATTGCTTCACGCCTGTCAGTGATGTCATCATTACCTCACAACAGCAGCAGATTAGTGTCAGAAGTCTTACAGCAGGGTCGTACGAATTGGGTTTATGCAGCCTGCCTGTCATCGTGAAGTTAACCAAATCTGGATTCAGAGCTGTAACAGTAAAACTCACCGCATCGTCAAACAGGATACCATTACCATGTCTTGGTAAGATATTACATTTATATGTGTTTATTCTAAAGACAGCTGACTGAAATGCAGAGCATTACAATTAGGATCTTTAAGCCTTTGAAGACCGGTACTTTGACATTTCATGGAGATATTTGTTCTTAATAAAATACTCACTTATAAAATTTACATTGCTTAAGCAAATGATAAGAAGAACCATGTTGATTAAAGTTTCATTCATTTAACAATGAAAGCTATGTTGAAGATAAACTAAAGTCTATGTATAAGCTAAAAGTAAATGAATGCATCAACATTTGCATACGCAAATAAAATATCTGTATAAAATTTGACGTGGAGACAACCTCGTTTAAACAGTATTCTGATTACATACACATATAATGCATAGTAGCCAATGTTATAATGCATAGTATCTCATGTAACATTTATCATTTTTTCCTACCAACTTACACATACTTGATTCTATCTTGGTTGCAATAGCACAAATGTTTTGTATGCTACAACCTCCCATACAACATTTAGTAAAGGCAGTTGTTTTTGTTATTATATATATACATTGAATACTAGCCTGTATTGTGTTACTGACTTTGTTTGTATAATGTGAACAACAGATAACAACTGGGTACATTAAATATTTACCTGCTGTTAAATAAGCGACTTGATTAAACTTATTGTTCTTAAGAGAAATAATACAAAAATCTAAATCTTGCAAATTTAAGCATTTAGACCCAATTTAATACTCTCTTTCACAGCTTCTTTGACATACAACATAAGAGCTTATGATATATGTTTTTGATAATATATGTTACTTTAACAATTTGGACAGCACGTTGGAGTTATCCTTATTCCATCGGTATTTGAAAGCACTAATTATCTTTGTTAATGAGGTTTAAAACCTATAACTTTGGCCAAATCGATAAAAAAGTTTGTTGTTTTAAAAAGTTCTAAAATATATTATTTCACAAAAGTAAATATGCTTTACAATTTGACATAGGGCCTATAGTCTCTTGTAGTATTAAACAAGAAAGCCTTGGAAATGTATCCTTTATTTATTACGAAATAAGAACTCGTAAATTCTATTTCGAACAAACTAGTATAACACAAAAAATCGTTTTTAAATGAAATAGAATACCGGATGATGTATCATTTAGGAACTATATAGAACGCCTTTAAGTTTAAGTTTGTAACATACGTTACAAACTGCTAAACAAAAAATCATATTTTTTTATAACTCAATTTTCATATGTTCTAAAACCTTTTACAAATACACATGGTAATACATTAACATTTTTATTATTAAAAGCAACATCAAACGAACAGTTATGTCATTTTTTGAGGTTTGGACAAAATAAACAGAAATTTTGTTCATAAACAAAAGGTAGCTATTAGCAAGTGGAAGAAAGCTATTCTTGTTGTCCTGAAAAAAAAATAATTATTTTGATTACGGCCAAAAAACAAAAATTAATGAAAAATATTAATGAAAAGTTGGGAAAAAAGAAAATAAGAAACTGTGAACCTTTGATCTCATTCGTTTTCTTTTTTGCTACACTGCTATGATCCCTATAAAACGTGACGCGAGGTAAGAGAAAATAACCAGTGAGTCTTTAAAATATCAGTACTAGCCTTTTTACAAAGAATATATTGTTCGTACATTTGTTCACATTAAACTGCTCCTTATGATTGCGTCTCTGGTTCAATTATAACTAGATTATGTGTAATGTGTGTAAACAGCGATCATTTGTTCTTCTAAAGTAAGTAAGGGTGCAAAGATCAGGAATCGATACAATCAAGTACCACACCTGACCCAGGATACCGATGGGAAAGTGACAAACTCACAGTTAGGCGCCACAAACGCGAGCAAAGAGGTCAGCCCTTTCCAAGCAGGTGACCGCAAGGCACAAATAAACAGACGCGCACAAAGGCATAACAAAAAACAAGACAGAAATATCATAAATGATCCACCTTGGAATGATCAGTAAAAATATTTTGCTGGAGGGCTTAAACTGGTTTCAAAGCGCCAACCTCACCCTTAATTCAGATCTGGATCAAGACACATAAATATTTGGTTTGCATGAAAGACGCCTAACTTATCCATGCATCATCTCCTAGAACAGATAAATCAAGATATAAAAAGAAGATTAAGCAAAGATAAGGACTCAACAGTAAATAAAAAAAGATTCAATGCAAACTTATAACCGCGTAAAATATAGCGTACACAAGTACACCAGGAACAATGGTTAATATCCCCTTTCACTCTTGTTTATTCACAGAATGCTTATATATGGTGTTTAAAAGCTTACAAATAGGATTACATGTTTTGTTTTTAAATGAAAAGGTTCTTAACTTTAATAATGTTTTCTTCTGGGTTGCCATATTCAACAGCTCTTAACCATTGGTGTTTTGTAATAGCAGCAGGCTGTTTGCAGTCTTGAAATGGCCAGTTGTTGTCGTTTTACGATATGTTACTTTTATCTAAAATATTTATTGAGAAGTTTATAAAATGAAGATATATAACAAAGTATCGATGTTTTTATAGGGTGTAGTTGAAAATGTAAGGTACATGACACCATAATGATCCTAAATCACTCTAACAAACATCAATATCTGCAGGAAATTAACTGGGTTTTTTACATATTACATGGCTGTTTAGCCGAATTGAATAATTTAAGTACTACTTTAACAGCCTATTATGTATTTTGTACTTGTTTAAAACATGAAGGGGAACGTATTTAACACGCTGTAAAACCCAAACGCCCCAACCGCCAGAGAGCCCATATGTAGCTCGTTAGATGAAATGCTTAAAGAAAAACATGGGGGAGCAAAACCCTTAGTAGAGCATGGACTATTTAAAAACAAACCTTTTCTTTCAATAATAGAAAAAAATAGTAAGCTTTCAAGTATGCAAAATATTAGATTGAACATGTTCCTGTTTGCTGGCAACGACTCCAAAATTATTGAATGGCTCAAGCAATTTCTACTCCCACAGAAGTCTGTAAAATTCAGTTAAGCCCATAACCATCAGAAACCGATCGTTCAGAACAGACACTATTATGAAAATAGAAATAACCCAACAACAAAACATCACACAAACAAAATTGCACGTGTTCAATCTCCCACAACTGATCGAGGTTGACGTTACAGTTAGCGTCAATGAGACGCTTCTTTTGAGAACCCAAAACACATGTTTAAAATGATGGATAAGAAAATAATCGAACTTTTACGCTGATTTTTTCTTAACTGGCCCTATGCGGCCTTAAAGACATATAAAGACATTAGATAATAGTTTGTACGTAAATTGTGTTATATGTGATTGTGATCGTGCCCTTGGCTTATTAACAACTATGTTAAAAGCTAATAGTTCATATCTTTAACTGTTCAAAATTACGCTGATATAAACGATAATGTTAGTATACAGGGAACGAAATGTATAGCAGTCATTTTGACCTTAGGCATTGCCATGTGTACAAATAGTTCACTATTTCAATAGCACTTATGTCCCAAACTTTTAATAAAACATTTAAAATGTGTTTTGATTTTTTTATTTATTTTTTATTTATAAAGAAATACCATGAGATTACGATTTTATATAATAAAATACAAATGTGGGCATATTGATGGGCTAATTAAGTGGTAAAAAGCGCACAAGACCGAGGAAAGGCATAATTATATATACCAACTTACGGACCCTGTAGAGAGACAAATAGCATCAACAAGCACACATGAGCGAGAACAAAATTTATGTAAAGCAGCCAGCCTTCATCCTCAGCGAGGTGATTGTAAACTAAATACTGCATAACAAAATAAGGACTGGGAGCAACAATAAGCATTGAATCAGAAACAACAGAACCATCTCCAATAGCCATGTCCACTGATACTGCAGACATTGTTACTTATATTATCCAGAGCAAACACGTGCTGATACCACTAAGGTTTGTTTTTGCGTGACTAGACAGTCGCTTAATGATAGTGGGCATCGTATCAATAAAACCAACTATTGTTGCATTCGCGCAATATGGTCATCGCAATTTTCTTGTTTTCTTAATGGATTTAATAACATATAAACTTGCTTTTTGGCAATTTTTAATATTCCAGCTTGCCTTTGTAGCTCAGCAGACTAATGTGTGTCCTATTGGGTCGGAAACCTCAAAGGCAGGTTCATCTCGTCGCCGCTCATATAATGCGTACCAAGTCTCATTCATGCTTTTTAACCGAGAAAGTTAAGACTATTCGGGCCTCCAAGAAAACCTACCTTCGGGGATAGGCGAACATAAGAGGCGCAGACCAGCCTGCGTATAATACTTAAATTCTAATAAACTATTGTTTATACTAAATGTGTGATAACTTAAGGTTTGAGACAGACATACAATATATACATCCTAGGCGATAATATAATGAATGTTGTGCGTATCTTTCATAACAGTGCATCCATAAACACAAAAAGTTAGAGCATGGCCAGGAAATACCATAATCACACAATGCAGGCCAACCCACGGTACATTGAGGAAGAACCACAGAACACTGACAGTCACAAGACATCGGGAAGACAATACATTAAGCAACCAATTTATTCTCTCTTCCTCATCAAGTAATTGCAGAGTTTTAAAGGACACTAAGTACTGCATAACAAAAGGAGAACTAAACACAGACCCTCCCTGCCCCCGGCAAACGATGTGAGCATCTATAAAAAGTGGATCAACAAGAACATTCTTGTAATGTGGGGTACAGACAACCAAGGACTGAGTTTACTTCATCAGGTTATAATTGCAATATAAACTATGTTTGATATTTATATGATTAATCACTCTGTACCATGTTTTTTTATCCAGGTACAAGATGTACCAGTGAAACATCTACCGTAACCGTCACGTCTGATTGCACACCTAATGTATTAGGGGCGCAGATTACATCAACACAAGCCATCGAAGTATCAACCTCTGCCCCTGGCACTTACGAGGTAGTAACGTGCTCTATACCAGTCACTATCACATGTGAGAGAACAGGCTATACACCAGAGACACTAGCTATTACTGGCAGTCCGACAACCGTGTCACTGACTTGTATTGGTAAGAACATCTGAGTTTATTAACAGACAAACATAATGCCACTATCACATGTGAGAGAACAGGCTATACACCAGCGACACTAGCTATTACTGGCCGTCCAACAACCGTGTCACTGACTTGTATTGGTAAGAACATCTAATAGTTTATATCAGACATACATAATGCCACTATCACATGTGAGAGAACAGGCTATACACCAGCGACACTAGCTATTACTGGCAGTCTAACAACCATGTCACTGACTTGTATTGGTAAGAATATCTTAGTTGATTAACAGACAAACATAATGCCACTATCACATGTGAGAGAACAGGCTATACACCAGCGACTCTAGCTATTACTGGCAGTCCGACAACCGTGTCACTAATTTGTATTGGTAGAATATCTAATAATTTATGACAAACATAATGCCACTATCACAGGTGAGCGAACAGGCTATACACCAGCGACTCTAGCTATTACTGGCAGTCTGACAACCGTGTCACTGACTTGTATTGGTAAGAACATCTAATAGTTTATACCCAGACATACATAGTGCGATACAGGGCCGTAGGAATAGGGGGGGGGGGGGCACGGAGGGCCGTGCCCCCCCCCCCCCCAATAATTTGCACAAATATGCTGTATTGCTCATTACAAAGGTCTGTCATTTAAAAAAAAATATGTGTGCCCCCCCAATCTGTAAAAAAATTTATGTGTGCCCCCCAATCTGTAATTGCTTCCTACGGGCCTGCGATAACAGTATACAGACGGCCCTTGTAACTATTTAAACTATCTTTTACTTAATCAGTTCGTATTTGACACAATGATTGCATTTGGTGTGTAGATTATTGCGAACATTACAAATTAGTGATATGACCTTGGAGTCAAGGGTCAAGTTCACATATATTATAATATATCTTCTGCTCGTTACGGAAATTCGATTGAGGGGTTCATGTACAGTAAACTGACTGCTTATTTGTGTAAATTAAAACAATGCTTTCAGATTGCACGATATGAAATAAGAGCCAAGTTAATTGTCTTTGGTGTGAAGATTACAATGAAAATTCATGGTTACTGCAATAACCATGGAGTCAAATGCCAATATCAAATACATTTGAAGTAAGTTAGGGTGTAAAGATCGATCAGTAATCGATACAATCAAGTACCACGCATGACCTGACCCAGGATTCCAATGGGAAAGTGCTAAACTCACAGTTAGACACCACAAACGAGAGCCAAGAGGTCAGCCCTTTCCCAGCAGGTGACCACAAAGCACATATAAACAAATCCTCACAAAGGCATATCTAACACAAGTCAGAAAAACATAAATAGTCCACAAAAGAAGTACTGCCTTGGAAGAGTCAGTAAAATATTTTACTGGAGGGCTTAAACCGGTTTCACGGCGCCAACCTCACCCTTAATTCAGATGTGGACCATGGCACATAGATACCTGGTTTGCATGATAGTAAGTAAGGGTGCAAATAACAGGAATCGATACAATCAAGTTCCACACCTGACCCAGGATACCAATCGGAAAGTGACAAACTCACAGTAAGGCACCACAAACGAGAGCCAAGAGGTCAGCCCTTTCCCAGCAGGTGACCACAAGGCACATATAAACAGACGCGCACATAGGTATAGCAAACACAATAAAGAAATACATAAACGATCCACAAAAGAAGTACCGTCTTGGAACGGTCAGTAAAATATTTTACTTGAGGGCTTAAACCAGTTTAACGGTGCACCAACCTCACCGGATCAAGGCACATAGACGTTTGGTTTGCATGAGAGACCCCTTACTTATCAATACATCATCTCCTAAAACATATAAATCAAGGTATAAAAAGGAGACAAAGCAAAGATAATGCCTTAACAGTAAATAAAACTGAATAACAGAGCAAAGGAAATCCAACTGGTAAACCCCGGTGGGCCCGACAAACAGCCAAAGCCTACCTTCTCATCAATAGATAAGTCTTTAAGCTGAAACCTTCATAGAGTCTGATGTCCCACCCACCAGCGTGCAACAGTAAATAAAACTGAATACCGGAGCAAAAGAAATCCAACAGGTAAACCCCGGTGGGCCTGACAAACAGCCAAAGCCTATCATCTCATCAATAGATAAGTCTTTAAGTTGGAACCTTCATAAAGTCTGAAGTCCGACCCACCAGCATACAATTTAAGAGGAAAGCAAAGTTGCCAACCGGGATTGGGTTAACCACCAAGCATGCATTCTGTTGCAATACATTAATGTTATAGCCAATCTATTTTATAATGGGAAAATGTATTAATTAAAAGGGCTGAAAAATTATTAGAGCCAACAATCTTCTTCAATTTATACACCAAGTCACCATAGAATTCAGGTTCCAAAAGTGCTTGGCGCAAGAGAGATTTAAGTCCAACTTGGAATTTAGATATCAAATCATAATATCATCTATCAAATTTAGAAAAGGTTTTGCGAAGTTATTGAAGCCTGTCTGACATATCAGAATAAGAAGTTATCGATGCAAGCAAGTACCACATCTGACCGGACACTGAATTGATAAGAGGTGAACACAATGCAACATCACACACAAAAGATCCTTCCCAATAGGTGATCACAAGGCTGCAAGGAACTACAAGACAGTACGACAAAGACAAACACGAAACACAAATAACAAGAATAATCCACAGAAGAAGCACAGTCTTAGAACAAAGGCGAATTCCTCTTCCATTTTTAATGAGGGTGTTCATATTTGATAAACTGATTGGATATAGTGTGTTAATTACAGATCACTGATTCTAGATCACTGTTATGTCCTTGGGGTTAGTCAAGGGTCTAGGTCAAACTTACTTGAAACCAGATCATACTCACTTACTATTTTTTATAGTTAGTAACACAAATTCCTCTTTAATTTTTCGTCAAGATTGTTCATAAAATCACTGTATTAAAACGCATTAATGCCAATGATATGTCAAAATGAACCACCCTGCTCAGTACCATCATGACCAGAGACGGCAGCAAGTGGTGGTCTATACCAAAACTCAACGTGGACCACGATCGACCTACTAATGCAATTTTCCAAGGGATGACCTGGACCCCTGCCCTCCTTCCCCTCTGGATCTCTACATGACGGGTTCAAGATCCACAGTGCTAGTTGCTTGCTTTGAACAAAAGCATAACACATTAATCATCTCGCAGTCAAGGATACAAACGTCACTGCTTGATGCCCCCACTGAAGTGATTAAATTGAATCTGCATTGGCATGCTTAAGGAAAACAACCGTTCGAAGAAATGCAGGATGGCTTAAATCTGTCAATATGCAGTATTACGTTCTTTTCACACGTGAATGGCCCAAACAATGAGGTAATGGTTTATAGCTTTGTCAAAAAAGTAAGTGAGGAAATATAATAACACTGAAGACCAACACACGACAGCCTGAGAAAGAGCCACTGAACTCTGACTGTCATAATAGATCAGGAAGATAAGTAAGTTGAAACAACAAGCTTTCCCTTCCCAATCAAGATGATTGCAAAACTAGAAAAATATAAGAATCTATCACGAGTGTGAGGGTGGGATAGAAAGATCCTTCCCGAGGATCGCTGATTGGCATCACGAGGCTTGCCGAGTGATGACAAACGGTGATCACGAGGGAGGGATTTTCTCTCCCATTCTCTCACGAATAATGGATTCTCTTTCTTGCTCACCACTAAAAGCCTCATATTATATTGGGGGAAAAAACAACATACAAACGGCTACCAGAAATCATGTACAGGCTTAGATGCGACATGCTGATGTCATTTTATTATTACAATGACGTCAAGGATCGGCGTGCGGCCAGCGTGCAGCAGACGTGCTGATGTTCCTTTGTTATCTTTCAAATGGGCTGGTATAGGTATTTGAATTAGAATTATCTCCAATGGGTAAAAACAACTAAAATTCCAACCAAATACACAGCTCCCTTAACAATTCAACCAACAATAAGCAACGAATCAACAACAACATAACCACCACCTTAGAACGGACAACGCCTCATGCAGCATTCAGTGTATCATTTTTATACTTTGCAGGTACGTTGAAGACATATTGCAGATGCTATTGATAAACTATAAAATTCAATATGCTCTTCAGCATTTTTCACTTAGCTGTTTTCGGACCGTTTTTTCAAATGATGGTTTACAGTGTCAACTTAGTGAAATCAACTCCACTTAGAGCTTTATGTGTATCCTTTCAATACTTTGTATGTTACAAATATATGGAAGATGTGCATAAATTAGCTTGGAGCTTTAATAGTTTGACAAATGCATTGTATTTTAAACTTGGCCAATTTTTGGATCATTGCAGCGCATAGCTTTTTTCATTTGTTTCAACTCTTATTGGCACCATACACCAGTTTAACTTTATGCATTCTGGGTAATTTTGCATGTTTGTATTTTCAAGCAATACCGACAGTACCCACGAGAAATAGCGTGCCTGACAGTTTCAATCCATGACAGGTTTGACATTTTAGTGGGTCTAATATTGGCCTGAATTAATTACAAAGGTAGTTACAAGATTATAAAAGTCATCAAGTTAACCCTTAAAGCGCCGAGCACGACTGCAGCAGACGACAAATTTTGCGACATTTTCCCCAATTTTCAACAAAAATAAATTATGCTATTTTATGAGAATCGTCTGCCAGCAGACGATTCTCATGAAATAAAATGCCTTATTTGTTATTTTTGAAAAAAGCAGCAAAATTTTAGATTGTCGTCTGCTGCAAATTATAGGTGGCGCTTTAATAAGATATTTGTATATTTTCAGTGCCTCCAATAATCATAGAAGATCCACAGACGAAATACAGGACCACTGGAGATAATGTTAAAATGTGTTGTCAGGCTGGTCCCACGTCATCAAGTTTTACATATAAATGGTAAAATATGTTGGATAACAGTGAACTGTTACTATGTTAACATTTTGTATTCTAACGAATTCTCCTATATATGTAAAGGCCAAAAAAGCATTGGGTTGTCCATTATATAACTGAAGGGATCACAAGTCTGAATTCTTAAATTGTGTGTTTATTTCTGTCTCTGAAAATTGTTTTGACCACAGCAAAATGTGTGGACCTGATGGAATGCAGCAATCTGCGGCATCTCATCTGGGTCTTCACTGTTTGCCAGGCTCACAGTTTATGGGGTTCTAGAATACAAAGTGTTGAACTGGTCCCAATAAGCATTACTGTAGACTATTACATTTATCATTTATATCAGAGCGCCATGGTATTCTGCTAAAGAAAAGGTTTGTAGTTGAATATCACCAGTCTCAAAGAGCAGCTTTGTTTGATGTGTTTATTTATGAGGAGTACAATTTGTTTGTTTGATTTGATGTTTTACGTCCTGGTCAACAGCGATGGTCATATCAAGACAGGCAGTTCAGCGAAGCACACTTTGTCCTGGGCAGGGCTGACTAAGCAGTTAACCTGTACTTCATGCACATAATTTCGCTTGAAATAGACAACAAACCCCTTCTTGAATCAGTGGAAGAAGAAGTTTGATCGTAAAAGTTATTTTATGATCAATCTCCACGAAAGTGTGGGACCGGGACGAGATTGAATCACCATCCTTGGAACAGCAGTTAGGCTCGCTACCAACTGTACTAAATGGCCTGGTATGAGGTATATAGCAATGTTCCATACATCCTTGATACCTTTCATATCATTTATCAGTATTCAACACCCAATTTATTTAATATAACAAATATGCAAAATATGTGTTTCTTTTGCTGTTAAGTATATTTGAGTATTGAATTTCTTATTTCAAAAGCTTAAACAATAGCTGACTGGCAATCTACAAATTAATAAATGTCCCTCTTTCTGACACTTATTTCATCACACAATAATTTAAAAGCTAAATTTAATCTCTATATTTTTCCTACAAAGGTATCTCCGTTTAATAAATGCCTTTCTTTATACCAATGGGATCATTAAGCAAGCCAGTACCGCCTTGGAACGGTCAGTAAAATATTTTAAACACTCTTATCAAATTAACAAACTATGATGAAACAAAGAAAAAAGCTCACGACTCACAGATAGTCACGGATAAGCATTAGGCACCAACCCACCGATTAAATCTTTTTGTAAGAGCCGTCATAGAGCCTGAGGCCTGACCCACCGTCGTACAATTAATGAGGAAACCATAGCTATAAGCTGTGATTGGGTTTAAAACTAGGCATGCAGACTGTCGCATGACATCCAACTTATATCCAACCTTTATATAACGTTTGATTATCTTTTTGAATTGATCACTAAAATTAGGTTTTCGAATAATGATGTTGTCTTTCACCTGTCTTTCTTCTTAATTAAACCACTCAGGTTTTCATTTATTTTACATCAAGACTATTTTTTCCATAGTGTTTATTCATTCGAAATTTAATAAACTATTCTTCATTTACCTTCCCATAATTATTTGTATGCAAACTTACTATTAGTCATTGCCAAATCAATATATTTATCGTTCCATAACATTCTTATTATTAAGAATTGTCAATTTTTTCGCCATTGAACAAAAAAAGAAACATGCAATACCTGTCTAAGAATGTTGTTCATTGCACCTTTATCATCAAGTGGAATGGAAACAGCCTCAGAACATATTATACCACACTGCCTCTGCCTTGTTTTCTACCAAAAAAATAAGTGAGTATGATCAGGAAATACCACAATCACAAACCGCAGACAAACCCATGTCACCGCGAGGAAAAGCCACTCAACCATCACGGGACACGAGGAAAACAAATTAAGCAAAGCAACCAGCTCTCTCCTCCCTATCAAGATGATTGAAATACTAGTCTGGGCATAAAGTAACGTACAACAAAACAGACTAATTACAGACTCCCACAATGGGAGTAACAATAAATAAAATGTTAACAACAACAGAACCACCGCCTTAGAACAGACAGCAGCCTAAGCCACCAGGGGGCTTAAATGCATTTTACTGGTACTAAATCTTCTCCCTAGATTCTGCTGTTGTTGAAGTACAAGAAATGTTCAGCTCGCATTGAAGCCTTCTAACTTATGCAATGTATCATCATATCAAGTATTTTCTTTCAGTCATCTTAATACCTTTGCTGACCATGATTCCTAAATCCCTCCCCCTCTTTCTTTCCTCTCACTTGCAGTCCTATTCAATCTGTTTGTGTGTGGGGAGAGGGGATCTGTTTTTGGGGTTCTGTGTTTTGCTCTCGTTTTGTTATGCATGTTTTGTTATTGTATTTTTTAAGTTTTGAAATAATCTTGACAAGGATGAAATAGCTGGTTGCTTTACTTTAGTTGCTTTGGACTTCAGACTCTATGATGATTCCTAATTAAAGACTTATTTATTGATGAGATGGTAGGGGCCTGATGATTCGGCTCTTGTCAGGCCCACCGTGTTTACCTGTTGGATTTCTTTTGCTCCATATTCTGTTGGTATTCTGTTTAATTTACTGTTCATTCCTCATCCTTGCTTTGTCTCCTTTTTATATCTTGATTTATATGTTCTAAGGAGATGATGTATTGATAAGTTAGGGGTCTTTCGTGCAAACAAAACATCTATGTGTCTTGATCCAAATCTGAACTAAGGGTGAGGTTGGCACACCATGAAACCGGTTTAAGCCCTCTAGTAAAATATTTTAACTGGCCGTTCCAAGGCGAAACTTCTTTTGTGGATCATTTATGTTATTTTTGTCTTGTTTCTGTTGTGCTTTCGTGCGCGTCAATTTATTGATGCCTTGTGGTCACCTGCTGTGTAAAGACTGACCTTATGGCTCTCTTTTGTGATGTCTAGTTGTGGAGTTGTCACTTTCCCATTGGTATCATGTGTCAGGTGTAGTGTTTGATTGTATCGTTTTCTGATCTTTGCCTTTTGTCTTCCTGGTGGATTGATGTTTTGTGTCGCTTAATTAATGGTGCTGAGAGATAGTATGCAATGTATGATTGAAGCATTTCCTGATCACACTCATTCACTTTTGCCCATGAAAATGGCCAGATAAACATGTGGAAGAAAATAATATATTACACCTAAGATTGATTTAACACATTAAAGAGATCAGACTCGGATGAGATAAAATGCTGCATAATATCTTTGAAAGGGTTTTCAAAAAAAATCCCAACGATGAAGATTAGTTTATGCTTGGCACATTGTTTGTTATTGTTGCAACATCTTAAGTCTTTAGAGTTTCTTAGAAATAATAAAAATAGTAAGTGAGTATTATCAGGAAATATCACAATCACAATCTACAGACAAACCCGTGGCATCTTGAGAAAGAGCCCTACGACAATCACGAGACACCATGAAGACAAACAAAGCAAACCAAACAGCTTTCGTTTCCTCATTGAGATGATTCCAAAACTAGAATGGACACAAAGTACTTCCAGATACCCTAAACAAATCACAAAGCTACCAAGCCTACAGTCAATGTTTGGCCATCATTGGACTACAGGTAAAACACCATTTTAATGATGGCCTACTTTTAGTAGTATTTGTATCCTCTCTCCCCTTATCAACTAATTAAGAAAAAACGTCAGAATTGAACCCCTGCGGCGAAACTTTCTAGTCAAAGCAAGTATTGTGTTCTAACTGTTTTGTGGATATCTATGTACATGCATGTCTGACTTAAGAACAGCAGAATACAGGAAAAAATTTGGACAATAAATATATTTAAGCACCCCCTCCCCTCCCCTTTTTTCCATATTTAGGAAGTGATTGGAAAAATATCTTTCAATTTTAGTGTGTGTTATTTAATAGTCTAAATGTCTGTATAGCAAGATATTGCATACGTTTTATGCGTTAAGTACAAAAACATATATGATAATTATTTCAGCTAGTTTCTGACAAAGACTTATTTCTAATTGGTATTGTCCATTTCACGAATAAAACATATTTTAGAAGCTACATTGAGGTAAAGCTAGTCCTTAGCTTCATATGTAAGAATTAGTACTTACACACATTCATACAATTTGACTGTTTATTAATGTGAATCTTTTGGCAGGTTCAAAGATGGAACAGAACTACTGGGAGAAACAAATAATGAGCTAACAATAAACAGCCTTACAGCTAGCAATGACGGACGATATAAATGCTTGGCAAAGTCAACTGCGAGTGACACACTACCAGCTGCCCTATCTGCTGAAGCTCAATTATCTGTTATAGGTAATCATAGGGCCAGTTAAAGAGACTTAGTCTGCAACTATGAACATTTTTCGATTTTTTTTTATTTTCTTTTTAAATCATTTGTAAAAGTAGAATTAAGTTATGTTTTCACAATTAATCTGTGTACTATAGCTGAAAACTGCACGGAAAAGTGAATTATTTTATAAAAACAGGTGTGTTTTTCTCTTGTTGGTAATTATTTGCGTCCCTCCAATAAATATAGATAGGTAATTTTAACGTAAATGCTGTTGTTTTGATACTAATAATTTGTTAAGATTTACGAAATTGGTAAAATGTATACCTGAATTTTAGTTTTGTTTACTGTGTTCTTGAAAAATAGAAACATTAGTTCTAAAATTAAAAGATCAAAAGTTACAGACTATGCAGCTTTAAGCGAAAAATGTTAGCGTAAAATTGTGATTATTTTCTTACCCATCGGTTTAAACATGTGTTTTTGGTGCTCAAAAGAACCGTCTCATCAAGACGGTTCTATGAGTAACCACAACATATGTTTTGGTTGAGAAATAAGAAAAATAATTTTCAGTTACGCACTCTTACCTGGGGGCCTGTAGGTATACCAACAGAGCAACGGTGACTTTATATGAGCCACGACATGTGTTTTCCAACAATGTGGCATTTTGACATGTGTAGACTCAGACCAGCCTGTTTAGCCTTCTTTTAAGCGTAGAACTTACAAATGCTGCTTGGTCAGTAGCTTAACACCCATAGAATGTTCGAGCGACTACAAAGGCTCTGATCAGACTGCGCGTATGCGCAGGCTGATCTGAGGCTTTGCTGGTTGCACATACCACATTGTTGGAAATCTCATATTACGGCTCAATTATACTTTTGTATGCATCATTTGCTCTTCTGAGCCAACGGCTCAAGAGAGAGTTTATACACTAAAACGAAGTTATAAGTGACCACTTACACATATTTTTGTGCCTAGAACCTTATTATGTAGCATTTAGGATGTGGGGCCTACAAAGTTTCTTCAAGCGATAATCATAGGTTTACACTGCCCTTTTAACGTCAATCCATTTTAATGGGGATAATCTTGAAAATATTTTTTTATCACTGTTGAAGCCAAAGTCGTTATACTTACTGGACATGTTCAATCTTACAAGACTATTACTACAAGTGCAAACTTGCTTCAAAATGCAGCTAAAATGATGCACGACGAAAAACACACATCACTCGTTTTGTATAAAAGTAAGAAGGAGAGCAAAGATCTAGACTCGATACAATCAAGCACCGTACCTGACCCAGGATACCAAATTTCACCTACTTTTTCTGTCACTTTGTTTTGGTTAACCGGTTTAGCAATTAGTTTTCACCATTTGCATTATCTTTTGGTTATCAACATAGATATTGTCAATATTTAAAAGCCCTGTAAGCAGAGTCCTTTTCATTTATTGGGATTTAAAAATTCACATTTAAAAGGGGATATTGGCTACCTGTATTTTCAAGAATTGGTTATTTGCAGACTGGGAACTAGCAGATATTTGCAAAATGGTGCATATACATTAACCAAAATACCTGTGTGATGTCTGCCATATGGTTAAAAAAGGCAACAGTAGGGAAATGAAAATAAATGACACATTAGAACGTGCAGTTTGGTAGATGATCAGCTGACATGTTGTCCTAGTTAACACTTTCTGCAAATTTAAATCACATAAAATTGTATTCATAGGAAAAAAAATGAAATTTAATTACCATTGTACAGAAAATTAAAATTAAGCATACAGTGACAGGTTTCCGTCATATAGAAATGTTTCTAACGCGAAAGACGCCTTTTTAGTAGCCTGGTTAGCACTCTGGAATTTGTTTTGGGCTGAGACAGACCAATAACTGGTAGAAAATGCGTATTCGCTGCTTAGCCATATACCCCACCCAAGTAATCTTGGAACCCCTGTCGTTTTGCATTAAATAAACTAAATAATTCCTTTCAAATTTGAAAATAATACATGTACGTAAAATACACATTATAAATAAAAGTAAGTGAGTATGATCGGGAAATACAACAATCACAAACTGCAGACAAACCCGTGGCACCACAAGGAAAAGCTACACAACAATCATGAGACACCAGGAAGACAAACTAAGCAAAGCCACCACCTCTCTCTTCCACATCAAAATGATTGCAAAACTAGAAGGGACATAAAGAAACGTACAACAAATCATAGAACAATTACACACTACCATAATGGGAGTAACAGTAAACAACAAGTCAACAACAACAGAACCACCGCCTTAGAACGGACAGCAGCCTAAGCCACCAGGGGCTTAAGGACATATGCTACTAAATACTTCCCACATTGAAATATTTTCAATACTTTGCATACAGTTTGTTTTATGCATGGGCTATCCATTTATGAAATAAAAAGGATATGTCACCGTGCTTATTTTTTCAGAATCTCATATTGAAGTTTACAGCATTTGACCAATTTTCTAGAAATATAAAATAATAACACTAGTCCTAATTATCGAGCTAAAACGGTTGTAATCTTCAGCCAGCTTCTTTCTTTTAACTTAAATTACTGCCCATGACCTCAAACTTTTAAGAAAATGTGCATGTTTACTTGTTATCCCATGCTGTGACAAGTTATTGCATGATATATTTTGGCAATTCGTCGAAAATGGAATTTGTTTTTAGAATAAATCATGTATTAAAAAATCTGACATTGAAAATCTTGAAAATTTATTTTTAATTCATGGACTATTATAATACCTTTCAGAAAAAAGAATAAAAATCTGGGGTCACCGAACTAATTCTCTTTCTAGAGGGCCAAATTTAACCCCACCCCCATAGGTTTCATGCGTAATTCAATGTAAAAAGTTGGGGGACGACCATTTCAGTCGTTTTGATGATGCCATTTTACTAGTTTATGAAGTAATTTAGCATTAAAATGTTAAAAAAGAAAGAAAAAATACACTGAAAATATATGCGCATCCGGGAATCGATCCTGGTCCTCTGGCTTTGTAGCCAGACACGCTAACCACTAGGCCACGAGGTCAGGTCGTGCGCCGCTCGAAATAACCATACAAATAGTATAGACTCGGCCATTATCGTATTCGTAACCAGGGTTATTGTGTACATCGTTTGATTTCGACTGAGCTACATTTATCTGTCTTTAGTGCTGAGACGATCACTTCTGAAAAGATGTCAATAGATATTTCGAACACACTTTAATTTGTTATTTTGTGAAGAAAATGTCGGAACACCAATATGACATAAGAATATCGGAAGCTGTGTTGATCCGAATCTGTTAAGGGTCGAAAGACAGGACCCAGGCAACTTTCCCCGTTTGCAGACGCGGGAAAGGTGCGCATTGGAAATAGCCGCATATGTCTTTAAATGCATTTTATTGGTACCAAATCTTCGCCCTAGATTCTGCTGTTGTTGTTGTTGTTGTACAAGAAATGTTCAGCTCGCACGGAAGCCTTCTAACTATTGCAATGTATCATCATTGAGAAACACTCTAATCAAATTAACACACTATGATGACACAAAGAAAAGGGAGCAGGACTCACAGATAGTCAGAGCTAAAGAAAACCTCAAGTTGAGCCACGTTTGGTCTAGCTACAGATAAGCATTAGGCACCAACCAACCGATTTAAGCTTTAGGTCAGAGCTGTCTTAGAGTCTGAGGCCTGACCCACCGTCGTGCAATTAAAGAGGAAACCATTGCTATAAACCGTGATTGGGTTTTAAATCAGGCATGAAGACTGTCGCATGACATCAAAGTTATATCCAACCTTTATATAACGTATGATAATATTTTTGAATTAATCACTAAAATTAGGTTTTCCAACAATTCGTTTGAATTTATAACTAAATCACCATAAAATATAGGTTCTGATATGCCTTGTTGCAGAAGAGTTTATAACCCAATGTTGTATTTAACAATTAACATTGAGTGTCTGTAGTAGAATGTAGAAAATGCTTTTCGAATTTTATGATATCTATAACCTTGTTTTAATAACTTAGCGGTTAAAAATAAGTTTCTGTTGTTGAAATCATCAACATTAGAACACACTCATGAAAAACGAATAAGCTGAGAAATATATACAACATAGAAGGGAGAGCGAGGAACATCTCCATCAAGAAAGGGAAATTTACTATTTCAAAAATTAAAATCTGATGTTTTATCATCTGGTGGACCTCTACCAAGTTTGTTCAATGTACCATGGTTCAAAAAGTGTCCTGCCTTTGAGTGACATGTTTTACACAGGCTTACATAGGCAAAAATAAGCAACCATCTTGTTTCAAATTGCTCAGCATATACTCTTTATATTATGTATTATGCACTGGGGCTAAAATGTACGTCTCTGGGATCATACATTTTATATAGTTTTATTTAGAGAGAACATAAACGTATCTTCCTGTCTGAAACTCAAATGCCTTACAGCCTTGATATTTGGCATGCAGCAATACTAAGTAGAGCGCTACCAGGGTTGGTCACTTTACTTAAACTTTTATTATCATTTATGGCATGTGGCTTCCTCAGGGTGTAATGAGGTGGTCTGCATTGTGTTATTTTAGCATGGTGACCATCTGGCGAAAAACACACCTTGGGATTAAGACTTCTAAACACACGTTCAGGTTTATTTGGAGAAACCATAAACACCATTCTGTTTAAAACCCTGAAGGCATAAAGCCTTGATTTTCTGTATGTGAATCACTTAATGGTATTTTCCCAAATTTGGTCGAATAATGCTTTATACTCACTATTTTTCTGTGGCCAAAACTGGTCCAATCCCTTGGCTGTTAAGTTTACATTGACATTAACAGTAAAAACTGAATACAATCTGTATGAAACAACTAGGCATACAGCTTTGATATTTAGTATGTAGAATCATCTATGACTTATTGTTTAAATTTGCTATTTTCCATTTATTCTCTTTTTCAAAAACTCAGGAAAAGCATATAGTTATCAAATGGTTTGACCCAGATTAGGACAAATAAGGCTAATATACACAGAAAACAATTGAAGGATATTGAGTCTGACGATATTGGCCTTCTAAATACAACTGGTAGCTAAAATCAGATAAAATGTCGGATCATGATGACGGCCAGTTTTATGGATCTACACTGTATCAAAACATGTATCTACACTGTTGTATAATAAATAAAAACTATTTGTGTCTACACGGTACACAGCAAAAAAGAGCCATTGTTTAGACGATATCCAGGCCCATCTTTTGATATATATCACCATCCAAGACGGTTTCTTTGAGCTTTCTGGACTAGAGGGTGGATTTCAAGGACTTGGCTTGTTTTTGTTATGCTTGCGTGCACGTCTGTTTATTGATGCCTGTTGGTCACCTGCTGGGAAAGGGCCGACCTCTTGGCTCACGTTTGTGATGTCTAATTGTGAAGTTGTCACTTTCCCATGTGTATCCTGGGTCAGATGTGGTGCTTGATTGTATCGATTCCTTATCTTTGTCCTCTTTCCTACCTATTATGATAAATCGAAAAACAATTGCGGTATTTACGGTTAAAAAGACAAAATGACAAGACAATTAATCAGGTCCCGCTTCGTTTCCACTTTCTGTAAGTCACTAACTTCTTTCTGCTGCCAAATTCTTACTCAACAGATTGGACTGTCTACAGAGAATTAGAAAATAATAATCTATTTTTCTTAATGTATTAGCATCTATGACTGGCCGCTGCCTGTAATTAAACCTGTCATATTTTACAAATGAAAGTATGTTCACCCTTTGCTGTCTTTCACGTCCCCCTTCATGGAAGGGTTTATACTTTGGCCGAAAAAGTCTACACTGTATCATGTATGCGACTGTGACTCCATCGCTTGAAAACACTAAAAATATTTTGATTAATCCTTTTATATATGTAAAGCATGTTGCAAAGACATGTCATGCATAAGCATTATAAATCTGGATTGTGTATGTTTTGGTCTATTTCTGATTGACTATTTTAAATTCAATAATGCTGATCTTCCACTTAAAACTTATTAAAATTACTATTTTGATGAAACTCCGGGAACTTTGATAAAAAGTTGAGACACTTGACACACGTAACACATATTGTCAGTTACAAAACTAACACTAAAAGTATGTTTAAATGCCATAGATTAAATAGAGCTCAATACATATTTGATTTTGATTATCTAATAAAACAAGACTCAGATGAGCGACCAAGGAGTTGAGACACTAGCCACACGTAACTCATAATGTCACCTGCAGCACTTGCACCAACCACCTGTCTAAATACGAAAGAATGAACAAAGCTAAATATATAATTTGGTTTATATTATCACATAAAACAAGACCCAGGTGATCCAGCCAGAACCTCATGACCCTCGTGTTCTTTCTTTTGTAGGAGATCCCGAGGACTATACAGAAGCTCTTGTGGATCATATAGTGAACTATCCACCAGGATGTAATATAAATGTTAGGCGATGTGAATCAAGGTCATGTCGCACTGCACCAGAATCAACTTTATCATGCACTGATGATATGGTGGTTTGTGCAGTAACAGAGACACGCCAAGAGGAATGTGCGGGTGTCAATATTCCAGTAACCTTTGTCACCGAGTGCTCTTGTAGCTGTACTGCTCCAACTGTTTTGATTAACGGAAAAGTAATTGGTTCTGACACTGATGCGCCATTAGAAAGAATTAACGTTACAGTAAATGGACAGCCTGATAATTATTTAACTGATGTCAATGGAGAATTTTCGCTTTTAATTTCTTCAACGGTACGGAGACTCATTTTGAAAGCCACCGATCCCAATAACAACTATAATGTCGCCTTTCATGTCTCTGACATACTTGTGGGTTACACAGACCCAATATCTGTCACTATAGTTATGATAAGAAAAGCTCCATTTATTCAAATCGATCCAACGCAAGAAAATAAACTGGCAATATCTGGTTCTCCATCTCAGCAAGGTACTGGTGTGGCATCAATCAATATACCGGCGAATGCATTTTTCACATTGGACGGAACGCCATATACAGGAGAGGTATTTGTTTCCCTTACTTTCTTAGATCCGCTTGACCCAGACATGCTTGCAATAATACCTGGTCGGTTTGTTACACTAGACGCTAATGGAGAAGAAACTATTATAATCACACAAGGAGTATTCTCGCTGTCCTCTGAAGATATTGCAGGAAATGAACTGATCATTAACGGGGAGATAGATGTTTCTGGAACCGCAGGATTTGCTTTGTGGGAATTAAATCCAACTGCAACTTGGACAGAAATTGAGGTAAATCCTGGACGAAAGCGGCGCCAGATAACACAGCAACAATATCTTGGGTCTTTTAATCCACAAAATGTAAACTGGTGGAACATTGACAAAGTCTTATCTGAGCCTGATTGCTTTTTCAAAGTAAGAGTATTTCAAGACAATTTTGCTCCATCAAATGAAATAATAAGTGGATTAAGTTTTGCACCGGAAGTTTCACAATTATTAGCAACTGGAACAGACGTAGTGAAATATTATTTCGATCCAAGGAGCTCCCCTTGCATCAGAATTAAATGTCCATCTGTTATAGCTCAAGCCACAATTAGTATCAGGGGATTGGAGTCTGTATATGGGGTGACAGGACTACAGGTATCAGTTCTCCCTGCTAACATCACAGAGTATAGTACTGGTATAAGATCTGTTCTCGAGGCTACTCCTTATCTCTACTCAATCTTAGAGAATAGTACAAACACAATATTTATAAATACACCATTGAATGAGTCTGGACCATTCTATTTGACTGAACAGACATGTCTTGATGCTACAATTAATGACCTTGCCTTTTGGTTCACTAAGGAAACAACTTTTGTGGAGGAAGATTTTAATGATAACTTTGAAGGTCGATGTGTTGCCAAGATTGACATAAGATTTTTTCAGAGTGCTTGGATGAATGCGAGTATGTTTTCTTCCAATAACCTGTCAGCTATAAGTACATGGGGTGACAATAAGTATAGTATAAGGACTGCGGAAATGAACTTTTTGTCAGGTGGGTACATTTGGATGTTTGATTCCTGTATTGAATACAGATGTAGCCGTGAAAATGGAACTAGTAACGATACAACTAGGGTTATACTAGGTGTAACAAATGAGACATACTGTGAGTATGGGACGAATCACCGACGTAAAAAGCGCAATGGTGATCCCTATGGTGCTAATTTCATTGCTCCAATACTTGACCCTACTGATTTACCATCTGGTTTCTTTTTCACTAACACGACGAACGCACAACCTGCTATCAGTGACTGTCTTTCAAGTGCTAACAACTATACTGGAATTTTATATTGCGATCCCGTTTTTGTACCCTAACAAAGCCTTTCTTTGTGTCTGATCTAAGATTCTTCCATAGGCCCATTTAAGCATTGTGTCCTGTTTATGTGACATCGGCAAACAGCAGGTCAGGTTCTGCACTGTTTGGTAACAGAATGTACTTTTAAATTTTTTTATGAAATTGCAATTACTTCCCAACAACCCTTAACCTCGAAATGGAATCCTCCGATTGATATTGGTGAGACGTTGCAATTGGCATAAATGGATTGATGTTTTGCAATTTTGCAAAGGGGGTAAAATAGTTGTGCCATTTCATGAGAAATTAGTCCTTATCACATACATGTACATTAGCAGTGAATGCACAATTGGACAGTATTGCTTGGGCCTTTACTGCGCATGTATATAAGTAAAGAGGTGAGTTAAGACTAGATCTCTGCTACCAATGAGCATGTCAGTATGTGCGTCTTAAGGAGCATTTTGCATGTTTGTGATACAGAAAAATCTGTGTAAAACGGCCACTCAAAAATAGACAAAACAAAGATCTTCATGACAAATGGAAACTTAATGAAGGTCGAAAGTATTGCAGAATGCTCCATTCTTCAATAATTTTGACCTGCATTAATTGAAACCCAATTTTCTGCTTTTTAGAGTGGCCGTTTTACACAGGTTTTGCTGTAAGTTGCTAGCCAATTATGGTAATCAATGGTAAATTTCTATTTTTCTCATCAAAAGTACCTCTTCTCAAAAGAGGTACTACTCTCATAGGGAATATTTGGTATTCAGAAGGAGCAACTTTATTCCTCACTAAGACAGGCCCTGGTAATATTAATATTTTGTCATACTCGACTCAATTGAGCAGGAATCATAAATGTTAAATACGTACACATTATTATAATGGTAACTTGATCTTGCGTACTGTATCACGTCGAATGGATGAGGTCATAACATCGGACACCAAAGGTGCAAAGCGTCGAGGGGGATCCAATGGTATGGCCTCATCCACGAGACATGATACTGTACGACAGATCAAGCTACTATTATAATAATTTGTTTATTATATACCCTTTTTGTGACATTTTTTGATTGCATGAATTGTTTTGGTCTTTAATCCAGAAAAAAATGCGGGAAAGTTTGCCTTTACATTTCGTTTCTTGGCGTTACGTCATCATGTTTTCCACCTCTGGTTCCATGTGTGAAAATAACTTAACGTAACGACGTGGCAAGATAAGGTCACCAACGTTAGCCTCGTTTTAAAGGATAGTGATATGAAATCAGAAAACATCAGTTCGTTGATTTGGCTTTCTTTTTCTGATGGCCAAAAATAGAGAGTTCAAAAGTTATATCATTTATAGGTACATGTATATAATAAACAAACATTATTATAATTGTAACTTAATCTGGAGTGCTGTATCACGTCGAGTGGATTAGGTCATACCATCAGATCACCTGAGATGCAGCGCGTCGAGGGTGAACCAATGGTATGACCTTATCCACAATGCGTGATACTGGACGCCATATCAAGTAACTATTATACATGTAATAATATATTTATTATATTTCTTTTTCTGACATAATTCAGATTTTATATATTGTTTTGATCTTAAATACCGAAAAATTGCGGGAACATTTGACATTACGTAACGTTTCTTGACATTACATCACCATGTTTTCCGCCTCTGGTTCCATGCTTAAAAATTACATTACGTAACGACGTCGCAAGACCAGATAACCGACGTTAGCCTCGTTTTAAAGAATAGTAATATGGAATCAGAAAACCTCAGTTTGTTGATCCCGCTTTCTGTATCTGATAGCCAGAAAAAAGACAATTCAAAAGTTATATCATTTATAGGTACGATTATATAATAAAGACGCATTATTATAACTGTACTGCATCACGTCGAGTGGATGAGGTCATACCTTTGGATCACCGGAGATGCAGAGCATCGAGGGTGATCCAATGGTATGACCTCATCCACAAGACGTGATAATGTACGCCAGATCAAGTTACCATTATAATAATATATTTATTTTATACCTTTTTCTGACATTATTCTGATTTTATATGTTGTTACGGTCTTTAATTCCAAAAAACGCGAGAACGTTTGACATTACGTTACATTTCTTGACGTTTCGTCATCATGTTTTCCGTCTCTGGTTCCATGCTTGAAATTTACTTAACATAACACTGCCGCAAAAATAGGTAACATACATTATCCTCGTTAAAAGGATAGTGATACGGAATCAGAAAACCTCAGTTCGTTGATCCGGCTTTCTGTATCAGATAGCCAGAAAACAGACAGTTCAAAAGATGTATTGGTCAATTTTGACCTCAGACGGATCAAAGATCAGACGATTCGAATTGACAGCACGTGAAATGGGGGGCAGGTAGGACTGTTATAAAGCGGTATATATTGGTGTTTACATAATACATTATATAGGTATAACTTTCAACCTCTACACAACGTTCTCTGTGGTTCAGAAGGTAAGTAAGACTACATTAAATTTAGTCTTATAAGGTGAAAGGAAATAAATGCGTGTTCGAGTCTCAGTCAGGATTATTTTTTTACTTTTAGTGTGTGTTTGCGTGCGCGTGCATAAGTGTGTGTGTGTGTGTGTGTGTGTGTGTGTGTGTGTGTGTGTGTGTGTGTGTGTGTGTGTGTGTGTGTGTGTTCATTTTAGCTCTTTATATATATAATTGGGCCAGTGCTTGAGATTTCCAACCATTTGGTATGTGCGACCAGCAAAGCCTCAGATCAGCCTGCGCATATGCGCAGTCTGATCAGAGCCTTTGCTAGTCGCTTGAGTATTCTATGATTGTTAAGCTACTGACTGAACATTATTTGGCGTTTCTAAGCTTAAAAGGAGACTGCACAGGCTCCTCTGAGTCTACACTTGTCAAAATGCCACATTGTTGGAAATCTCATGCCGCGGCTCATTCACATGCCCTCTGACAGTGTCAGTATCAGAGCTGCAGTCGAAGTCCTACGCAAGATCAATCACCACTGGTTCATGCTACCTCTACCGCGATCTCATTTCCCCAGTATACCCGCTCTACTGACAAAACATGCTCGACGCACTACGATCATTCACCAGGTGTGATGCCTCTTATGCCCTCTTCAATTAGTTCCTTGATAGAAATAATTATGGTTAAAGGCGAAATTCTTCCTCGCAATGAAACCTGAAAAAATAACAGAAACACATTAGATGATACAATTTGCAATTTTAGTAGTCAAAATAAAATTGATTGTGTTTTGAAGATAGCAGGAAAATAATATTGTAAAGTTCCGAACCGCAAGCCGCCATTACCATATACACTTTTATAATACTTTCAAGAATGAGCTAACAACTTCTTTTTAAAACTTCTTTAAGTGCATTTGATAGTAATATTTCGTTCTTACTGTCACACAAATTTTCATCATACAAAATATGTACAAAGAGCACGTATTTCATATTTTCAGCGGTTGTACGCTTTTACTCAATTTTCTACTCTTCAATTAAATATCATGAACGAAACAAACATCAAGGAGCACATGTAACATGCATTTGATGTTGTACCAAATCATTTTAATTGGATTGAACTCAGCATGGTAGGGTGGTCGTCTCAGACATGGGTGCCAATGTCTCCTCAAAATGTCATCCGCCACATAGACATGCTTTGCATTTTGCTTGCACAGTTGCAGAAGTTCAGCCTTCACCATCAGTCTGTAGGTGATGTTATGGCAGTCCAGCCAGGCCTGCATGTCTGCCTTTTGTGTCACCATGGTCGGGCATCCATCAAAACGTTGTGGTAGGAGGCGTTGTCAAGGACTTGTGCGGTGTTCTCTGGAATATTTGGGATACGTTTCTCAGTGAGCCATCATAGGAAGTTCTGGTGGTTCACTTCAGAATGTAAGTCTTCATTAGAGCTTCATTTCTTAAATACCAGCTTTCTACCTGGGACAAAACCATGTTCGTTGCCAGCATGGAGCACAATCATCCTTCCACCTGAAAATATACAAACAGAAACTCATCTTGATAGACTTTTACATGCCTTTTTGGTTCAGATGCATGTTTTAGATTGAAAGTATAATGCACAAAACAGAATGTTTGTTTAGTTTACTATTTTAACTTCCAAGCCATAATGAGCGTTTTTAAGATATTCTTCTGGAATGGATAGTTTGCTGCTCTTGCAAAAAGACGACATATTCTGGAGCATCTGCACTGTAAAAAAATAACTTCCCTCAAAATTTGGTGGCAGCTTAACTGCCACTACATTTGACTTAAACCGCAGTTTCAACTCCTTTTACGATGTTCTGTTTGATTGAAATTATCAGGAGAACAGCAACAACAATAGCAAGTGGGAATATTTAATCTTTATCACTGGTATAATGATGGTCTTAAATTGTTTAGTAGAAAAACAGGTGTAAGTTTACACCTAAAAGGATGGCAACTCAGCTGCCGCCTCTCGTGTTTGTTTTGTTTTTTACTTACACGTTGTTTTGCAGTATAGACATTTACCTTAAAAAGACAAAGTAGTTACTTTGTCTTTTTCAGGTAAAGGTCTACACTGCAAAACCTTTACCTTAAAAAGACAAAGTAGTTACTTTGTCTTTTTCAGGTAAAGGTCTACACTGCAAAACAAAGTGTAAGCAAACAAAAACACACTTGAGGCGCATTTTTACCTTTAGAGAAGGGAACATTGGCTCCAATGTCACCATCTTGCCAGGTCTTTGAGACTGTGCGGTTACTGTGGACATAGGTTTCGTCTGTGTAGACTATGTTGCATCCCGCTTCCCGCATTGACAGATCTTCCGCAGATACCGAATTCTGCTGAGGACGACATCACCTCTCTCTATTAACAGCTTACAGTTGGTTTCGTTTTTCTTGTAGGTAAATCCCAGCTTCCGCACGAACTTTCTCAGAATACTCTTGCTGCCGGTGTAGTCAATGTCCTCCTGCATAGCTGTTTGAATGTTACTGAGTGTTGGTAAGATTCTCCTTTCCGAAAGTCCTCCACAGAACCCCCAAGTCGAATTCGTCCAGTTGGACCCTCTTTGTTCTCGGCAGTTTGGGTTTCTCCTCTTTTGTCTTGTCTCGCTTCATCAACCGCTCGATAGTACTCTTGCTGACCCCGGTCATTGTAGAAGTCCTTTCCTTTGCCTGATTCAGAGATCTTTTTAGCCCATCTTCCTTCTCCTGTTTGCAAAAATTATGGACATTACGAATGATTTCTTTTGCATCTTCACTGTATTGGTATGAATACATTTGTTTGCAAATTAATTCAGCACGTTCTAAATTAAGCACGCACCTTCACGTAAAACATGAGAAATTCAATTTTCTCCAAGAAATAAAAGGATACGTTAAAAAGAAAAAAAATATTTGTGACTCAAACTCTGGGATTCTAACTCAGAAACCTTCCACAGAATATTAATTCGCGACGTTGAACGCTCGACTGTAGTTGCTGTATTGGCCATGGCGTTACCTATTTAATGGAACTTTTGTTATGTCGATAGCACGCGCAGTAAGTATTTGGCGAGAAATTATCGTTACAATCTTATTTACCTTTCTTGTGCTCCTAAGTAAGTAAGGGTGCAAAGATCAGGAATCGATACAATCAAGTACCACACTTTGTCTGACCTTTGATCCTTCTGAGGTCAAAATTGACATATATAGTCCGTGCTAGATAAGAGTAGAGTGACGAAACATATTTACAGTTAGAAGTATGAAAGAAAACCTTATATTTGTCCAATCAGGTGAATAAAGTACCATAACGTGACCAGCTACGTAACTCTACTCTTATCGAGCACGGACTCTACCTATACTACCTTGTATAGTACTCATTTATAAGCACGCACTATAGCCCGAGGACTCGACTACATTTCACGTTCCATTGACTTTGTCAGAATTTTACGTCGAGTATAATATACTAGAGGACTTTGAAAACGCATCACCATATTCTTGCACTTTTCTTGCAAACCGTATATGCGATTGCAAAGTTACTCGCAGGTTATAATGTGCAACCCAGAATTGGTATGAATCAACCGTTAATTTGGCTGAACTATCACGCGACGCTGCTGATGATGTCACATGGGTACATACAGCATCCAGCACCTTTCTGCACAGTTAAATTAAGCTTTTTGATTATTTGTATGTTTAAACTTTGGCGTGTATGATACCATATCACCAAAATAGTGTATAGACTTCTTCTAATTAAAAGTAATTGATAACTTCAATACTTCGAAAATAAACGTCAAATTTGATTATCAATTTATAGCTCTTTTTTAGAAACACCTCCATAAGTTACCTTTATGCATACTTTCGTGTCTGATATTGACTACATACACTAGCAGTCATGTAGGGAAGTCGTTTTGAGGTAAATCATGGCAGGAGATATGCTGTCATGTGATGAGAACGTCTTAAAAATTTACGTTAATGTCACTTGCACAATACAAAATACACGTGATACAAACGTAACTTATACATAATCTGTCATTTGTGTATGCCCTTAGCCTCTTCCAATAAAACCGGACGTTAAAAATTGAAACTTTGAAAGGCCATAGACGTTGAATTTTATTACTAGACAAGTATTAGCTTTTCCAAAAAGCTGGCGGTCGATTAGCTTAAATACTGATAGATATTTACATACTGCATGTTTTGTACTTTGAATAATCAGATTGTTGATAAAATTTCAGATCAGACTGCTAGCACTGGGGTTCGAACCCAGACATACCTCCAGGTGCTTACATATCATAACCTGAGGCTGTTCTACAAATTGAACTATACTAACTTTTCAAAATCTGAGCTATTTAAGAAAACTTTGCAAGATTTGAAATGAGACACTGTCACAGCTTGTACCTTTCTCCCTTCTCAATCGGTTTGCCTTAAAGAAAGGTCCTCCCTTGTATGTTAAATTTGTGATCTTGCCAATTTGTTAACAATTTAAATCCCATAGTGAATTCCTGAAATAATAATATGTCTGCATCTAGGAAGTGCCTAAGTTCATATTAAGTTAAAATATATGTTTTGGGTGCTCGAAAAAATCTCATAAAGACGGTTCTTTTGAGTATCAAAATTCAGTATTTTTAGGTTGAATTTCTATGGAAAGTCAGACTCAAAATCTCATAAACAGGGCTAACATTGATCCCTTCCAGATCAAGCACTAGCCAGATATCACATCTGGGCTAATTTCTCATCCTAATCCTCTCCTTTTCTCTTCCTTCATTATCATATGTTCAGATTAAGGAACTTTTTATGCGTAAAATTGTAACGATTTTCTTATTTGTGTTAAAACATTTTACTTCCACCAAGATTTGAATCTTGAACACTCACTCCAAGAATGAGTATGTTTTCTATTACACCACGGAAGCTAATTTTGATAAACTGGCTAGATTTATATCAAATTTTGTTAATTGATGCATCCAAAGCAGTTTCCAGTGGCAAACTTTTTTACTTCCACCAGGATTTGAACCTGGAACCCTCACTCCAAGAGTGAGTATGTTTTCTATTACACCATGGAAGCTTTTTTTGTTGTACTGGCTAGATTTCTATTAAATTTCGTTAATATAATTGAAGCATCCAAATCAGTTTCCAGCTGCCAACTTTTTTACTTCCACCAGGATTTGAACCTGGAACCCTCACTCCAAGAGTGAGTATGTTTTCTATTACATCATGGAAGCTAATTTTGTTGTACTGGCTAGATTTCTATTTTTGTTACTATAATTGATTCATCCAAATCAGTTTCCAGCTGCCCAACTTTGTACTTCTACCAGGATTTGAACCTGGAGCCCTCACTCCAAGAGTGAGTATGTTTCCTATTACACCATGGAAGCTAATTGTGTTGAATTGGCTAGATTTCACGAAAGCAAGGCTTTTATTCCATTACAGTGCTCTTAATTAAATGATAATTTGTTACAATGAGTTCAACTCTTAATTCTAAAATTCAACATAGGTTTTATTAATAAAAATGTGAAAGTTTTACATTATCGATCATGAAAAATGGCTTTTATTTGTTTTTAACATTTAATATGCATTGAATTTCATTTCATTAATTACAGAAAAAAATGCCATTTTAAATTTCCATTTATTCTCTCTTGCTGGAGAAAATTTGAATGAATTAAGTGTCAAAATAATTTTCTTTAATATAAAATAAAATGTGAATATTTTCAAATCCTTGCCAAATGATTTAAAGCACATTGTGTAAATAGTGTATCTAAAGCATAAAGAAAACTAGAAATGTGTCAATGGGACACGGATGCCCCCGCTATTGCCAAATTTGTATAAATAGGGAATTGTCATTCACAAAGGGCAATAACTCCTGAAGGCATGATGCGATTGGGCCTTTCTAAAACTTGAACACACTATGGCACTTAATAATGTGACCAAGAATCAAAACTATTCATGTTAGAGAGTAGACGTCGTTTCAACCGATGATTTTTCATAAACTAAGGGCAATAACTCCTTAAAGCATGGTGCCATATAGACCATTATTATACTTGAAAAAGACATCATGGTACTAAACAATGAGACAAAGTTTCATAAAATTCTGATAACAAATTTTTGACTTAGAGAGCGGACATCGTTTAAAACGGTGAATTTTCATAAACAAAGGGCCATAACTACTGAGAGCCTGGTGCGATATGGACCTTTATCGAACTTGAAGAAGACATTATGGTACTTAACCATGTGACCTAGTTTCATAAAATTCGGATCAAAAGTATTCGATTTAGAGAGCGGACGTCGCCGGGACAGACGCATGTACTTACGTGAGTACACACAGGGGTAACACTTAATGCCCCGCCCATTATCATGGCGGGGACATAATAATCATAAATGTTCTTAAAAAGTGGAAGAAGAAAAAACCAGATTTGTCAATAATTTAAAACTTCATTCAATGTAGAGAAAAAAGGTTCAAATGGCGAAATACTATTTCTCAAGAAAATTTGAATGAAATGACTCGGGTGTGGAAATAATAAAATTTTCTTCTTGTCCAGGGACAAGTAAAAGCCAAAATGTACTTGCCCATAGAATATTTTACTTGTCCAAAAGAAAAAATCTGTGCTTAGAGAACTATTTATTCTTTCAAAAACAGTATGAAACCAGATCAACTCTTGTAAACAGGATGGATCCTGATCAGCTGGCTTCTCTTGTATGAATCAGGATCCACACTGTTTTCAATGCAAGATGTGAGCTCGTAATAACTAATCAAAATATGAAATACAGAATTTTATTAACTTAATACATTTGTACTTGTCCAAGGACAAGTAAATAGAAATTTTCAACTTGTCCTGAATGAAATGGGACCAAGTTGGACAAGTCGGGCATGGTATTTCCACAGCCATGGGAATGTCATATTTTCAGAAAAATAAAAGTAAAATTTTCCAAATTGTGACACCTATAAACATGTAGGCCTCCAGATAAGAGTCTCAGTAATTAAAAATTTTAAAAATATTTCCAAAGGAACTGTCTGAATGAGATGGTTCTTTAAATGTTAGAATTAATGGATTTATAAGGAATTTTATGCTCAAAATATTTGCTTAACTGGGCCTATGGCACTTATTCTTTTATTTCCATCATCAGAAGGGGTCTAGCAAGTGCTGATCCAGAGGGGGGGAACAGGGGGTCCAGACCCCCCTGGAAAATCACAAGTTATATGGGTTTCTATAGGGAATCAGCAATTGGACCCCCCCCCCCCCCTGGAAAAAGTTGGACCCCCTCTGGAACCTTAAAAAATGATAGATTTCTTTTAAAATTGACCATTTGACTTCTGTAAAATAAGCTGAGGACTAAAAAAAAAAAGCGTTGTCAGAGCTTTTTTTGTCAGACTGACCTGGACCCCCCTGACGTAAATTCCTGGATCCGCGCATGTCTAGGAATAGCAACAAAATTTATTTTTCTAAAAATTTGACTTTATGCTATGGAATCAGCTAAACATTCTTGAGGCCCATCCAGGGGTTTGGGAAATGGAGGAACAAGGTAAATTTTATGTTTGGGGTACAGGAGAGGGGATAAGTAATTTCATTCAGGGGAATATGAAAACAGCCCCCCTAACCAACCCCTGGGAGGGTCTGTGGGGAGATGAATGGGAACAAACCCTGTCAGACAGATAAAATTAGGAGCTCAATGCCAGTCAGTGGTAGACACAAGGCAGTGCGACAGTGCCCCTGGTGAGGCCCAAATCCACAACCCCTCCATCTCGAGTCTAGCCCCGTCTGGCGACTGAAAAATTGTTCAATGTGTCGTAAAGAATCAAAACAAAACATGTAATGTAACTGTAACACTGGTGACTTATCCAGGGGTCCTAGAGTTCGATCCACGGATGAGACTGAGCTGTGACGGTGTCTCCATGCCCTTAAAGCTCTGCTGCCTGCTGGAGGGATGTTAAACACTCACATTTTCAAACTGAAACTGCTCGGGAGTGGGAATAGGTATGTTGCGTTGTTTTGTTTGTTTGATTCATTGGGCAAATGTGCTAGAAAAAAGATTACATGGAAGTAATGTAAAATGTTTAACATCTATTATGATGGATAGGATTAGGTTAGGGTATTGCTTGGTAGCTGCTAAGCAACTATGTCATATTCAATCTAGCTACTGAAAGAGTAGTTGCAGAACTGCGACTTTAGATTTTTTTTTTCGATCTGGCTGAATCTAAAGTCGCAGTGTTTTTGTGCTCTATCTTGACTAGTGATGGAGTCCCCTTTTGTTTTGGGAAAAACTCGTTTCCTTGACAATCCAACCATTTAGACTTCTTCATGTGTTTTACATACACAACCAAAGTTATAACAAGAAAAGATATGGCATTAAGTGCCATATCAATGAACTCGGCTTTAGCAGATAAAGAGTTCGTTCTTTCTACATGTGAGTACATGTATCAACAAACGGAATGATGTACACAAACACAATCAATCAATTATTCACTCAATCAATCAATCATTTTTACATAAACAGCAATGAAACCTCCCTCCGTGATGAAACTATCTCCAGGTATGTATTCAAAGAAGGAGTCTTATAAGACAGAATCGCATAAGGCAAATCTTACCGTTTAAGTTGAGGCCTTTAACTGCTCATAAACGCATGTAAGGAACTTATAGAGCATGGTTTTTGGCTCTGTATTTGAAAACAGAATATACCTTGAGATTATCGAAATTTGCTTTATTTACCAGACGCCTATATAATGTTTAAAGCCGCGAGAACCCCGACTTTGTTAAAACAGGGACCACCCTGAGCGCCCGCGCAGTCCCACCGGCGCCCTTGTTTTTAAATGTAGATTCAAATGTATGATAAAAGAAGTCAGGAAAACCGCCAGGTTTGATCAATTTTAAACTCTTTGTCGGACAAGATCTGGGACCAAACTTTCTGCTTATGTTATCAGCAGACGCTCGCTGATAGCAATGTTTAAGATCAAAGAAGCCGCTATGGGTTCTGTTGCACGACGTGGTAGCAATGACCAGTGACCTACATATCGGTCACTGCCTTGACGCTGGAAAGCGGATGTAGCACATTCATTAAACATAGGTTTCCGGCCGTTGGTAGATTCGGCTGGGTCGTTTTCGGCCTGGTTTTAGGGTGGGTCGTTTCGGCATATTCTGATAGGATCTGATTGTTTTATAAACTTGCCAAAGTTCCGACCACGAAATCGTACATGCGCGCATTCTCGCAAGAGCGTTCACTAGTACAAACTGGGCTCTTTTCTGAAATAATTATTGTGTACACAAATAGGTGCTGACTTTCTTTTATTTATTTATTTTTTATATAAATTTCAAAAGATCCGTCTGCATTAAACACTACCCAGGCCGAGTACCGAAAGCTCAAGAACAGACTGCACATGCGTGCATACTAGCAAGAACACTTACAGGGAAATAACTAACAACAATCGGGCAAATAATGTTGTGGACAAAAATATGTACTGAAAAGAGAGCATTCCAGATCTGACTCTATTAAACACTTGAACACTTGGAGTTTGCCTCTGTACTAACATAAGCAAATAAAGTTATCAACTATGTGCAGCAGACGACTTAAGCAGGCACCATTTGGACGAACATATGAGCCGAAAATTAGGTGCATAGACCCACTTGATGGCTGTGCATGCATGATTACTTCACGCATGTTAAATGCATTACGGTATCTGCCGCATTTATGTTTATATGAACAGCGTACACGCAGGAAGAATACAGAGACCGAAATATAGTGGAAGGCTGCGCTTTCATGTTTAAAGGGTGTGATAAATTAAATGAGCTGGCCCATTACTATAACATTTACAAGAAATCTAATCAAGGAACGATGTGAAAGCGCCAGGTCATTCAGTTTATGACATGTATGCGTGACTGAGATATATTCTTATGCAATGACCAGCATGTGCACACTGCTGTTGGTTATACATGTAAGGTATGATAGCTCAACTTGCGGACATCAATTTTCTGAGAACTAACTATTGCCCCTGTATTAAACAGAGTACACAGTCTTTTAAAATTCTGAAAGGCAGGTTTTATCATGAAACGGCTTATTTCCATTCATTGGAATACACTAAGAGGCGTGGTTGACCTGATTAACAGCGATATTCATACGCGCATCACGCTGTTATGCAGAGTCCATTCATAGAAAACAATTCAATAAGAGTTACTGTTCCTGAAATGACCGAATAACCGTTAAAAAGTGATATGGGAGCTTCCCAGTTCGCAAAAACACAATTAACTCAGTAAAAGTTCAACTTTCGAATCAAAATCGGCAACAAAAGACATATTTTTGAATAACTGCACTGGGGTTTATGTTTCACTCACTATCATTTCAAAGCAAACAGCCATTTTAACATGAACTATTTCTTCAAAGTGTAGAAATTTCGAAAACAGATATAACTCTCTAGAATAGCTGATATTGAACAGATCCCGAGTTCCAAAAATGTTACCATTGACTTCGTTATTATGACACGATCAATGCAATCTGTAATATCATGTTCTTATTGTTGTTTTTCGGCTCATCGCAGTCATTTTGCATGCTTTTCACGAGCTAGGGGTGATGACGTTTTTGCGATAAAATTCGGATGTTGAATTGATGAGACGAACTTAATAAAACGTTGATAAATATTATAATAAAACCCGGTACTGGTTATACTTCCCATGACTAGGTAAGGTATGTCAGCGCTTTTTCAAAAACTCAGTACATTATTATAACAAGATTAACAGTGGATTTTGGACATTATAAGAAACAAGTAGGTGTTTGAATTTTGAAAATCAGGGCAAAATTGTTAAAGCTATTGATTCTGTTAACTTACTCAATGTTGGTACGCTCGCAGCAGTCACGTTTCTGTATTATTGTGCATTGTAGCGCCCCCTATTTTCTAATACATTATAACGAGTAATGACCTATTTCAGAAAATGAAAGTCGATTTCCAAAAATGGTTTGATTTCAATTTAATATAGCATGCCAAAGAAAATGAGATACTAACTTGACAGAAATCCTTAACAATCACATCGTATAAATCTAATTTTCGGAAAGGAAGCTTTGTCATGTCCCAAAATGTCATAATCAGACCGAAAAGGGACTTTTCCAACAAGGCGGACAATTGTTATTCTGATCATGTGCTCACGTGACAAGTTTCCCGCCAAAAGTTGCAAGCTAACGCAAGAGTACATTGACCTCTGAACCAAGAGAGGATCAGCTTGTTTACGACAAGAAGCGATGGATTGGAAAGATCAGAATCAAATTACTTTTGCACAGTGATCAGTAAGATATTAGTGAAAGAAAATATTTTTTTATTTCATGGCTAACCTTGCTGCACGCTGAATAGCTTTCCTATCACACGCTTATGTTCAAATAGGCTATCAGTCAATACACACAGTTGGTACCCATCGTTTTTAAGGCGCCACGTGAATCTTATATAGAGACATTGGGTGTTTTGACCTACTTTTTGAACATGTGCGCAATGGTTTATGATTAGAATTGTATAATGATGTCATTGTTTGAATATGCAAAACCATTTGGATTTTTTTCTATGTATTTCCTGTTAGCGGAAGTGGGGGAGTTCCTTATCTGAAAATAGTCAATTTTCAATCCAGTGACATCCGTCGGAATACAGAACCAGGGTGAAAAATTTGCATACTAGGTTGAAGCTTGACCTTTATTCGTTGACATTCATCAAGATATTAAAAGAAAACCTATTACAAATGGTGAGAGAGGTCACCATAAAAATCAACCTGTATGCACAAAAAAGGATCCCATCCATTGCCATTAAGAACTCCTTGGACACAGTTTATACATGTCCAACTGGGTAGTTCTCGATGGCAACAAATTGGTAAAAGGTGCCCCAGTTAGATCGGTAATTGGTCATCTTTTTTTGCAAATATCTACATGTAACAAATGTATGTGGCCGGCCGCTTATATAAACTTCAATCAAAACACACATCAGATTCATGTTTTGACCAAGCCTTTATGCCGTGCTCAGGCGATATTTTATTCGCTACCGACCAACGAGTGGGGTACCAAATATCATGGGTTGACCTACAGCGCAAAGTAAACTTTCCGTGAAATCTGTAGGGCTACCTATAGCGCGAGGCAAGCTCGTCTGCGAATTTAATTTTCACAAAGAAGGCGTCAATTTGCCCTGTCGCTTAACTAAACGCAATAAGTATTAGCTTTTCAAAAAAGCTGGCGAAAGTATAACGTCCCAAAGTCAAAACGTCCTTGATTGGCAAAGAGTGCGTGCGAACTTCAACTCAGTAAACGTACAAGTTTATATGATTGTCATCCACATCTGATCACATGTTTAAGTGTTCATATCATATCTGGAGTATATCTCCTATATTATTTTAGGAAGAATTCCAAAATTCGTGTCTTAATGCATTTAGGGTCATGGAGCGTCACGCACCTTTACCACTGCCATCAGATCTAAAACTAGAGGACCTGAAGGTCCTGAGGCGCTCACCTGATCTCCTTTATAATGCTAAAATAGTTCAAGGTCAACTACAGCTTATTTTGTTTTACCATATATGGAGGTTGCAGCCATTTTGGTCAAGTGACCTAAACAATCTAATGAATAATCCATCAAACAGCCCAGTGATTTCTGCGAAAAATATGTTTAGATAGGTGTGTGGCATTCCAAATGAGTGGCCGTGGATAAAAGGTCACAGGTCAGCTTGACATTTGGTACTTAATATAAAACTATTGTCTCAATAGGTTTAACTATTATGAATTTGGCTTAAACAGTTATAGAAAAATGAACATTTTAAGATTTTCTCCATATAAATGCATTTGGAATCATATTTGACCTTGCCATAAATTAGGTCAAGGTCAACCTAGATTCATCATTTGTTCAAACCTGGTAGGGCCCACATCCCCAATGCTACATACCAAGTCCCAAAGCCAATGGCCTTTTGGTTCCAGAGAAGAAAAGATTCAAAGAGTTTTTACCATATATGGGCATGGTGGCCATGTTAGTCATGTGACCATAACAATTTGTATATGTTTTGGCGGTCAACTTAGGCTTATTATTCAAACATATTTTGTTTAACCATATATGGGCGGTGGCTATTTTGATCAAGTTACCTCAAAATAATATTATATTTATATTGTTTTATCTACTGAATACTCCATATGAAATTTGAGTTCAAACAGCCCAGTGAATTCTGAGAAAAAGATGCTTTAATATGTATAAGGCAGTCCAATAGGAGTGGCCATGGATGAAAGGTCAAAGGTCAGCTTGACCTTTGGTGCTTATATAAAACCAGTGTCTCAGTAGGTTTAACATTTTTCGCACGTAATATGATTTATATAGAAAAATGAACATTTCAAGATAAATGCATTAGGAATCAAATTTGCCTGTGCCGTAAAAAAGATCAAGGTCAACCCGGATTCATCATTTGGGCAAACCTGGTAGGGCCCACATCACCAATGATATAAACCAAGTCCCGAGGCCATTGGCCTTTTTTGTTCTAGAGATGAAGATATTTAAAGGGTTTTTACCTTATATGGGCATGGCCGCCATCTTGGCGATGTGACCATTAACATTTGGTTCAAATTTACTCCACTGAACTGAAGGAGTCTCTATATGAAATTTAAGTTCAATTGCCAAGTGGTTTCTGAGAAAACTGTGTTTTAATATATTGATTGGTCTCCAACATGAGTGACCTTGGCTGAAAGGTCAACCTTGACCTTTGGAATTGCCTCTTAACATATCAAGTGAGAACAATGACTTTGGTTTCTAAGTATTAGCAAAATCAACTTTTCAAAAAAAAATCCAATTTAAATGCACTAGGAAGCAAATTTGACCTTCATGTAATTTGCATAAATCTTGGCTAACTTAGTGTAAGTAGTCTTTATATCAAAGAATTTCTAGCGATAAGGCGAGCAATCTCCCTAAACGAGACGTTCGTTTTATTTTGTTGAAATAACGACTGGAGAAACTAGGCACATTCAAGAAATATATATAGACGGGCCGTCGATGCACCATTGCCCCCAGAATTTGTATATTTAAAACGGGATTTCCTAAATGCATGTAATAAATCTACTTCTTATTAAATGAGAATTTATTTCGATCATCAACTGTACTTGTTTTTCAGTAACACATATGGGAACTAGACCGTTAAACAAGGGTACCACTCGTCCTATCACTCTATGTACAGTAAAACTATTTATACATGTAATAAATCTACTTCTTATTAAATGAGAATTTATTTCGATCATCAACTGTACTTGTTTTTCAGTAACACATATGGGAACTAGACCGTTAAACAAGGGTACCACTCGTCCTATCACTCTATGTACAGTAAAACTATTTATACAGTTGATGTACAATAAAAACGACCATCTTGCAAAGTGGTCTATTTTTGTCAGATATTTGATGTCTTCTTTCGCTTATACAACCCCTTCCCCCCCCCCCCCCTAGACCCAAGACGCCCTTTACATATGTTATATATTTGTATAGCGACATTTAATTGTCCAAAGGGCATCTTGGGTCTAGGGGGGGGGGGGGGGGGGGAAGCATCTAAAAACAAACTGAAAGACGCCAGTTGCATCTTTTCAATGGCAAACGTCACAATTTTAACTATATTTCATACGCATGCGCAGAAAGAATACCGCAAAGTTTCGAAAAGGAAGGGCACTTATATCCTTAATATTTTAGCACTTTTACTTTTTGAAAACCTGCAAAGGATTTACTAAAACTCTCGTCTAAACGGCACCCTGTCTAAAGACGTAAAATAAGGGGTAGGAGTTGAAGGCGCAAGTTTTAACGGTTTTGTAAATGACGAATCGTTTTGAAACCTATTTTTATGCTTTCTATGTAAATTTTACTACCGCAACAGACCAATTTTAAAAACATTAGGGCAATTTGAAAATTAAGGTTTTGTAATCATGTCAACTAGGGAAAATATACGCCTTATCGCTAGATCTCCTTTGAGTTCAATTGGCCCAATGGTTTCTGAGAAAATTATGTTTTAATATATTGATGGGACTCCAATATGAGCAGCCTTCGCTGAAAGGTCAACCTTGACCTTTGGAACTTATTTATAGCCACTGTCACATTAGATAAACTATTTCAAGTGAGAATAATGACTTTGGCTTCAATGGTTTCAAAAAATCAACTTTTCAAACATTTCCCCATTTAAGTGCATTAGGAAGCAAATTTGACCTTGACGTATATTAGGTCAAGGTCAACCCAGGAGCATCATTTGAACAAACTTGGTAGGCCCCACATCCCCGATGCTACATACCAAGTCCAAAGGTCATCGGCCTTCTGGTTCTGGAGAAGAAGATTTTTAAAGGGTTTTTACCATATATGGGCATGGCTGCCATCTTGGTCATGTGACCAGGATCATTTGAACAAACTTTCGTTCCACCATCCTAAGGAGTCTGCATATGAAATTAAAGTTCAATTGGCCCAGTGGTTTCAGAGAATATGTTTGAAAATGTTAACGGAGGAACGGACGCCGGAGTCATTGGTATACTAATAGCTCGCCTTGGAGCCTTCTGCTCTGGTGAGCTAAAAAGCGAGTTTACAAATTCTTGTATCTGCAGCATTTTCGTAAATAATCTGATTGAAAGCAAGAAACGTGATTGCATGAAAATTTTTAGCATGAATTCGCGAGAAAGTATTCATAGACACCCTTTAAAAACGTCACAGTAATAAACCAGATAGAGCTTACCTGCTTTTTTGTCTATCATATTTATGTATACGAGGTGTTAGAACTGGTAATTTTGACTAATTGAGGTACAATATTTTGGAAAGTCACAAAACAACAACTTTTCATTGTCTATTGCATACAAGGTTTTGTGACCTTGTGCGCTGAACTGTCATTATTGGCTCCATGTTAAAAACAGGGTTTGGTAAAAAAGTGACAATATGAGGTTTTGTAAACGAACCAATGATATAGTCCCTGACCAAACTGCCCCTCTAGGAGTAGTCTGATCTGGGATTATTATTTTGACACATTTTATTCCTGCCTTAGCGATTTGGGTTCTGGCACTCCAGGTTACACGTAACTCTTTGTATACTGAGTAATTTTTATGCTTTTGTTGTCGTCTGCTGAATTTTTTCAATAACATCTTTGAGTGTTAAACTGTTTTGCATCCAGATCAAGACTGATATTCTCTCGATCTTGACTTCACCAGAGATCGAAAGTTAATTTTTCATGATTTTGTCGCCTGCTTTTTTCTCTCCAAAATTTCCTTTTTCAAAAAGTTCTTTCAACAACACTATCAGAGTGTCAAAAGGTTTGGATCCAGATCAGGGCTGACATTCTTTCAGTCTTGATCTGGATCTAAAACTATTTGCAAACTTTATCAGCTGACAACAAATGTCCCCACTAACAAGTGAAGAATTAAAATGATTTTTTTATGGTTATATGGTCTAGAGATCAAAAGTTTAAATTTTTGCATGCTGGGTAATTTTTCACGATTTTTAGCCATCTGCTGAATTGTTTCAAAACTTTTCTTAAAAAAAATCTTTCAGGATCACTATCAGGGTGTCAAAAGGTTTTGGTCCAGATCAGAACTGACATTCTTTTGGTTCTGATCTAGAGCCAAACAGTTTGCAAAGACTAGCAGCAGACCAAAGTCCCAATGAGCTTAATTACCGGGCCGCGTAGCGCAGTCGGCAACGTGTCTGGCTACAGATGCGAGTCTGACTGCTAATCCAGGGGTCGCGAGTTCGATCCCGGCCCGGTCCCATATTTTCGTTGAGATTGATCATGAAATAATTTCTACGGTCATTCTCCTCCCTTCCGCTGAATCATTCAAGAAGGGTTGTTGTCAGTTACAAGCAAAGGTATGTGCACGAAGTACTGGTTAACAGCTGGTTCAAGCTTGCCCAGGAAAAAGTGTGGTTAGGTGAACTGACCGTCCTGCAATGATCTTAGCTGTTGACTTGGGACGTAAAGCAACTAAACAAGCCAAACCAATGAGCTTAAATGATTTATTGCCAAATTTATCTATGCTAATACAGGCCCCCAGATAAGAGTGTGTAACAGAAAATTATTTTTCTTATTTCTCAACCAAAACATATGTTATGGGTACTCAAAGAACTGTCTCAATGAGATGGTTCTTTAGAGCAACCAAACCATATGTTAAAATTGATGGGTAAGAAAATAATTACAAATTTACGCTGAAAAATTTTGCTTAACTAGACTTATGTAATATAAGATTAACTCTGGGTAATTTTTCATGAATTTTTGCCGTTTGCTAAATTTTTCAAAAATAACTGTTTTTCAAAACAATTCTTTCTGGAACACATTGAGAAAGTCAAAAGGCTTGGATCCAGATCTGGGCCCAAACACTTTGCATTATCAGGAGATGACAAAAGTCCAAATTTTCAGGAAAAAAGAGTTTAAATGATTAAATGCAAATTTATCTACGCGAATATGGTGATAAAGGTACAGAGAGTTTAAGCATTTAACCTTTGTATTTGGTAAACCATAATGATAAATGAGTATTTTTGCAAAGATGTTTACAAACAGTGTAGACCCTGGTGAAATGCAGCATTTCCTCAGGGTGCACACTGTTTGTATGAAATGCAGCATTATGCTGCATTTCACCACCGTCTACACTGTTTGTAAACCTAAACAAGAGAAAAAATGCCAAAAGGCATTATAGCCGGGTTTTCTAGATACATATCTGATAAGGATAATTATGAGTAATATGGAGGAACCGGTTTTGATTCAAATATTTTAATCTTTTAACTTGTGCACAACATCATATATATAGCTTGTCGAATGTTAAGTGAAATATCATTTTTTTCTGTATGTTTATTCAAATTATTTATTGGTTTTTAGTCTAGCCTGGCGACCACCTGCTGCGAAGGTGCCATACTCCTGGCTGTCCACTTGTGAGTTTAACTTTCTATGTTTAATGTTGCTACCATATTCCACCCCTTTAGTGCACTTTGCAATGTATCTTTTTCACGCACAGGACATTACCACTCACCAAGATGTACATACCTCAGGGTATAGCTGTGGAGTTCAATAAAAATGTGTAAAGGGAGATAACTGGAAATACTACTCAGTATTATCAAAATACCACAAAGGGTTTTGAATTTAATGCTAATTTTAAAATTAAAGCACAGTCTAAAATTGCAAAGGGAGATAAGTGAAAAAGTCAGCTACAGTTATCTATCATGTGTGCACTGCACCTATTCATCTGGGCGTACATATCTACGAAGTAATATGAATATAACTGAAAGAGATGTTGAATTACATGAGATAAATGTCAAAAAGGGAGAGTCAGACAACTGAGAAAGTAAGAACAAGAGTTGTTCGTCTTGTGTGGTACACCTATTCATCTGGGTTTACATCCCTACAAGGTATTATAAAATTATACCTAAGGGTTTTGAAGTTACATGCAAATAAATAGTATAAGGCCAAAACTGGTAAGGGAGATAATTAAGAAAATAAGAAACCAAGAGTTGTCTAAATTGTGTGCAGCTCAACTACTCATCTAGATCTACATTCTAACCTAGTATTGTCAGCATACCTGAAATGGCTTTGGAGTTCAGATGCAAAAATTTCTAAAGTTAACAAGATATGTCACAGTCACGTGACGAATGCCCCCAAAGGAATTGGTCTACCGTAAGACACATTTCAGGAAAGTTAGCTGTAATATAGATATGCTCCAGGCATGAAAAACCTAGAAATGAGGCCAGAAGTCAATGTCAAGGTAATAGTGACCCAAAATGGTATGCACCACTCCGCCATCCCAAGAGGAATCAACACACCAAATTTGGGATTCCTATATCAAAATATGCTCCAGACACGATTATTCTAGAAACTAGGTCATAGGTCAAGATCACAGTGACCTAAAAATGGTATGCGACACATCAGCATCCAAAGATGTATCCATACAGCAAATTTTGGATTCCCATCTCAAATAAAATAAAAGATATGTTCTGGACACAATTATTCTACAAACAAGGTCAGAGGTCAAAGTGACTCAAAAATGGTACGTGATACTCAGCCATCAAGTTCCATCCACACACCAAATTTGGGATTCTTACCTTTAATAATATAAGAAATGCTCCGGACACGACTTTTCTAAAAACTAGGTCAGAGGTCAAGGTCACAGTGACCCATAAAATGGACCAAGACACTCCACCATCCCAAGATGCATTCATACACCAATATTGGGATTCCTATCTCAAATAATATAAGAGATATGCTCCTGACACAATTATCATTAAAACTAGGCCAGAGGTCAAGGTCACAATGACCCTAAAATGGTAAGTGACACTTCCCCATCCCAAGATGCATATACACACCAAACTTGGAATTCCTACCTCAAAGAATATAAGAGATATGCTCCGAACACAATAATTCTTAATACTAGGTCAGATGTCAAGGTCACAGTGACCCGAAAGGGTATGTGATACTCCGTAACCTCAAGATACATTTAAACACCAAATTTGGAATTCTTATCTCAAAGAAAGTAGGAGATATGCACCAGACTCAATGCAGTTTCTAGAAACTAGGTCAGAGGTCAAGTTCAAGGTCATAGTAACCCAATTGTGGTATGCGACACTCCATCATCCCAAGATGCATTCACATACCAAATTTGAGATTCCTACCTCAAATAATATAAGAAATGTGCTCCAGACACGATTATTATAAAAACTAGGTCATAGGTAAAGTTTAAGGTCACAGTGACCCAATTATGGTTTGCTACACTTCCTCATCTCAAGATGCATCATCACACCAAATTTGACACTCCTAGCTCAAATAATATTAGAGATATGCTCCTGACATGATTATTCTAAAAACTAGGTCAGAGGTCAAGGTCAAAGTGATCCAAAATAGTTTGTGACACTCTGCCATTCCAAGATGCATTTACACACAAAATTTGGAATTTCTATCTCAAAAGAATATAGGAGATATGCACCAGACTCAATGCAGTTTCTAGAAACTAGGTCAGAAGTCAAGTTCAAGGTCACAGTGATCCAATTATGGCACGAGACACTTCGTCATCCCAAGATGCATCCACACACCAAATTTGAGAGTCTTACCTCAAATAACATAAGAGATATGCTCCAAATAATAGTATTCTTAAAACAAGGTCATAGGTAAAGTTCAAGGTCACAGTGACCCAATTATGGTTTGCTACACTTCCTCATCCCAAGATGCATCATCACACCAAATTTGAGACTCCTAGCTCAAATAATATTAGAGATATGCTCCCGACATGATTATTCTAAAAACTAGGTCAGATGTCAAGGTGACCCAAAATGGTTTGTGACACTCCGCCATTCCAAGATGCATTTACACACAAAATTTGGAATTCCTATCTCAAAGAATATAGGTGATATGCGCCAGACTCAATGCAGTTTCTAGAAACTAGGTCAGAGGTCAAGTTCAAGGTCACAGTGACCCAATTATGGTATGGGACACTTCGTCATCCCAAGATACATCCACACACCATATTTGAGATTTCTACCTCAAATAATATTAGAGATATGCTCCGAATACAATTATTCTAAAAACTTGGTCAGAGGTCAAGGTCACAGGGACCTGAAATTGTTATGTGACACTCTGTCATCCCAATATGCATTTAAACACCAAATTTGGAATTCCTATCTAAAAGAATATAGGAATATGCACCAGAATCAATGCCGTTTCTAGAAACTAGGTCAGAGGTCAAGTTCAAGGTCACAGTGACCCAATTATGGTACGCGACACTTCCTTGTCTCAAGATGCATCCACACACCTAATTTGAAATTCCTACCTCAAATAATATACGAGATATGCTCTGGACACGATTATTCTAAAAACTAGGTCAGAGGTCAAGGTCACAGTGACCCGAAAATGGTACGCGACACTCCGCCATCCCAAGATGCATCCACACATCAAATTTGGAATTTCTACCTTAAAGAGTATAGAAGATATGCACCGGACACGAAGCGGGACGGACAGACAATTTATTACTATAAAAACTAAGTAAGAGTTCAAGGTCAAGGTCACAGTGACCCGAAAATGGTACGCGACACTCCGCCATTCCAAGATGCATCCACACACCAAATTTGAAATTCCCACCTCAAAGAATATAGGAGATATGCACCGGACACGAAGCGGGACAGACGGACAGTGCGATTACTATATGCCTCCCAAAGTTCCTTTGGGGGCATAAAAAACTGCAAAGGTAGATAATTAAAAAAGTGAACAAGCTAGTGTTATCCATTTTGTGTACAGTGTGTCTGTTCATTCGGGTCTACATTCCTACAAGGTATCATTCAAATATCTTGAATAGTTTCTGAGTTATAGAGCATACACAAAAAACAGGGATGAAAACAGTCAGCCATTCTCAATCAGGAAAATATGTCGGTTGACTCCAAAATGGAGAAAAGCAATTTTTAAATCACTTATTAAAGGTTTAAAATCACAAAATATCAATAGAAACCAGTCAGTTTATGCTTCATTTATATCTAAAATTGAGTTTAACTTCATTCAAAAATAAATTTCAGCAAAAACAACTGGCATCATATAAATCATATGCCTGTGCTCAATCAGGAAATCCTGATCAATCCTGAACTTTCTCATGTCTGAAAAAATTGTGAAAAAATGCAAAGGGAAAAAACTAGGTAAGTAAGCAAGCTAGAGTTATGCCACTTGTGTGCAGCGTGCCTGGCCAACTTGTGTGCAGCTCAACTTCTCATCTGGATTAACATTCTTACCTAGTATTGTCAGCATATCTGAAATGGATTTGGAGTTCAGATGCAAAAATATCTAAAGTTAAAAAACTGGAAAAGGGAGATTACTAAAAAAATAAGCAGGCTAGAGTTATCCATCTTGTGTACAGTGTGTCTGTTCATGTGGGTCTATATTCCTACAAGGTATCATCCAAATGTCTTGAATAGTTTTGGAGTTATAGAGCATACGGTAAATCTTGTATTAGTTCGTACAGTATTCGCTGTGTACGAACTAATAAAAATTATTTTTCTGAGAAACGGGACTGTACGAACTAATAAAATGAAATTCTGAAGATCGAAAAACGGGACCAAAAACATGCGAAAATTGCCAAAGAGGGAGGAATTTCTGTTTATCCCTTTAGCCTAATTACAGGCTGAATGTCTGATTAGTATTTTCAATTAAACTAACATTCTTAATAGCATGGTGAAAGATTGAAAATAAACAACCAAACATAAAAGTCCGGATTGCCGTTTCAGCCGACTCACATGCAATGTGCGATAAACCCGGCGATATCACCCGGTTACAGGCCAACTTTACATAGGCCTGCTTTACGGAAGAGATGTCACGTCGGGCTTGTTCTATGACGATTGTCTTGATTGGAATCATACTCGGACCCAGTGGGTCCGAGGAATCATAACAAAAATACAACTTCTGTTCACTACCGACGGCTAGCTCTACAACGTAACAGAGCAATGTATATCGCAGCTTTCGTTTTTGGTCATGATGTAGATTCTTATTTTCTTAGAACCCTCGAAAATGCAGCAGACAAGTAGACAAGACAATACATGTACGTACATTCAGTCCTACAGGTTAGACGTACGCGTACACTCATTGATTTGGAATGAAAACTGAAAATGAAAATGGCCACTTCTAAATATGAAATATGAACAACTGGAACGCAGAACTCTCATGAATCAGAGTAGTACATTTCTCTGCCTTCATATTGTAAAAAGACCCACAACTTACGTTTTTGCGAATGCTTACTCCATTTAAAGGCTTTGTATGAACACCTATATTTCTGCATAGGTTGGTTGGTTCGAGTCTTCATCGTACGTCGTATTCCTTGTGGCGACATAACATGCTCAGCTTGTTCACACACCCCCTTACGTGTTAGCTAGGACCCAATATAGCTCGGTGTTAGGCTCATAGCATTCTAGGATTATGATAATGGCAATCAATGTAGAACCAGATTCCCGTACTTTGTCATCCATGGAAAAGCCATTACATGAGAAAATCTGTCTTTCGTGATTTGAGGCTGACTGACTCTTTTACAGCCAGAAACAGGGTTGGATGCACATGCTAGTCTTTGCACTGCTATTTGAACACCATGCTATCCCGTGTACACCTTGCTTTCCATGCGCGGATCTTGGATTTTTCGTCAGGGGGTCCGGGTCAATCTGACAAAAAAGCCCTGACAACGTTTTTTTAGTCCTCAGCTTATTTTACTGAAGTCAAATGGTTAATTTCTAAGAAAAACTATCGTTTTTCAAGGTTCCAGAGGGGGTCCAACATTTCCAGGGGGGTCCAACTTTTTCAAGGGGGGTCCAATTGCTTATACCCTAAAGAAACCCATAAAACTTGTGATTTTCCAGGGGGGTCCGGACCCCCTGACCCCCCTCTGGATCCGCACTTGCTATCTCGACCAGCAGGAGATAGCTTTTTTTTCCGTTTAGTCATCGTTGGGTGGTATTTTTTCAGTTTTATCTAAATTTTGATAGACCAAGATTCTGTAAGCAAACAGTGGCGTCAGGCACCCCACGTGCGGATCCAGAGGGGGGTTAGGGGTCCGGCCCTCCCCCCCCCCCCCTGGAAAATCACAAGTTTTATGGGTTTCTTTGGACACCCCCACCACCTGGAAGAAGTTGGACCCCCTCCTCCCCTCTGTAATAAAACCATTGGATCCACTCTGTAAACTGTAAAATAAGTGGCCGTCGGGCCTCGACCCCCCCCCCCCTGCCTGACAAAAATTCCTGGATCCGCGCATGAACCCTGTTCGACTTGTTCATAACACTGTTTAATGTGTAATGTACATTTTCTTGCGTCAAGGCCATCATCACGTGCGACCCCAAACTTTAAAACAACACGTAGCCGGAATTGATGTGTGCGGTCTCTTTGATCTTAAAAAGGATCATGCTGTCTTTGCCCTTGGCGTCAGCTGATATAATTAGCAGACGTTTTGTGAATTGACCAGGCCCAGCAAAAATTAAATGTGAATTCAAACTGTTTGAAACTCTGATATGGGCGGAGACAGAGGGGGTCCGGACCTCCCAATGAAAATCATAAGTTGCCATTTGTTTCCTAGAAGAAAAACTGGTACGAACCTCTCTCGAGAAGCAATTCGATCCCCCCCCCCCCCCCCCCCGTTGGAATTGTCTGGATCCGCGCACGCACATCTGACAGGAATTTTTATTTTTTTATTTTTTGCATGTAGCAGGTTTAGCAATCATACTTTCTAGAGATAATTGGTAGAACTTCGCTAGCTGATCTTGCATACAAAAAAGTTTCTCGCGGAATTGGGTAAAAAAGCTAAGTTGCAAATTTAAATATACACGGATGGGGTAAACGAGAGGCTTTTTCTACCATTTTTTTTCTTATCTGAAAGCAAGCAATTGTTGCGGTGTTAGTGGGACTATAAGCCTTACTTTAGACATGCACCTTCATCTACATTCCTTGTATGTGAGCATTTATGCCCCTGGCAAGACTGTGCGGATGTGCAGGCTCGTCTGAGCCTTCGCTGGTTGCATGTGCGAGAGGTACCATAATCTCATGAACTGGCTCGTTTCATAGACAGCCAAATGTAAAGCATGATGCAGAAGCATGCATAAATCACTTTTCATCTTGGTTTGTGCGTCTGTGCGTACGTGTGATGATCCACAGGAATCATTTAATGTGTAAGACTAATGCAATTTCATGAGGACGCCGCGCTAGGCTCATCAGTGTCGTCTTTGTTTGATAAAAAGTTCCATCGGATATACAATGTATATAGTTATTTTATTACTCTTATTGCGTGCGCGTTTTGGTGAAACTTAGAAATGAAATTGATGCACGCACATTTAAAGCACAGCTAATTAGTGGGAGTACGTAGGTGTCTAGATTCTTCATCCACTCAAAAACTTTGAGTTACCCGACGAGATTGCACAAAAGCACAGGCTCCCCTGAGCCTTTGCTGATAACATTTGTGATAAACACCAGCCGATATGGTTTCATCATGCTCGGATCCAGTGATTCAAAAAAAAAAGACGCTTGGGCATATTTATGACACAGAAAGACCAGAAAGGCTCAATGATCACAGACACGTAGGACACTGTGTGCACGCGCGCGTGGTTGTGTACATGTATTTGATTTTTGTCATGACTGGACAAAATATCTCAGCGATTTGCATCAGTCCGACGTTCATTGAACCTAGCGTTTATCATTGAATAAAAGTTTGGCATCATGCCATGCATCAATGCTGGATGCGCGCGCATAAGCGACACTGACGATCGCACTGACAGGCAAAACGCCCCTGTTCCGCTGATATGTTTGATAACTGACGTGCTAGACAAAAAAACGAAAGCATCGTAGACAGACACACTGATTAACCTAATAAACGGAAAAAAACGTTGTGTACGAACTATTAGAAATTACAAATAGGAAAAATGACAACTGTACGAACTAATACATGACATTTTGAGCTGATCGGTCAAGAATAGTTTATGGTGTACGAACTATTCGAGTGTACGAACTAATACAAGATTTACCGTACACAAAAATTTGTAAAAAAATGCAAAGGGAAATAACTAGGAAAGTAAGCAAGCTAGAGTTATGCCACTTGTGTGCAGCATGCCTGATCATTTGGATCTACATCTCTATAAAACTCCATCAAAATACCTTGAATAGTGTTGGAGTTATGGAGTATATACAGAAATTTGTGAAAAAATAAATATAAAACAAGAGGGCCAAGCGACCCTAAAGTGCTCACCTGAGTTTTGTTTAATGCTTACATATAGGTATCTGTAGAAAGCTGACAATGTCCCTGGCGACCCTGGCGCGGGGCCATTTTGACCCCAGGGGCATAATTTGAACAAACTTGGTAGAGGTCCACTAGGTGATGCTATAAACCAAATATCATTGCTCTAAGCCTTTTGATGTTTTTCCCTATATAAGCCAATGTAAAATATGTGACCCCCAGGGCGAGGCCAATTTTGGAACCAGGGGCAAAATCCACAAGGTGATGCTACATACCAAATATCATGACTCTAGGCCTAATGGTTTCAGACAAGAAGATTTTTTCATGTTTCTCCCTATTTAAGCCTTTGTAAAGCATGTACCCCTGGAGTGGGGCCATTTTTTGCCCAAGGGGTACAGGTATAATTTGAACAAATTTGGTAGAGGTCCACTAGATTATGCTTCACACCAAATATCAAGGCTCTTGGCCTTGTGGTTTCAGACAAGAAGATTTTTTCATGTTTCTCCCTATATGAGTCTATGTAAAGCTTGTGACCCCCGGGGCGGAGTCATTTTTGGCCCCAGGGGCATAATTTAAACAAACTTGTTAGGTGTCCACAAGGTGATGCTACATACCAAATATCAAAGCTCTAGGCCTTGTGGTTTCAGAGAAGAAGATTTTTAAAGTTTTCATCTTGAAAATCTAATTTTAGCCTGTGTGACCTAGATATGCAATGGACCAGAACCATTTGAACAATTTCAAAAGAGGGTCATATAAGGATAATTCCTACCAAGTATGGTAAAAATTCAGCCAGTATTTTAGGAGATGTTGTTTGAAGCAATTGTTGACGTCGGACATCCAATGATCACAAAAGCTCACCCTGAGCCAATGGCTCAGGTGAGCTAAAAATACCTATCTCCAAAAAATGCATTTTTCACCAAAAAATTGGGAACCAACTGAAGAGAAGATGGTATCACATGAAAACAGAAACCCTGAAGAAACCATGTGTGAAATTTGAAGAACGCAGGTTGAATACTTTGCGAAAAAATCGAATCTGCCAAAAGGTTAACCTAAACGTTAACCAAGAACGCGCCGCCCGCCCGTACATCACTAATTTAATAACCGGATATTTTTTTTCAAAAAAACCCGGCTAAAAAAGATCTTCAGACATACAATATCTATAAATTTATGAACTGACACTCATAGATGTGTATAATGGACTATCCCAAGATTATTGTATCAAACCAGAAGGAAGAATCCATTTCTATACAATGGGTTAACTAATGATACATCATAAATATTGATCCACTGCTTTGTCTAACTTTTCTTCAAAAGACATCAGCAGGTTGCCAGGAATGCTAGTTTTAATTCTCTGCCACATTCTTCTTAAATGGACACTAGATATAACAAATCCTCCATTTTCAAATGTTTGTCTAATAGTGTCAAAATCCACATCTTCCTCATATTGTACATTCTGAGCAGACATATTAAACACAAGTTCAGCCTTATTTTCTTTTGTCCAACAAAACTTATCCTTATTGGTGGTTTCAACAAAATAGGGTTGACGCAATGTATTTTGCCAGTGCGATCGACACTGTTTTGCGTTCCTACTGGGGATAACTTTAGCTATTTCTTCCCAGGGCATGCTACTGTGGAGTGATTCATCATCTTCAATACTCATTTTTGATTTCCAGTCTTCAATTGATGCAATAAGAAGTTTGTCTTCTTCATCTGACCATTTCCCCCGTTTCGTACCACCCATATTACGCCACTTAGCCCTCAAGCTACTAGATTTTCTGCCCATTTCTGACTCAATAATATTCCAGTTATTCCCATAAACTTCATGTAAATGTGTAATCTTCTGCTCCTCTTCTGCAGTAAATTTTCCATCAACCATACGATCAGCATATAAAACACGCTTAAGCCTATGATGAACTTCATAGCAGGTCCTGTTCAATCCCAGTGATAGCTTTGTATAAAACCCCGTTCTGCGTGCAATGCGTCTCTTCTCTTTAGGATCGTCTAGAAGCAGTAAATGGATAGGATCAATGTCGGGGTATTCCTCTTTGAACATTTCAATATTTTCATTGATAATTTCATCTTCTGCTTTCAGAAAGGGACCTTTTCTAACAGGAGTACCATCCTCCTCCATCATTTGCGTAATTATTTTGTGTGTAGACCAGTTACAAGAGTTTTTGTGAAGTCTTCTACACAATTCTTCGTCTATTCTTTCAACCTTTGCCATTTTCCAACCTGCTATAAATGTGTAGGCCACAGAATCCTCTTCCTAATCTGTGTCACGTCCCTGAAAAAGTTAAGTATAAAACTATAACATTTGAAAAAACAAAACACACCAGAAATCTGACAATTTTCATTCCGATGGATACCCCCATACATAACAAGACAAATTCGACGAATTTATATCCCCGGACGAAGGGTTATTTGAGAGAAACATGTAAAGCATAAAACATAAATCTCATTTATCTAACTCTTTGTTCACCTTCAGTATCATTCAGATCATAACAAACACCTGTCAAGTATGTTTTAGTGCTTAGTTTAATGAAAAGTATACTTACATCTGCACAATTTCAATATCTGACCTTAAAACCCAATCCCAGAGATCAAGGGTGTGTGTAAATTCAAAGTGTTACCTTACATGTAGTTCTACACTTCTTCCACTTTAATTTGATATGCAACATGACCACTTTTAGAAAAGAAAACAAAATGACCTTTTGACCCCACCCCAGGGGTCGCTGGTGTGTGTTATGACAGCATATTTGCTTTCATGGTGCTCTGTGCTCAATTGCCTTTAATTTGATATGCAACATGACTACTTTCAGAAAAAGATATAGTTTGACCTTTTGACCCCACCCTCTGTGTCGAGGGTGTGTCTGTGGGCAAAATATTTGCTACCATGTTGCTGCCAGCGTCATCAGCTTTAATTTGATATGTAACATGACTACTTTCAGAAAAATATATAATTTGACCTTTTGACCCCAACCCCTGGGTCAAGGGTGTGTCTGTGGGCAAACTATTTGCTACCATGTTGCTGCTAGCGTTGTCAGCTTTAATTTGATATGCAACATGACCATTTTCTGAAAAAGTTAATTTTGAGCTCAGCCCCGCCCCCTAAGTCCACCCAACCGATTGGACCCAGGCCTTCAAACTGAAATCCCGTTTGATATATTTCATATCTATTATTGCTCTGCCTGCATGCAAAATTTCGGCAAAAAATATTAACAATTGCCTTAGTTATTGCAAAATTAAAATATTTGACCTTTGACCCCTTAGGTGGGGTCAAAGGGGGTGGGGTAAAACTTTGACACTGCCATGCTTATCTACAGGCACTTGGCAATCATGGTCTATAGTGAGAAGTTGTTAAATATAAAAGCTTTGATGGAATGTGAAGATCATCACACAAAAGCTAATACATGTATAGGTTTTGCCTTATAATTGCCTTTACCAAAAACAAGGGCAATAACTCAAGTGTTAAGGGGTCGATTTTAACCAAACTTATAGGATATTGAATCCATGATACTTATCATTTGTACCAAGAATGAATCAAATCTGACCAATAGATACTGAGATATGGCTCCGGACAGACAAAAAGTGTGGACGGACGGATGGAATGGACGGACGGACGACGCCAAAACTATATACCTGACTGCGTCGGGGGATAATGATGCAATAGTATGCCATTGTCCATTTCATGGTTAAAGAGGGCACAGGTTGATTTCTATAAAAGGATGCATTTCTGCCCCTGAAGATTGTTTTTATTCTTGCAAACAGTGCAGACACTGACGAAATGAAACCTTATGCCGCATTTCATCAGGGTCTTTATTGTTTCAAAAAGTATGTATATAATGGTATCCAAAGTGAAAAGGGTTTACCCTTTGTATACTAATGGATTCTTCCTTCTGGTCTGATATAAAATAAACTTGGAATAGTCCGTTGTATATATATATATATATATATATATATATATATATAGTGAGAAATAGGCTAATGCACCAAACAAGATATCTTTCCTGTGGCACTGGATCCAGTAAAGGATGCTAAATTGATTTGAGAAATAAATATAAAAGGATATAAATCAAAAAACAGTGCTAAATTTAAAAAAAAAAAAAAAAAAAAATTAGCACTGTTTTTTGATTTATATCCTTTTATATATATATATATATATATATATATATATATATATATATATATATATATATATATATATATATATATATATATATATATATATATATATATATATATATATATATATGAACGTCAGGTTATAATCTTTAAAAAAAATCTTGTAGTTTTTGGTCTGAAGATATTTTTTACCTTTACAAACAGTTTAGTTTGTTTGGTTGTTTGATTTGATTCTTTACGTCCCATCAACAATCTTTCAGTTAAACAGGAAAGGGTCCCTGGGTTGAACCAGTACTGAGCTAGGATAGTGTGTCTTGCTCAAGGACCACAACGCAGTGACGTCGACGAGGCTTGAACCCGCCACCCTTCTGTCTCGAGTCAAGCACTCTACCACTGAGCCACTGCGCTCCCCTACAAACTGTTTAGACCCTGATGAAATGCAGCATTATATCTGGTTCTTAACTGTTTGCAAAAATACTTGTTTAGGGGTTTCCCGTATACAAAGGGCTAATATATCTCCTTTTGTTGTCTTAATCTTGTAAATATACTCAGCGTCAATGGAAAGTTACCAGTATCGATATTTTGGAGAATATATAATACAGTTCATTGGCTACTGCTACTTTCATGTTTCTGGTCAACGACAAACTCTTTTGGAGAGATAAAACAGTTACATGAGCCCTGGAACTATGGTGCATGTGCTGCACGTGCATTTTATGTTTTTAGCAGTTTTTAAGAATTTAAATCATCATTTTCAGACGACAACATGCCATAACATGCCTTAGACATTTCTATTGAAAACGCCAACAAAATGGTTTAGGTTATCCCATTAAACGCAAAAAATGAGGATCAAACTTTAAGGTAGCACCAAAACTTTGCTTTTTCCTATACAATGCAATGGAAAATACATGGGTCCGTCAAGGAATAATTATAATGCACTCATGTGCGATGGATACGGTTTTCCATAGTGGTGATGCATGGGACTCTATGCCATAAAATTGAGTGTTGAAATATCCGCAGTTCTTCGTTCAGAATGTTCTAAATATTATCCTATGTTAAGCGAATGTGATTTACTGGTAACTTTTCACTGACGTTGAGTATACATATGGAATCTCAAAGAGCTTCAAATTTTGTTCCAGTATGGTGGGCCGAAGTGACCTATGGAGCAAATAAATGGTGGGTCATTTTCTGAAATTATGGGCCAAGCATATCAAACTAACCACAGTTGACATTTGGGTTGTATACTTTACCTACACATGGACACAGACACTTGTATGCATATATGTATATTGACTGCTGATTATACAGTAGAACCTGTATTAAGCGGTCACTCAAAAGAGATGACCAATTATCGCTTAATGCAGGTCAAAAGTATTGCAGAATGCTCAAAGGGGAGCATTCTGCAATACTTTCCGCCTTCATTAAGCTACAATTTGTTATTAAGATCTTTGTTTTGTCTTTTTTGAATGGCTGCTTAAGACATGTTTTACTGTATTGACTACCTTCATGTACTTTCTGTTTTGTGGAGTTCGTAGACTCGCTGTAAGATGAATATTTTAATTAAAGTGAGATTTTTTCACAACTAAAAAGGATGGGTCCAATGGGCCCACTGCCTTGGAAAGTGATGGGCCATATTTTGAAAACATGGGACAATGACCCGTGCCCACCATAAACTGAAGGCCTCAGAATCTCCCATCAAATTTCTGCAAATAGTATAATTAACAATTTCTAATAAAAAATACATTGGTTTACCAAAATAATGATTTTAATGGCAATTTGACATGTGCCAGAGGGAGCACAGTGGCTCAGTGGTAGAGTGCTTGACTCGAGACCGAGAGGCCGCGGGTTCGAGCCTCACCGGCGTCACTGCGTTGTGGTCCTTGAGCAAGACGCATTTATCCTAGCTTAGTACTGGTTAAACCCAGGAAGACGCGTCCCTGTTAAACTGAAGGATTGTTGATGGGACGTAAAGAATCAAAGCAAACAAACAAACATGTGCCAGGGGTATGAAAGCCCCTGCTGCTCCGTGCCGCGCCACTTGCGTTAGTGGCAGTTTAGTGAGTTTACCGTATTTTTTTAACAGTTGATTACTGGAACATTTGTCCTGGGTGCATTTTTACTGGAAATCATGGCACGGATGATTCTTAGTGGGTGTTTTAGGCATACAAAAGAATATTTGTTTGTTTTGTTGCTTTACGTCCCAAGTCAACAGCTATGGTCATTGCAGGACGGTCAGTTCACCTAACCACACCTTTTCCTGAGCAGGCTTGAACAGGCGGTTAACCAGTAATTCGTGCACATACTTTCGCTTGTAACTGACAACAACCCTTCTTGAATGAAACAGCGGAAGGGAGGAGAATGACGGTAGAAATCATTTCATGATCAATCTCCACGAAAGCATGGGACCGGACGGGGATCGAACTCGCGACCCCTGGATCTGCAGTCAGACACGCATCTGTAGCCAGACACGTTACCGACTGCACTACGCGGCCCGGCATACAATAGAATATATTAATAATAATGCACACCCTTAATAGGCCCTTTTTCATGCGTTGTTACAGCGGAACAATTAACTGGTCAGTTAAACTTGTTCACGGTCCGCTTGCATGGCATAATATTATCAAGGGATCATCATTAAATGAATAATATTCCTTACTTTGATCAATAATAGAACCAAACAAGCTCATTAAAGATTTTAATCTTATCAATCAGTGTTGAAGAATTTCTAACAAGAAATTAGTAAAGTTCAATGGGAACTTCAATGAGCTCGACATTAATTTGTGTTACTCAGAATCCAGAATTGGCTTATGGCATCTATATTTATTTATATAATTATTTATTTATTTATTTTTATCTATTTATTTATTCCTTCATTCATTTATTTATTTATTTAAGTTTAAGCATAGCTAATGCGCGGATGTGTCGACTGGTCTGCGCTTTTGTTTTTCGCAACCCCCCACAACATTAGCAACGGTTTTACGTCATATGTTTCAGCGTGTCGGCCAAGACCAGTCTGCGCATATGCAAAGTCTCGCCATAGCCTCTACTGCTGGTTTACAAGATGATAAACTTTATATATCAACCACGTCGCTCATCTAATGAAACCAGCTAGAATATGGTAATATTACAAGATAGATAACGTTCGTACATCATAAATTTGTTAAAAGTGAAGGCTCAGATGTTTTTTCGCATACGCACAGACTCACCAGGGCCTTTACTGCTTGTTTTACTGGATGCGGGAGCATTTAATCAATGGAAATGACGCCTTTCCCGAAGTTTAGAACCAAAATGAAACTTCAAAAACAAATATGAACCTCAGTCGCTTTAGGGCAGTGAGTTTGCGCAGTTTCACCTAAGCTATCATTGGTATGACAGCGAAACCCCATTTAAATGGGGTTTCGCAAACTGGCCGATGTTGGCCCGCTTATGGGGGTATTTGGATCATCTCTCCCTTCATCAACTAAGAAAAAAAACGTTGTCAAAGTCGGCCCCCTCTGGCAAAACTTTCTTGATCTGCGTAAAATATGCAAACTCGTCTGAGCCTTCACTGTGATCTGACTTATGATGTACATGCATGACCATTGAACAGAACTGAGTTTTATTCGAACTCCTGTAGGCTATATAGCTCGCGAGGATAAAATCTACATATTTCGGATTTTCTAGTCTTCAGTAAACAAGCAGTAAAGGCTCTGGCCAGACTGTTCGTATGCGCATGGGCCAGTGGATCATGGGGGGGGGGGGGGGGACAGGGGGTCTAGACCCCCCCCTGAAAAATCGCAACACTATAGGGTTTCCTAGCAATACTGGTCCGGGTCCCCTGAAAAATCACAAGGTTACCAGGCCAGTATTCAATGTTGGCGGACCGACGTTGGCCTGCTCATGGTGGTATTTGGATCGTCTCTCCCCTCATCAACTAAGAAAAAAAACGTTGTCAAAGTCGGATCCCCTCTGGCAAAACTTTCAAGGCTGGATCCGTGCAAGATGCGCAAACTCATCTGAGCCTTTCGACTGTGAAAAAAAATTATGATATACGAACGTTATCTATGTTGTAATATAACAATATTCTTGCGCGCTAGTAGTTCCATTAGATGAGCGACGTGGTTAGTATTTAATTAATTATGGTATATGCGTAATTAATTATGGTATATGACATAATTAATTATGGTATATACCATAATTAATTATGTTACATACCATAATTAATTATGGTACATACTATAATAATTATGGTATGTACTATAATTAATTATGTCATATACCATAATTAATTATGTCATATACCATAATTAATTATGGCATATACCATAATTCATCTTTTTGCTCCTTTCGGTACACCATAGTATTTTATCATCTTGTACAAACCAACAGTATAGGCCATAACGAGACTGTGCATATAGGTTTGATAGGATTCTGAGTAACACAAATTCATGTCGCCTTATTGAAGTTCACAAGCTACTTTCTAGAAAATGTTAAAGAAGATGTTAGAATCTGTAAATCACACTATTATAATAAATTGATAAGATTAAAGGCATGCGCGTGCATCTTTAATGAGCTTGTTTGGTTCTATTACTGATCAAAGTCAGGAATATATAGGTTTCTTGATTATGAATTTAATAATGGGCCCTTGATTCTATTATGATGCAAGCGGACCGTGAGCATGTTTAACTGACCAGTTAATTGTAAAGCTGTTACAACGCATGAAAAAGGGCCTCATTATTGAGTGTGTGCGTTATTATTATTATTAATATATTCTATTGCATGCCAAAAACACCCACAGAGAATCATCCTTGTCCACATTCCTAATAATAATACACAGGACAAATGCTTCAGTAATCAACTGTTTAAAAAAATGACGGTAAAACTGCCATTAACACAAGTGTCACGACACAGCGGGGCAGGGGCTTTCATACCCCTGACACATGTCAAATCGTCATTAAAATATTTATTTCGTAAAACTAATGTATTTTATTATTGGCAGTTGTTAATCATACTATTTGCAGATGATAGAACGAAAAAAAAAAATATGGAATTACACGTTTTTGTGAATCGGGAAAGGAAAAATATATTTCTGGCGCGGAAGATTTTGGCGCGACAGCGCGTATGGTACGCGTATGGTACACGCTGCCGTCACACGTGACTATTATAGCGCGGATTGGTTGCGGCTTAAGAAAAGAAAAAGTAGAAAAAATGATAGGAACGGTAGAAGTGGAAAAAAAAGCAGATATGGATAGGAAAGATTAGACCTATATCAGTCGTAGATGTTGTTATACGCAGTGACCTATATTAGAGTGACTGGACACTTCATTTTTCAGCCATATAGGTATGTCGTGGCATGTGTCACGTGACTAACGCCTGGTGCGCCTTTTATCGTACACACTCAAAATGGCGATGCAGCTTGTGAGACCGCTTGTGAGACCGCTGCATTTATAGGTACTTTAAAGAGCGAACAATCGAAAAAACATATATGAAATATTGCTAAATGCTTTGTTTCTGCAATGTAAAAACTAGTCCGATTGAGTAATGACCGTGTAAATAACGGCCGATTTTAAGAAAGTTGCGGAAATCTGCAAAAAATGGCTTCAAAAATACCTCTTTCACTCTGACGAATAAAGATTCAAACATGGCTATATCTGTGTCTTGATTTATCAATATTCATAAACTAAGATGTCCAAAGATTCATAATTATCGTTATTATATAATTTCGGTGTTTATAAAGGTGTTAAAAGTTTAGGTAAACAATAGAGAAATTACGCAGTGTATTTCAAAACAGCGGTAAAAGCCAATCGTGTAGATAAATGATATAGAGTTTCCCTCATTTACCTTTGTAAGATACACGACAGTGTTATTTGAGTTGAGTATTGGTATTTTATTGGAGTTTCTAGTCACTCTTATATAGGTCACTGTTATACGCCTATGAATCCATAACAACCAATACCATTCCACATCTTATCTTTTGCCGTATTCCAGTCCAGAATTTTAAAGCTGCATAGTCTGTAACTTTTGATCTTTTTATTTTGAAAATAATGTTTTTATTTTTCAAGAACACAGTAAAAATACTTAAATTCAGGTACAAATTTTACCATTTTCGTTAATCTTAACAAGTTATCACTATCACAACAACTGCATTTATGTTAAAATTCAACGGTCTAGAATTATTGGAGGGACGCAAATAATTACCAATAAGAGAAAAATACACCTATTTGATAAGATAATTCACTTTTCCATGCAGTTTTCAGCCGTACTGAACATTTTTATTGTGAAAACATAGCTTAATTTTACTTTTACAAATGATTCAAAAAGAAAATAAAAATTTTCGAAAAATGTTTATGGTTGCAGAGTATGCAGCTTTAATTCATGCTGGCTCAAACATCTGAGATAGCAGAAGAAGAAAAGGTATTTGAGAGGAAGGATAGAGTTAGTTAAAAAAAACATCAATATTAATAATATAAAAAACATCTATATGAATAAAATCATATCTCATCAGACTTTATAGGTCTAAGGAAAGATGGAGGTACCAGGGCACACAAAGTCCCAGCATGCACAGCACAGAAAATCCTAAGGTCTTACTTACATTTGACCGGCCTTACTTAATTTAAAATGAAATTTACAGAGCTCCCGTTTGAAAGGTACCAAACTGGGAGCCTCAGCCACATTGGCTGGGAGGGAATTCCAGAGACATACTGTATTAGGGAAAAAACTGTATTTATGATAGTCACTGTATACTTGAGAGAGTGGTGGGATCTTGTTCGGGTAGATGCTGGTGTTAAGTTGCGCTCTGCTGGAATGTCGATAAGGCCATGAATGATCTTGAAGAACATGACAAGTTGGTTCTTGGTCTGTCTTGATTCAAGTGTCTCCCGTTCTAGATGGTCCAACATTGATGTTACGCTACTTGTGCTGTGATATCTGTTAGTCACATAACGGGCAGCTCTGCGTTGTACCATCTCGATATTCTGTATGTGCTCCTGGGTGTAAGGGCTCCATACTGTGGAACAATATTCAAGCAGTGGTCTTACCATGGATCGATATGCTGAGGTCTTTGTACTCTCATTGCTGACTCTCAGGTTTCGTCTCAGGAATCCCAGCATGCTATTTGCCTTTTTGACTGTCTGATCTATATGGCAGTTCCAGGAGAGATTTGGTTTTTGGTTGGTTTTGTTGCTTTACGTCCCAAGTCAACAGCTATGGTCATTGCGGGATGGTCAATTCACCTAACCACACTTTTTTCTGGACAGGCTTGAACAAGCGGTTAACCAGTAATTTGTGCACATACTTTCGCTTGTAACTGACAACAACCCTTCTTGAATGAATCAGCGGAAGGGAGGAGAATGACCGTAGAAATTATTTCATGATCAATCTCCAGGAGAGATTTGACTGAAGCTCCACACCAAGATATCTTGTGTAATCTTCATTCTGCAAGACGTGGCCCTTTAAGGTATAGTTCATAGGAGCTGACTTTCTTGATCTTGAGATCCTGATCGCACTGCACTTGTCCAGGTGGAAAGCCATTCCCCACTTCTTTTCCCATGCTGCTAACTTATTGAGGTCATCTTGCAGTATAGCATGTTGGTTCCGGATTCTTCTGTAGAGCAAAGAGTCGTGTGCTTGATTGGACCCAGCCTGGCAGGTCATTGATGAATAGCAAAAATAGCAATGGGCCAAGAACCGTTCCCTGTGGTACTCCACTGATGACTGGTATGTTCTCTGGTGCCTTCTTTCCGCCAAAACTTGTTGTGTGCTATCCGTTAGGAAACCTTTGATCCAGTTGTGGGTGCTTCTTCTTATTCCGTAATGGTCCAGCTTCCTCAACAGATGTTCATGTGGGATGCGGCCAAAGGCCTTGGAAAAATCCAGTACGGTGCGGTCATGGCTTTCATACCCGACCCTGTTCTGTCTATACCACCTCGGAAGATGGAGTACTAAGGCGTACGCCAGTACATGTGTTCCAGCGCCCTTGATTTCTGTTCTGCCTGTTCGGAGTGGGGGAGTAAAAGGAACAGCTAAATTTTCTTAAACAGTGATACGTCACATCCCTCTCTTTATCATCAAGGCGCTTTACGCACTCGGTGAATACCCAGGTAATTCTCAGTTATCCCTACGTGTTTTTGTGAATTTATAACTTGCAATATCTTTTAAACTACTCAAAATTTTGAGCTGAATTTTTCAGAATATATTTGAAATATGATTTCCTTTCGATAACTAAAGTGATTTATGATGGACTCCTCCTTTTATTGCGGCACTTGTTTGTTAACGGGACAAGGCAAACACACAAAATTAACCAGTGAAATTTATTCTACCTTAGTAGCTTTGTAAATCCTTCCTCTGAAGCCCTCTAATGATTAAGATTGCTGATTATTTGTCAGCATTTTAAAATTTCTGCTTTTGTGCGGCCATGTTGTTTTCTTCCCAGGTGGCAACTGCGACTCCTGTATCGCTTCATTCACTTAAAATGAAAATATCAAAGTATAGAAAGCCGTATCACCAAGATTTTTTTTCACCTGTTTAACTACATATGTAACTCGCCAAAAATCGATTTTGAAACATTTTTAGCGAACGGAAGCATAATAAACTCTGACCGGAAATGCAACTAACGTATTTTCACATTTTTTTTTCATAATTGCAAAGTGCTTGCTGGAGGTTACACGCTTTGGTATAAACAGCAAGATGCTTTTGAAATAAGTAGAATTCGACCATTTAAGCACATCACTATGTTTATATTGCATGGAATTTACGCTGCAAAGGTTTCGTTATTGGAACATTTTTTTTATTGGGCCTTATCGAGTTTCTGAAGTGTTGTTATTTTTCGCGAAAATGAACTTCACTTTACATTTGTGTTTTAATACGCTAAATGCGTTCCATACTTTGCGCCTTTGGAAATTTGCCAAATAAGGAGGTAACGTGACCTAAAATGGGTGGGAATCAGCCACAGATAATGGCTGCCAAAAAATAAACCAACGGATTTTGGAGGTTTTACTGTGGAAATTTCATGGGGAGGGGTAGCCGTTCCTTTTCAAAATAAGGATTTCTGCATGGTTATTGTAAATTTACAGATATGAATGCCAAAATTCGAGACTTTTATTTTATTTTTGCTGGAGTTGAGAGATTGAAGATCACCCTCCAATATGTTGGATGTAAACAATCGCTAGGTGGCATTGTACCCGAGGATTTATGTGATATGCAAATGCCGCGATAAAGGAGATGCCGCGATAAAGAAGGGTTTGAGTATAAAAGAAATCATGCATATTTATGGATATATTGTTTGTTAAAGTTTCATGATTTCGAACACATTTTAATAAGTGTCTGGCATTATTTTCACCGAGTATCTTAGCAGAGCTCTTCTGTGAAGTTACATAATGCCTAAAATACCAGGATGACTCAACAATAGAATAGAGCCCGCCCCTTCAGTCCACTGCAAATTATAGTCACGAAAATATATTACTTTGACTTTCCAACTCTAAATCGGACAAATTTTCGGCCCAAATGCGAGTGCAGTTAGGAAGAAACATCCGTTTACTCACTTTTTATTGTATTTAGAAAATGCAACACTAAAATAAGAGGTTTCAAACTGAATTACAACAAACTGGATAGACGTGTGAAGGAGGCCGCCATTTTTAGGTTATAGCTAGTAAGAGAAATCAACTTATTTTCGCGAAATCATACGGTCCGCGGAAACACCCCAGACCACACCCACCACCACAATTCTCACATTATACCCCATAGTTTTTTTGACTGTATGTAGTCTCGGGGTGTCAGGTGACCAGCTGTAGCAACTTTTCCCTGCCATATGGCTCGTGGATTGAGCCTGTAACAAAAACAACAGCATTATCACTTTAAATGAATGTAGTTAATATGAAATAAGGCACAACCTTTATGGCGAGCACACCATCAGTTTTCCTTTTATGTGTGAGTTCCACTAGATATAATGTCTGTAGGTGGTGGTTTGTTACGACCCCCTGGTAACTCAGGCAGATAGCGTGCCTGACTGGTGTTCCAGGGATGGTAAGTTTGTTTGGGGTTTTTTTTACCAAATTTCAAATTAGCACTTATAAGTCTTATGTAACCAAGCTAGTGATACTGATACCCTGCTTGAGCTTATTATAGACTGTAGTGCTTCAATAAATACTAAAACTTACAATCAAGAACTGTCAAACGTTAAATTTCAAACCAGAAGATTATGTTTCGCTCTTAATTGTGAACGATTTAAAAGGCTATCTTTGGTTCCACGGCGTGGCAGAACTGTTAAGTCAAAGAAGTAGCTCCATGGCAAATCCCAGCAGGGTTGATAAACATTTTTCTGCAAGAATATTTCAGTCAGTATTACACATCAGTGGCGTACTGTACTAGTTTTATGATTTTTTTATAAAAGACATTTTATCTGTAAATAGACTTTCATAAACTGTAGAGTGGTTGAGGACGCATCATTTTAAACCCCAACTTGTTCTACTCGAAGGCGAGGTGTCCCAACATTGGGAGAAACTATATCTACAACAACAACAACAACTCCCTGGCGAAATGATCAGTTTTGATCGCTGCCAGTAAAGAAGACAGATACTTTCATAAAGTCTCCTTGCCATTCACTATTGTGTAGATTTTATTTTCTTTGTCCTTTGGAATTATGGACATTTAATTAATGCCGAGTTAAGAGAAAAAGTTCTTCTGAAGTTGTTGATGATTATCCTCATATAGAGGGCATTCATCATTATGAAATGCTGAACTGCCTCTATTTCCACACAATCACATCCAGAACGTTTAAACCGATTTAACTTATATATATATATATATATATATATATATATATATATATATATATATATATATATATATATATATATATATATATATATATATATATATATATATATATATATATATATAATCATTTATCCTGCAATATCCAGTCTGGCGATGTGGAAAGGAAAGAGATCATAAGAAGGCAAGGCTAATTAGATTTTCCAATTAACTAGATCTAGTGGCTTGAAAGTATTATGATTTGAAAGAGCTACGTGCATTAAGGGGCTATTTTGGGCCCCCATGAGGCAAAAAAAAAAATGAAAATCGCTTTTCACCAGATTCTTCTAATTAGTTTATTAGAACAATGGCCCAAGTGTATAAGTCTGTCCTTTACCGTTGCTATGGTAACAAAATTGGCCACCAAAATATGCTGAAAATAGGAAATTGACCATTTTGGAGTAAAATTGAGAGGTTTGACAGAGAAACTAACATAGAGCACAAGATATTTTAATAGAAGTTGAGAATTATCACTGCACACAACATATTAAAACGATTTTCTTGGTGTTTAGCTGTGCTGACATCTAATTCTTAAAAATTTGGCCTCTAAAAGCCTTAAATTTGGTCAAAAATGGCAATTTCTCTATTTTATACCTATTTTGTGGACCATTTTTGATACCATAACAACGGTAAGATTTAAATACTGAAATTTTACACTTCAGTCATTGTTCTAATAAACCAATGAAAAGAAATTCGTGAAAGCAATTTTTAGTTTTTGGCTCCAAAGGGGGCCAAATTAGCCCCTTAATGCACATACCCCTTTGCCTGACCCTGAAATGTCACAGTGCTGCTGACATTAAGATGATAAATGTCTTTGCTGCAGACTGGGGTCTTTCATGCAAACCAAATATCTATGTGTCTTGATCCACATCTGAATTAAGGGTGAGGTTGGCGCCATTAAACCGGTTTAAGCCCTCCAGTAAAATATTTTACTGACCGTTCCAAGGCGGTACTTCTTTTGTGGATCTTTTATGTTTTTGTTCTGTCTTGTGTTTGCTATGTTTTGTGCGCGTCTGTTTATATGTGCTTTTTGGTCACCTGCTGGGAAAGGGCTGACCTCTTGGCTCTCGTTTGTGGTGTCTTCTGTGAGTTTGTCACTTTCCCATTGGTATCCTGGGTCAGGTGTGGTACTTGATTGTATCGATTCCTGATCTTTGCACCATTACTTACTTTTGATATCCTGGTTGGCGACAATAGAGGTATCCTAGACATCTATGAGGCTCTATATATCGATTCCTGATCTTAGCCCTCTTTCTTAATTTGATTTCTGATCAGATATCACGTTAAAATAGCAAGTGCATTAGAATGATGATTGGCATGTCCATGCAGTGGAAAAAGATCATCCTTAAGGTAGCAGACTTGTACATTTCTAAAAGTTAGATTTTCTGAGCATTATCGTTAAATAAAAAAGCCTCGCAAAATTGATAATTTTAAAACGCAAAAATTAACATGTTTTAACTCTTTCAGAATTAAGTATCATCTTAAACAATCAGGCCGACATATGGCCCTTTCACGTTTAGTTGCTCTTTCTATAGCTTCACTTCGTAATTTGGATATTGAGGCTAATAAATTCTATGATAGAGCTCATCGACTTTATGATGCAGCACTTCTTACCTGGTGTTACACTCAACATGCTCTTCGGCCATATATAGACTCCGAAATTAATCATAATAGACATTTTAACAAAGTTCAATTTGTCAACAAGGGGATTGAATTCATTAACTTACACAGTATATTTAAAGATAAATCTGTTATATCTTCTATTCCTACTTATTTTGAAAATAAGGAATCCCCTATCATTTGTTATAAGTATAATAAACCTATTCGTAGTACTGTTTTTAACTATAAAAAATAGTAACAGAACTTGATATTGAAAATTCTATTGCTGACTCTTGAGATTGTATAGACTATAAGTATTGCTATCAACCCGCTGGTCATATAGTCACAGGGGATTTAAAAATCATAACTGATTCAAGAATTCGGTCTATTATTTGTAAGGGACCTAAATATAGGTTTCCTTTGCCAATAGACAAAAAATCATGCTGTGAGGAAATTGCAGGAGCCTTACAATAATTTTGTAATCGCTGGTGCAAATGGGAACATGTTGAGTCTAATGCCATAAAAAGTTGGAAACTAAATATTTTTAAGATTATTGATGGTAGAATTTCATTTTATTGCAAAAATTTAGATCTTCTACCACCGAAACTCACTTTTAAACATTTGAAGAAAGGTATCCAGGAATTTCATAGGAGGTTTGTTTTGGCCCCCGCAAATAAGGCTGCTAACAATGTTGTGGTTGTTTGAAAAAGGTACTATACTAACACCCTAAAGCAAGAACTTAGCACTGCAAAAACATATGAGCATAACACTTCTTGTCCTTTGGGATCATGGGTTTCATTGTGGAACTTTGAAACTATTAGAGGGTCACCGATGAAGCCTAAATGGCAGAAACTAGCTAGTCTGGCCCAGGAAAAATGCACACTCTACTTTCAGTTCTTTGGTGCAGTCTTTGCTTCCAAGGGATACCCTTTTAAGAACATATTTGATGAGACATCTATCGTTGATAGGCATCGATGCCATATGGCTGCTTAATTTGGGTTGTTTGTTGATGAGGACCATAGCAAGCTTCCTACGTTATACTGGTTACCTAAAATTCATTAACGGCCCTATCAGTCACGTTTATTGCTAATTCTAGTGCCTGTACAACTACTGAGTTGTCTATTATTTTGACTTCTTGCCTCACTGCGATTAAAAACCATGTCATTAAATATTGCACAATAGTGTATGAAAGAAATGGTAAAAATTTATTTTGGTCTATTAAAAATTCAGGTGAAATTCTTAATAAATTGGAAGTCAAGAGGTTTTCTAGCATCTTGTTTGTCTACATATGATTTCTCTACTCTCTATACTACATTGCCTCATAATCTAATTAAAGAGAAACTAACAGAATTAATTGAACAAACACTTAACAGAGAGGGCTCACTTTATTTGGCTTGTAATGATAAAAAATGCCTTTTTTACTTCTGAACCACCTAAACAATACAAATTGTGGTCATGTCAGAAAATGTGTGATGCTCTTCAATATATTTATAAGATTTGGCTCAAAATTAAATAGACAAATTGTAGGCATTCCAATGGGTACTAATTGTGCTCCACTTGTTGCAGATTTGTTTTTTGTTTTGTTATGAGAGAGACTTTATGTTGTCTCTGTCAGACAATACTCAAGCTGATATTATTGAAGCTTTTAACTCCACCTCCAGATATTTAGATGACTTACTTAATATTGATAATCCTTATTTTGAACACATGGTAGGTCAGATATATCCTACTGAACTCCAGTTAAATAATGCGAATTCTTCTGATACTGAAGCTCCGTTCCTGATCATACTCACTTACTAATTTTGAACTTGTCTATAGAAAATGGCATAGTTTCTTCTAAAATTTATGATAAACGGGATGATTTAATTTTGAAATAGTAAATTTCCCATTTCTTGATGGAGATGTTCCTAGCTCCCCTTCCTATGGTGTATAGAATTCTCAGCTGACTAGGTTCTAATGTTGATGACTTCAACAAATGAAACTTATTTTTAACTGCTAAGCCTTTAAAACAAGGTTATAGATATCATAAAATTCGAAAAGCATTTTCTAAATTCTACCACAGACACTCAGAGTTAATTGTTAAATACAACATTGGGTTAAAAACTCTTCTGCAACAAGTCATATAACAACCTATATTTTATGGTGATTTAGTTTATAAATTCAAACGAATTGTTGGAAAACCTAATTTTAGTGATCAATTCAAAAAGATAGTAAAACGTTATTTAAGGGTTGGATATAACTTGGATGTCATGTGACAGTCTGCATGCCTGGTTTTAAACCCAATCACGGTTTATAGCTATGGTTTCCTCTTTAATTGCACAACGGTGGGTCAGGCCTCAGACCCTATGACGGCTCTGACGCAAAGCTTCAATCGGTGGGTTGGTGCCTGATGCTTATCTGTAGCTGGACCCACCGTGGCTCAACTGGAGGTTTTCTTTAGCCCTGACTATCTGTGAGTCATGAGCCCTTTTCTTTGTTTCATCGTGGTGTGTTAATTTGATTAGAGTGTTTCTCCATGATGATACATTGCATTAGTTAGAAGGCTTCCATGCGAGCTGGACATTTCTTGTACTTCAACAACAGCAGAATCTAGGCCGAAGATTTGGTACCAGTAAAATGCAGTTAAGCCCCCCAGTGACTTTAGGGTGGGGGACGGAAAAAAAAGTAATGAAAATGACCAGTTGACTGGTTATTTTCAGAGCTTTTTCATTTTTATAATATCTCCAGTAAAAACACTAAAACCAGTAAGGTAAATCAACAGTCTGTATTAACTCTTAAATTATTTCATCATTTTCTTAAAAATCTGGACAGGACAATCACTTTTAACAGTGCCACTCTCAAAAATACACAGACAGAACCTCAAAAATATTTTTTTCAAGGAAACAAATAATATTTAGATTTGGCAGATATAAAAAAATAATTTTAGCAAATAATTTTTTTCTTCTACTTTCCGGAAAATTACAGTAAGATGGTTTGTAAATCAACTTATAAAAAATTTCTGGCCTTAGTTCAATAAAAAATAACCTAACCTGTACAATTTCAACCATGTTGCGACCATGTCGCTGCATTTCGTGATTCCCTTTTATTTGATATGCAACATGACCATGTTCTGAAAAGTTGACTTTTGACCTATTGACCCCATCCCCAGGACTGGTGGGTGTCTGCGGGCAAAATGTTTGCTACAATGTTGCTGCATTCGTGATTCCCTTTAATTTGATTTACCCATGAGCATGTTCTGAAAAGTAGAATTTTGACCTTTTGACCCCAATCCCAGGGTCAGGGGGTTTCTGCAGGTAAAACATTTGCGACCATGTTGCTGCATTCGTGATTCCCTTTAATTTGATATGCAAAAAGATATTGTTCTGAAAGTTGAATTTTGACCTTTAGACCCCTAGGGTCAAGGCGGGGTCTGTGAGCAAATTATTTGGTACCATGTTGCTGCGTTTCGTGATGGGTAACTAAGGACTTTTGACTCCATCCCCAGGGGGGGAGGGGGTTGGCGGGGTAGGAAGGTTGGGCGGGGTAGCGAGTCTGCGGGCAAAATATTTGCTACCATGTTACTTCATTTCCTGATTCTAATAAATTTGATACGCAACATGACCATGTTCTGAAAAAGTTGAATTTTGACCCCTAGGGTAAGGGGGAGGGGGTCTGCGGGTAAAAAATTTGCTACCATGTTGCTACATTTAGTGATTCCAATAAATTTGATATGCAACATGACCATGTTCTGATGAACGTGAATTTGACCTTTTGACCCCCATCCCCAAGGGTAGTGGGGGAGGGGGGTCTTGACTTGACTTGATCCTGAGTTTATTTTTCTACTGCTGCGGGTGTCCCAGGTACTGGGGTAGGCAGCAGGTGGCTAGAGTGTCTAACACCCAATCCCCACGCCTCTCTGTTCAGTGGATCGATGCTGCCAAGGCTGCACATTTTCATGTCAGTCTTAACACATTCAGACCAGGTCTTTTTAGGTCTCCCTCTTCTTCTGGCGCTAGGAATCGTCATACTTGTGATGGAGTTTATGCATGAAGAGGAGCGTGCAACATGTCCATACCATCTCAAACGCCTAGTGCGGAGAGCTGCTGTCACCTCCTGCACTTCTAACATTGCACAGAGTGTTATCAAATCCCTTGCAGTCTCAAAGTTTGTTCACCTTTTTATTCCATTGCCAGCCCCGCCAAATGGACTGATATCTGAATTAGAAAAACTATTTTATAAATTTTTATGGAATTCCGGTCCAGACAGAATAAAAAGAAGAATTATAATAAAGAATATAGCTTGTGCAGGTCTCAGGATGGTAGAACTTAGGTCATTTATTAAAGCCCTTAAGGTCTCGTGGCTTCGAAGAATACTTCATCAAACAAAACCAAATGAATGGACATGCTTATCTTTAATTAATTTTCATACTCTTTTCTCCATTGGTGGTTAATACGCGTTTAAATTAAGCAGTGAGTTACAAAACCCCTTTTGGAAAGATTTAATGCATATTTGGGCGAAATTCTGTAAATTTTTACCAGTTGAAAATATTGGCAAATTCTTGACTCCCCTTTATGGCATAACGAAAACATAGGACGTGGAAAAATACTTTTCAAAAATTGGCATGAAAAAGGCATCAGAGTAGTTTTTGATATTATTGGTCAAAATGGCGAATTTTACACGTTTGAACAATTAAAAACAATGTACAAAATCAATGGTACTTTTTAGATTATCAATACCTTTTAAACAAAATACCTCGGTCATGGATAACCCAAATTAATGATAACCGCGTTTTTATCTTTGAAAACAAAATAAAAGTGACATGTTATGTCTTTGTTAAAAAGCTTATGAAGGCCAAAAAAGGAAGTAGAGTATTTTATGATACTTTTGTAAATGTAAATGATTATATACCGCAGAACAAATGGCAAGCTGAAATAGGTGACATAACTGAAAATGAATGGAAATCTTACTTTCTTAGTACCAAAAAATGGCATGAAGTTAAACTTCGAGATTTCCAATATAAGATAAATAATAATATTTTAGTTACAAATTCCTTCTTGGCTAAAATAAATAAAATTGATAGTGGAGTATGTTCTTACTGTAAGGAACAACCAGAAAAAAATACACCATTTGTTTTTGTCATGTCCAAAGGTCAAAAACTTCTGGAGAGAATTAAGAGAATGGCTCAACACCAATGTCAACATTGAATTATCTCTAGAAGACAGGGAAATACTATTTTCATATACTGGTAACAACGAATTAGTAAATTACATATATGCTCTTGCAAAGCTTTTTATTTACCAAAATAAATTGATTTCCAGAAATATTAATATCCAAGGCTTCATTTGCCTCCTAAAGAAAAAAATGCTAAGTGAGAAATATATTTCCTTCCTTAACAGCAAGATCAATAAGTTCTTTAAAAAATGGTCTCCAGTGTATAACTATTTCTTCCCAACTGTGACAGAAGAGTGAGATTCTCGCTATCCCTGTTGGTTTTTGACGCTGGCTTTTTGCTATTGATCGTTATGTTTTTCTATATTATATTTTTTACATTCTTCCAGCCATTTATCATGAGCGGCAAACTTGTTTTAGAATAGAGGCTAGGCAAGAGCTCAGGCTCGTGCTAGTCCTTTGCTCATATCTATAAAATATATCCAATTACTTATATGATCTATAGTACTCTACAATCACGCATGTTAATTAACTTTGAATACAGGCTCTCTGCCTGCCTCTCTCTAATCCTCCCCTCTTCTCTCTAATATTGTAAAATTAGTGATAGCTGTTCGAATGATCTCCATATTTATATGTTCACATAGCATTGTATATGAACTTGTGTATATTTGTATTTTGAACAATGTTCATTACAAATAAAAAAAAAACTGAAAAAAAATAAATAAATAAAACATTGCACAGAGTGAGTCCGAGGACACTTCGTCATCATCTCTGACTCCACATATCCAGCGGACCATTGATCTGTCGTTCAGGCGAAGCCGCTGCAAGTCTGGCGTAGTAGATGCCCAGGTTTCACTACCATGTAATAGGACAGAACGTACACAGGCGTTGAACACCTTCCCACGGGTCCTTAGGGACACATGCTTGGATGTCAGAATAGGAAGAAGCCTTTCAAGCTTTCCCCAGGCAGTACAACATCTGGTGACGATGGCAAGCTTGCATCCTCCGCCAGCACACAGCATGTCTCCAAGGTAGCAAAAGTTGGATTCCACGTCGAGTTGCGTTCCATCCACATCTACCTGTGTGACAGGTCTATTGTCAATCTGCGGGAAAAACATTTACTACCATGTTCCTGCATTTCATGATTCCCGTTAATTTGATATGCAACTTGACCATGTTCTGAAAAATTTGAATTTTGACCTACTGACCCCATCTCCAGGGTTGGCGAAGGGTGGGGGGGGGCTCTGCGTGCAAAATATTTGCTACCATGTTGCTGCATTCATGATTCTCTTTAATGTGATATGCAACATGACCATGTTCTGAAAAAGTTAAATTTTGACCTTTTGACACCACCCCCAGGGGGTGAGACACAGGCCTTGGATCAAAAATCACGTTTTATATGTTTCATATTTATTGTACGTCTGTCTGCATGCGAAATTTCAGTAAAATATTGACGACTTAACGAGTTATTGCGTAATTTAAATATTTGACCTTTGACCCCACCTAAGGGGTCAGCGGATGGAGTAAAATGTTAATCATTGTCATGCTAATCTACAAGCTGGGTAATCATGGCCTATAGTGAGAAGCTGTCCGATATTCAAGTTTTGGAGAAATGTGAAATTTATTCCACAAAAAAGCCAGTAAAGCTTTTGCATTGAATTAGCTTAAACCTAAGTAAGAAAAAGGGCCATTACTCAGTCAAAAATTTGCGAATATCCTCCAAATTCGAACTTGACCTGTATTTTATGATGCTTTACCCTTCTGTAAAATTTGAAAGAAACGGTTGCATCCCTTCAAAAGTTACTGATCGGAAACAATAAACTGACAATTTAGCCAAAATCTAAGTAAACAAAGGGCCATAACTCAGTCAAAATTTTGCGGATTAACCCCCTTATCAAACGTTTGTGATTGTGGTATTTCCTAATCACTACTCACTACTATTTTTGGCCTGTTTTTTATGATGCTTGACCCTACTGTAAAGTTCAAATGAAATTGATGCATCTCTTTAAAAGTTATCGATCGGAAACCAAAAGTGTGAATCTTCAGAAGAATATGCCGCCACCGGAGTCATGATCACTATGTGTCATCCTTGCTTCGCAGGCGACACAAATAGAGTTGATCCTGTGATCTAGAATGTTTTCAAAAAAGGATTAAGATAGAACAGACATTTTGACGGTGATAAATTGATTGTGTTTTTCAAAAATGAAATTTCTTTTTATCTTCAAACAAATATATTTTTTTTGGTGTGTGTGTGGGGGGGGGGCAGTCTATTAAAAAGTAAAGAAAAAAAATTCAACCTTATAGAAAATGGTCTTTTAACAGGATGTTCTGTTAACAGGATGACCAGGCCTCAAGATAAGAATGCAATCATTAAAAACTCATTTTGTTATTTCTTAACCGAAACACATGTTGTGAGTACTCAAAGAACCTGCTCGATAAGGGGGTTATCTTTTGATTGCCCAAGATATATATTTTAACTGACAGATAAAACTATAATAAAAAATTTGTGCCTAAAAAGTTTGTTGAATGGACCTATGAGGAGCTAAACATATAGAACTAGACAACTCAACACATGTATACAAAATTGTTCTAAAATTTAAAACACTTATCTTTTTCTGTTCTCAAATAAATATTGGTTATCAGGGCTGGAATTCACAAAATGGTTGTCAGAATAGCAAACAGGGAAGACCCAGATTAGACTGCTTCTTCAGAAGCAGTCTGATTTTGGTCTGCACTGTTTGTCTAGGCTTTATTGACAGGCATCTAGTGTTCAAAATTTTAGAGCATTCACTGTACTAGGGCTTGTACATAAAATGACTTTTTGTTTAGCTTTCTAAATTAGCCATGACATGTTAAAACCAACAAAATGGTATTCGTCCAGCAATGATTCAAATCAGCCTGGGCATGCACAGTGCTTTCGTTAAGAGGCGGCAGTCGGTAAAAATAGCCACCTACTTTGCATTCTGTGCCAGCTTCTTTGGTAAATTTGGTCCTTAGGTTATACTATAAAGCAGAGAATTTGACCAGGTTCCTAACAATGTCTGCCGGCTACTCCAAAACTTTTAAGAAATCCCTGATGCACAAAGTCTGGTCAGAGTCCTTACAGTGCTCTCTGTCACAGCGGGTAACTAAGGTCTCAAGCTTGTTTCATGCAGACTGCAAAGACTCTGATCAGACTGAACTGATGCCAATGTTGATTTGGGTCTCCTTGTGATACACAGCCTCATTGTTGGTTATCTCATGTAGCCACTCATATTTGGGCCTCGCCACGACAAAACCTGTCTTCAGGGTGTCCGACAACGTGAAATTCAAACTAGTCTCCTCAGCTACAGAGACTCTGCGCCTTTGTTGTTTGAAAAACCCTGAAGATAGGGTTTCTCACATCGAGGTACATGTACCAAGCAACCAGTATGGATCCAGATGAATTTCGCTGAATAGCATGATCATTTTAAGCTTGTGACATACCTCAAGATTTTGAGTGTGTAAATGATTTTTTATTTATTTCCCATTCAAGACATATATATTGTGGGTACTCAAAATAACAGTCTCAATAAGACGGTTCTTTTAAGCATCCAAAACATATGTTTTAACTGATGGATTAGTTGATATTTGCAACTTTACACAACTTTTTTTGCTAATCCTGATCTAAGCCTGATTTGGGATGTTCATAAAAGTATAATGCCTACGGGTTCAGTGTAAAGTCACGTAAGTGACACCGCAAGGGTGTTTTGGGTTAAACCTTTACTCCATAGGCAATTTTTAGATAATGACATCATTTTCTATTTTTAGACAACATTAAAAAAAATCAAGAAAAATTTAAGTTAAGTTTTGAATACTTTTGAAATTTTATGGATAATGGAGCATTTGCTCCAAATGAGCAAATGCTCCATTTTTCACAATATTTTTAAATACATGATATTTCAAAGGCGTGAAAATGCATTATTATGGAGTAAAGGGTTAAGCCTTATATACTAGCCACTCCTAAATGTGTACTCTGGCAAACAGTGAACACCCACTGGCCACATGAAATGTCGTTTGACAAGATCTTAATTTTTTTTCTAAATTATAACATGTGATCGCTCAAAATATACAATGGACCTTTCCTAGTTTATTTGTATCAAACCAGGAGAATAATTCATTAGTACATAAAGGGCTAACTGACCTGAACCAGTGGTGATCAGACTTTCATGTTCTGTAAAAAAAATTCCCTGTACTTGCATTTAATGTTGTTATTATCACTATACTCAGGATTTACACCTACATCGCTTTGTTTGTCTTCCTGGTGTCTCGTGATTGTTGTGTAGCTCTTCCTCACTATGCTCCGGGTTTGTCTGCAGTTTGTGATTGTGGTATTTCCTGATCATACTCACTATTTTTCATACGATTGAAATTAATCTTATAATTAAACCCCTCATGAGACTAGAGGACCTGAAGGTCCTGAGGCGCTCACCTGATCACCTTAATAATGTTAAAATAGTTCAAGGTCAACTACAGCTTATAATGGAACAAATTTTGTTTTACCATATATGGGGGTTGCAGCCATTTTGGTCAAGTGACCTAAACAACCTAATGAATAATCAATCAAACAGCCCAGTGATTTCTGAGAAAAAGATGTTTAGATAGATTTGTGGCCAAATGAGTGGCCTTGGATAAAAGTTCACAGGTCAGCTTGACATTTGGTACTTCAGGCCTCGAAATATCTTAAAATAGGCACTTGCCCTGCATCACAAAAAATATTGGCATACATTGGATTTTTTTTAATTTTCACTAGAAATATCAAATTTTCACTTGCCCTGCAGCCTGAGGCACTCGTAAATACGAGCGGACGAGTGTTATTTTCTAGCCCTGTACTTAATATAAAACCATTTTCTCATTAGGCTTAACAATATGAATTCTGCTTCAACAGTTATAGAAAAATGAACATTTTAAGATTTTCCCCATATAAATGCATTAGGAATCAAACTTGACCTTGCCATAAAGTAGGTCAAGGTCAACCTAGATTCATCATTTGTGCGAACCTGGTAGGGCCCACATCCCCAATGCTATATACCAAGTCCCAAAGCCAATGGCCTTTTGGTTCCAGAGAAGAAGATATTTAAAGTTTTTACCATATATGGGCGTGGTGGCCATCTCAGTCATGTGACCATTACAATTTGTATAAATTTTGGCTAATTAATCATAAGGAGTTGTCATATGAAATTTGATTTCAATTGGCCGAGTGGTTTGTGAGAAAACTATGTTTTAATATGTTGATGGGACGCCAATATGAGCGACCTTGGCTGAAAGGTCAAATGTCAACCTTGACCTTTGAAACACTGGATTGAACATATCAAGTGAGAATAATTACTTTGGCTTCAACAGTATTAAAAAAAATCAACTTTTCAAAAAATTTCCCATTCAAACGCATTAGGAAGCAAATTTGACCTTGACATTAAGTAGGTCAAGGTCATCTTGGGATCATCATTTGAACAAACTTGGTAGGCCCCACATCCCTAATGCTACATACCAAGTCTCAAGGTCACTGGCCTTCTGGTTCTGGAGAAGAAGATTTTTAAAAGGTTTTTACCATATATGGGCATGGTGGCCATCTTTGTCATGTGACCAAAATATTTTGTATAAATTTTGGCTGACTTATTATAAGGAGTATTCACATAAAATTTGAGTTCAATTGGGCCAATGGTTTGTGAGAAAACTATGCTTTAATATATTGATGGGACCACAATATGAGCGACCTTGGCTGAAAGGGCAAAGGTCAACCTTGACCTTTGAAACTTATTAATAGCCATTGTCTCATTAGGTTCAACATATCAAGTAAGAATAATGACTTTGGCTTTAACAGTATTCAAAAAATCAACTTTTCAAAAAATTTCCAATTTAAATGCATTAGGAAGAAAATTTGACCTTGAGGTTAAGTAGGTCAAGGTCAACCTAGGATCATTATTTGAACAAACTTGGTAGGCCCAACACCCCCAATGCTACACACCAAGTCCCAAGGTCATCGGCCTTCTGGTTCTGGAGAAGAAGATTTTTAAAGGGTTTTTACCATATATGGGCGTGGCGGCCATCTTGGTCATGTGACCAGGACCATTTGATAAAACTTTCGTTCCCGCGTCCTAAGGAGTCTCCATATGAAATTTGAGTTTAATTGGCCCAGGGGTTTCAGAGGAGAAGATGTTTGAAGATGTTGACAGACGGACGGACGGACGACGGACGGACGCCAGAGTGACTGGTATACTATAAGCTCACCCATGAGCCTTCGGCTCAGGTGAGCTAAAAAAGGATGCATATTTCAAAATAATGTGTACATATAAATCCTGTCATTTTGAATATTTACTGTCGTGCAACTTACAGCTTACCAATAAGGGGAGCGGCAAACATAAACAAATGATAATAAAACTCCTTGCCCTTCCGGGCGGAACAAAAAACTTACACTTACAGGAGCAATGGGGGTGAGACTGTGCAGACAAAATTGTCACGTCGATCCCCATAAGATTGAAACCTGCTTTAGAACATTTCCAAAATTCAAACTAACTAATGCCCCACACCTTCAGTGATTCATTTACAATTTTTGGCTTATGGGTCCTGGGACTCGCTGTTTCCAATATCAATGAGTCCCAACTGCAAACTTATGAGTCCAAAACACTATTTTTAATGACAAGTCTGCAAAACTATTGCATCCGGGGACTCGCCAGGACTCGCTGAAATAAAAACTTATGCGCAAAAGATGCAGGATGTGCAGGTAACAAAATCACCTTTACTTAACACAAATAGGCGTAAGACAGTGTCGTCTGCAAAAAGTTTGGATCCAAATCCCGCTCGACAAAATTACGGGCCTGATCTAGATCCAAACTATTAGACACTTTAATGGTACTTCGGAAACAAATTTTCGAAAAAGTTGATTTTGAAAAATATTCACCATAAAAAAATACCTAGGAGGCAACGAGTTTAAAGCTTGTTTATTTTTTTAGTTTTTGACCCAAGTGTCACACTCTGGTCATTAGTAAAAACATTCCCAAATCCATGATTTGAACATGACATAAGATTTCCAACAATGTGATATGTGCGACCAGCAAAGCCCCACATCGGCCTACGCATACACGAAGTCTGATCAGAGCCTTTGCTAGTGTTGAATATTCTATGAGTGTTAAGCTACTGACTGAATATCATTTGGAGTTTCTATGCTTAAAAGGAGGCTGCACAGGCTCGTCCGTGTCTACACTTGTCAAAATGTCACATTGTTGGAAATCATATCATGGCTCAATAAATTGTTGACTAATCCTTCATAGTCAAAATTAATAAATGCTTTCTGGAGAAACTAAACATATCCCCTGACCAAACTGCTCCTCTAGGAGCAGTCTGATCTGGGACATGTGGGGATCCAGAGGGGGGGGGGGGGGGTATCTAGCAATACAGGTCTCGATCCCCTGAAAAATCGCACTACCAAGCCAGCATTCAATGTTGGGCCATCATCGGCATGCCAGCGAAACACCATTTAATGGTGTTTCACTGGCGGACCGGTGATGGTCGCTTAAAGTGGTACTTGGATCCTCCCTCTCCTCATCAACTAAAAAAAAACAACATCAAAGTTGGACCCCCTCTGACAAAACTTTCTGGATTCGCGCATGTGGGATTATTTTTTTATCACATTTATTCCTGCCTTGAGCTATTTTGGTTCTGTCACTCAAGAATTACACATAACTCTTTGACTACTGGGTAATTTTTCTGCTTTTTGTTGTCGTCTGCTGAATTTTTTCAATAACACCTTTCAGGAACACATTCAGTGCATCCAGATCAAGACTGATATTCTCTTAGTCGTAGTCTTGACTTCACCAGAGATCAAAAGTTAATTTTTCATGTTTTTTGTCGTCTGCTTTTTTCTCTCCAAAATTTCCTTTTTCAAAAATTTCTATCAGAGTGTCCAAAGGTTTGGATCCACATCAGGACTGACTTACAGCTGATGACAAATGTCCCAACTAACAAGTTAAGAATTAAAATGATTTTTTATTTGTTTGATTTGATTCTTTACGTCCCATCAACAATCTTTCAGTTATATAGGGACTGGTCTTCCTAGGTTGAACCAGTACTAAGCTAGGATAAATGTTTTTGCTCATGGACCACAACGCAGTGATGCTGGTAAGGCTCGAACCCGCGGCCCTTCTGTCTCGAGTCAAGCACTCTACCACTGAGCTCCCCCCCCCCCCCAAAAAAAGATTTTTTTATGCTTATAATTATGGTCTAGAGATCAAAAGTTTAACTCTCTGCATGCTGGGTAATTTTTCAGCTGAATTGTTTCAATAAACTTTTTTTTTAAATTCTTTCAGGGACACTATCAGGGTGTCAAAAGGTTTGGATCCAGATCAGGACTGACATTCTTTCGGTTCTGATCTGGGTCCAAACAGTTTGCAAAGGTAAGCAGCAGATCACAAAAGTCCCAATTTGCAGGAAAAAGAGCTTAAATCAGAGCTCTCACTAACTGCTGATTTGCAGTCCTGAACTCCCATTTTTGGTGCTGGGACTCCTATTTTTTGAAGGAAGCTATATTCTTTTGTAAAGTGGGACTCCCACTTTTTGGTAAAGAGGACTCTGGAACTCCTGTTTTCAAAATCCAAGTGAGAGCTCTGTTAAATGATTTATTGCAAAATTTATCTATGCTATTACAGGTCTCCAGATTATGAGTGTGTAAAAGAAAATTATTTTTCTTATTTCTCAACCAAAACATATGTCGTTGGTACTCAAAAGAACCATCTCAATGAGACGATTCTTTTGAGCATCCAAAACTTATGCTAAAAATTATGGGTAAGAAAATATTTACAATTTTACTCTGAAAATTTTTGTTTATCTAAACCTGTGTATGCTTATATGGTGATTTCAAGCATTTAAAGTAAGTAAGGGTGCAAAGATCAGGAACCCTTTGTATTTGGTAAACCCCTAAACAAGTATTTTTGCAAACAGAGAAGACCCATATGAAATGCAGCATAATCCTGCATTTCATCAGGGTCTACACTGTTTGTAAACCTAAAAAAGATTTTCAGACAAAACAATACAATCTCTTTTAAAATTTATGACCTGACACCCCTAGATATGTACATTGTACAATGGACTATCCCAATATTATTGTATCCAACTAGAAGGAAGAAACCATAAGTATACAATGGGTTAAGTTCTTATGATAAATCATAAATATTGATCCACTGCTTTGTCTAACTTTTCTTCAAAAGACATCAGCAGATTGCCAGGAATACTGGTTTTAATTCTCTGCCACATTCTTCTTAGCTGGACACTAGATATAACAAATCCTCCATTTTCAAATGTTCGTCTAATAGCCTCAAAATCCACGTCTTCCTCATACTGTACATTCTGAGCAGACATATTAAACACAAGTTCAGCCTTATTTTCTTTTGTCCAACATAACTTATCCTTATTGGCGGTTTCAACAAAATAGGATTGACGCAATGTATTTAGCCAGCGCTGTCGACACTGTAATGAGTTTCTACTGGGGACACCTTTAGATATTCTTTGCCAGGGCATGCTACTGTGGAGTGATATATCATCTTCAATACTCATTTCTGATTTCCAGTTTTCAATTGATGCAATAAGAAGTTTGTCTTCTTCATCTGACCATATCCCCCGTTTCACATCACCCATTGAAAACCACTTAAACCTACAGCTACTACTTTTTCTGCCCATTTTTGACGCAATAATAATCCAGTTATTCCCATAAACTTCATGTAAATGTGTCATCTTCTGCAGCTCTTCTGCAGTATATTTTCCATCAACCATATATTCATCATATAAAACACGCTTAAGCCTATGATGAACTTCATAGCAGGTCCTGTTCAATCCCAGTGATAGCTTTGTATAAAACCCCGTTCTGCGTGCAATGCGTTTCTTCTCGTTACGATCGTCTAGAAGCAGTAAATGGATAGGATCAATGTCGGGGTATTCCTCTTTAAACATTTCAATGTTCTCATTGATGATCTCATCTTCTCCTTTAGAAAAGTGACCTTTTCTAACAGGAGTACCATCCTCCTCCATCATTTGTGTAATTATTTTGTGTGTATTCCAGTTACAAGAGTTTTTGTGAAGTCGTCTACACAACTCTTCGTCTATTCTTGCCACCTTTGCCATTTTCCAACCTGCTATAGATGTGTAGGCCACAGAATCCTCTGCCTAATCTGTGTCACGTCCCTGAAAAAGTAAAGTATAAAACTATAACATTTGAAAAAACAAAACACAACAGAAATCTAACAGTTTTCATTCTGGTGGATTACCACATACATATTGACACAATAGTATGCCTTTGTCTTTTTCATGGTTATATAAACCCATAAAGTGCCACCTATAATTTGCAGCAGACGACAAATTCAAAATTTTGCCACCTTTTCAAAAATAACAATTAAGGCATGCTAATTCATGAGAATCGTCTGCTGGTAGACGATATCATGTAATATCATACCTTATTTTTGTCAAAAATTAGGAAAGATGTCGCAAAGTTTGTCGTCTGCTGCAGTCATGATTGGCACTTTCAGGGTTACAGAGGGCACAGGTTGATTTCTATAAAAATTTGTTACCTGAAGATTGTTTTTATTCTTGCAAATAGTGCAGACACTGATGAAATGACACCTTATGCGGCATTTCATCAGGGTCTTTATTGTTTCACAAAGTATGTATATAATGGTATCCAAAATGAAAATGGTTTACCCTTTGTATACTAATGCATTCTTCCTTCTGGTTTGATATAATAAACTTGGGATAGTCCATTGTACATATACATGTATACTTAAAACCTACTAAGTTATTTCCCTTCTATATTATAAGTGGCAACTTTTGATGTCTACTTTTGTACTTAACAAACAGTTTGGACCTCGGGCAGACTGGACCTGATCTGGATCCAAGCTGTTTTGGCACTATTTTCGAAAGAATAATTTGAAGAATGTTCACTTTAAAAAATGTGGCACACAAAAAAGGCTTGCTTAATCATCAAGGAGTTAGTTATTTGAGTGCCAACACCAAACTATTCTGACAGAAGAAGCATGCTCAAATAAAATAGTCCCTGAGATCAGTGTGATCTAGAACAAGTTCTTGAACAAGTTTGAACTATGAAATAGCCAGTTCCAGAACATCCATGTGCTAACTCAAGAACTTGTAGGCTCATGAACCGACAATAATTATTATTATCTATAGTTCATCAACTGGTTTCAGAATTTGTGAAAGTTCTAGAACATTGAAGTTCTTGAACTTGAAGGTTCTGGAATCGGTTATTTGTGGTTCAAAAGCTTGTTCTAGAACAGTTCTCGAACATGTAAGAGTTGTTCCTGAATTTCAAAAACAGCTTTTCTTGAACTTCATATAAAGCTGTTCTTGAACTCATAACACCAGACAAATGAAACATACCTGCTATATCCCAAAATGTAAGGGAAAATTTTAGTCCATCATTCAGTTACAGGTCGTTAGTTCAGATTGCGTACCAGAAAAATAATTTTCTTATTTCGCAACCAAAACATATGTTGTGGGTACTCAAAAGAACCGTCTCAATCAGACGGTTCTTTTGAGCACCCAAAACATATGATATGCTAAAATTTATGGGTAAGAAAATATTAACAATTTTATGCTAAAAAAATTTGTTTATCTGAACCTATGCAGTTATCATGCAAGGCACCTGCCATGAGGTCCACTTATTGACATACCGAAGTTACAGGTATTGAAATTGGTACTCGCCACTGACATTTATAGGGTATAGGAAGGACATGTAGCACCTTTCCATGTATGTGTCATCCTCTAGAAATAAAGTCTATTGAACCAGAATACTTAATTATCACAAAAAAAAAAACAACATTTGATGAAGAAAGTGAACTGGTAGTTCTGATCAGACTGCCCTTCTAGGGTCACCCCTGCAAAAAAGTTCATGAACTAATCATTTGTTCTTGAACTCTTCAAGAACATCAAGAACAGTTCTTGAACTTCATGATCTTTGGTTGGTCTTGAACTATTGTTTTTGAAAAGCGAAGTTCTGGAACCAGAGGTTCTTGAACAGGTAAGTGCCAGAGCAAAAGGTTCTAGAACCACAGGTTTAGATAAACAAAATTTTTCAGCGTAAAATTGTCCATATTTTCTTACCCATCAATTTTCACATATGTTTTGGGTGCTCAAAAGAACTGTCTCATTGAGACGGTTCTTTTGAGTACCAACAACATATGTTTTGGTTAAGAATAAGAAAAATAAATTTTCGTCATGCTCTCTTAACTAAAGTCCTGTAGAACTCAGGTAAATTCTAGAACAAGAGGCTGATGATGTCATGACCAGATGGATGATGGGAAAAACAGGAGGGATTTTGAATTATCTGTTAATAATATTTGTGAGGCAATTTATAGATGGCAAACAATGTTACATGAAAGTATTATTGGCTGAGCCAGTGAGTAGACCTTAACCCTTAAAGCGCCAAGAAAAAAATGCATTTAAAAATGTCGTCTGCTGAAGTCGTCTGCTGCAAATAATTGCCTTACATTACTGACAAATTAAGTATCGTAGTAAACAGTGTGGACCCAGAACAGACTGCTCCTATAGGAGCAGTCTGATCTGGGTCCACACTGTTTGCCATAGAGGCTTCTTAAATATTTCAGCAGATGAGAAAAGCAGACGACTTTTGTTGCGATTGGCGCTTGAAGGGTTAAATATTTCAAAGTTATTGACTAGAGCAGCAGTCTATGGTACACCGTCACAAATACCAACTTTTTTACCTTTGGCTTTCACCTTGGGGTCATGGTCACACAAAATTGTTGCCATGTCACCTATGCACCTGCAACGTTTGAAGCTGCTATATCCAATGGTTAAGGAGATACATTAACAAGAAAACACATTATCACAGCCGACCATCGTACAGTTTTTGAAATTGGAAGCTGCTACTACTGAGCGCTCAAAATTCGTCAGCTGCTTTACACATCAATGTGACAAAACTTAAAAGTATATTAAAAGGTCATTAATGTGTTCGCTTTTTAATTGGAGATAACTGCATTTGAAAGGTAAGAAATACTTCTTTCCGTTTTTGCTTCGATTTGGAACCATCAACCATTTGTTTCTATACAATAATTTGATCCAGCTGTTGATTTATTTCACTTTAAATTGCGATGCACCGTAAATTGTTGCTTTTCATCTTTCTTGAAGTCATTTTTCATATTTTCTAACTTTGCAAAATGAAAGAGTGACTATTCAGCATCACTTTCCATTTCCTACCCAATGACTCCATTGGCCATACAGCTCACATGCATGCGTTTTTTAGGCCCTATCATTTGATGACTGTACGGTTAGCTGCGACTGTACGGAATCATTAGCTGCAAATCACGAATAAAAATCTGTATGATTAGCTGCAAACGTACACCCATTTTCAAAAGGCAAACAATACCCTGAAAATGCTGTGAATGGCTCCGCCCCTCATGAATACGAACCGGGATCATTGAAAAATGAATTACAGGTCTATGCGATCAGATGACTGTTTTTGATCAATCAGATTAACGGATCTCAATAAATGTTATGACATGTGTAATTATAAGAAAATACCCTAAATAGTAAATACCCTGTAATCATAATTAAAAAGCAAACAGAACAAAACTGGCTAGGTATATAAAACTGTCATTTTAACTCTTAAAGCGCCAATCACGACTGCAGCAGACGACAAAGGATCATTGACACTTGCTATGGGTAAATGTCTATGGTTTTCAGTAAAAATAAAGTTTGTCAATCGTCCCTTTCTTCACCAAGAAGCTACCCTGACCTGAGTACTTTATGGCTGTGAAATCCGTTTTCGATATTAAGTGCTTCAAAGATGTAAAAATCTGGGTAGAACACTCAGTTTTACATTATGATATATAGAAATCCGAAAACATTTTTTAAAATATCATTCCCCCCGTGTGCCACCAAAAGCTTTTGCATGTTTATGTGTTACCATATTTTACACATTGTATGGAAGTGGCTTGCTGGCACAAGGGGGGGAAAGATGTTCAGCAGCCCAAAAACCCAGGGCCTAAGCCCATAAAATGCCTTTTCTACCAAATAAGAAATTAATGACAGTAATGAAGTTCTCTAGAACCAACCTCCTAAGCTTTGTATTCTGTGCTAGTTTAATATAAAGTACTTAAGGATTAAAAGTAGAATTAGCAAGGTTTTATGCATTTTTTCATAAGAAAAAATCTAACTGTTATTAAATGACACATTCTTTTGCAAACGTCCTGTACTTATCTATTTGCATGCTAGGGAATTGTTCATGATTTTATTTTCGTCTGCTGTCTTTCTTAAAAATTAAGTTTTTAAAAATAACCCACCCAGGACCACCATCGGAGTGTCAAACAGTAACTAATTGGATCCAGATCAAGACCGACATTCTGTTGGTCTTCATCTGGGTTCAAACTGTTTGCAAAAGGCTATTGGCAGACGACAAAATTTTCCACTGGCATGCAAAGAGTTATATCAGGTAAATACTTTAGTGTTCAATATATTGTCTCATATAGGGATATACATGTATATGTATATCATACATATTCGGACACTTTAAATACATTTAACACACTATGCCCTTCAAACAAAGCAAAAGTAATATTCAAAGGATGTATTTAGAATCAGTTTTACTTTCCAATGCTAAATGGGACACTTCCATTCATTCAAAAATATTTATTTCTTTTGTTGAGCTTTCAGTTTTGTATTATTTACGGTACATGTAGTCAAAAATGTACAGGTAACTTCTAAATTATCTCCCCAAAATCATTTTATTACAAAACATATTTTGTTTTTAAAACAAATTCATCAATTATAGTGATTCGTTAATACTCTGTATATGGTATGTTCAATAGATATAACCATGCCTACCAAATAAATTAAGAAAACGTACAGAAATCATTTTGTATAGCACTTTTTATTTTTATGAAATTTCAGACCCCCTCTCCTTTCTACCTGCCATAACTCTCGAGTGCATAGGAATTTTGAAAATATTTTGCTAGCTTGCTCTTGCCATTAGATTCACCTATTGCACTGATACTACAAGCACCACACTAGAAGCTCAAAATCAGCATTCTGGGAATCAGAAAAATAATCTATAAGGGCCAAACTGTCAATGATCCTTTTGTAACATCTTTCCTAATTTTTGAAAAAATAAGGTATGGTATTTCATGAGAATCGTCTGTCAACAGACGATTCTCATGAAATATCATGCCGTATTTGTTATTTTTGAAAAAGCAACAATATTTGAAATTGATGCCGGCTGCAAATTAAAGGTGGTGCTTTAAGGGTCAACACTGATTTTTTTAGTCCCAGAATTCTTCATACCTTTAGAAGCATCAGGTGTCTATATAGCTTAAACCAAGTTTCAGAGGGTTCCTCAAAAAGGCGTTAAAGCAGATTATGACCACAGGCATAACCCTAAATTTCAAAAGGCCAACTAAATGAGGCAGTCAATTTGTTTATAATTAATAATTTGGAACCCAAATATAGAAGGCGCAGGGATTGCCACAATCAAATGATGCAGCCTATCCCTTGCATCCATAGAAAAAAAAGAAACCACTCAAAGACAAACAACATCGGGTAACAAGTAATAGAAACTTCATCATGCCAATGTTCATTTTGTCTTCACTGTAATGGCCAAGTTTCATGCAGTTTTATAAAAAATGTAGTAGGATGACTATTATGGCACAATCCTTTGTGGATAGAGAATCAAATTGTCCATCCGGACTATAAAAGGCAAAGCAAAGTATACTTTTACCACAACCTCTAAGTAGTGACCCTTGATTCATTCAATTTATTTACCGTAACGCTACAGTCATGCCTCAAAGCGTTTTATGAAAGTATGTACGTAATCTCAGTCTTTCAGTGTTATAAGAGAAGCATAGCACCAATTAAAAGCAAGCAGGAAAAAAACTTTCTCAAGTTTTCAAAGCTAAGAAACAGTTTGAGTTTATCATATTTTTTTCCATCAAAACTTCCTCAGACAAATGTTAACTATGACCTTAGTGAGAAGACAATGTTCCATACACACACTGGTAAATGTATACGTCGATTTGCTGGTATTTACGCGTATTGCCGGTACTTCATAGACCGGAAGTGGTAGATATTGGTGATAATATTATATAGAAAAACATGCAATATGCCTAAAGGACTATAGAATTGGATCATTTTTAAGTATTCGGCATGCACATGGCGATTTATGTAAGCATTTAGGAATAGATTCGAGTACCGATCTTAATGATCGGTACTCGAATCTATTCCTAAATGCCTACTTAAATCGCCATGCACATACTGAATACTTAAAAATGATTGAAGTCTATAGTCCTTCAGGCATATTGCATGTTTTTTCTATATAGTATTAACACCAATATCTATCACTTCCGGTCTATGAAGTACCGGCAATACGCGTAAATACCACCAAATCGATGTATACATTTACCATTGTGATACAGTACTATTACACCAAAAACAGTGGAAGGAACTGATTATAGTTGTATTGTTTTTGGTGGTAGGTTATAGAGGGCCTCATGGAAGATTAGCTTTTTTTTGCTAAATGTGTTATCCTCTGAAAATAAAGAATATTATTATTTTTATTATTATAATTATCCCTAAAAACGCCAATCACAACTGCAGCAGACGACAAATTTTGTGGCATCTTTCTCAATTTTCGACAAAAATAAGGTATGATATTACATGAGAATCGTCTACTGGCAGATTATTTTAAGCATGCCAGCAGACGATTCTCATGAAATATCATGTCTTATTTGTTATTTTTGACAAAATAGCAATATTTGAATTTGCCGTCTGCTGCAAATTTCAAAAATTAGTTTAGCCTTCTCAGCAGAACCCTTTAATATTTAAAAGATAATTTCACATGGTTTTCATTTTGCCAATGCTTATTTTTGTAAGTATTCAAAGTGTCTATCTGATGAAAGCAAAGCATCTAAGATGGTTTTATAACAAAATCTGTGGTATGACTTGTCCCTGCATAGTCATTGTTTATTAGGGTTTATAAAGAGAATTAACTCTTTAACAATTGGCCATACCCCTTACTGTCTTACTTGAGCATATATTAATGTATTTGAGGCAGTTGAAGAAAATTCAATAATAAGCTCTTAAAGATATTAAAGAAACAAAATGTCACAGACAGACTCATGAAAAGACAGAGAATGAAAAACAGTATTTTACGACAGAAACAGTTTTCAATCCCTATCAATCAATGTTTACCACCTTCTTCTAATGAGAGTACATTTTCAAGTAGAGGAGTACTTACTACTATACAAATTTGCTGATTTTATGTTTTCATACTCAATTGGCATTATTCCTAATACCAGTTGTAATATTTTATCTAAAAGGTTGGATATCCCTAGAATTTAGACACATCAATCTATTTAAATGAACAGAAATTATCAACATTAAAAAATGTGACAATTAAATTTGATAAAAAAATTCCCTGACTTTTCCCTGACTTCTTCCAAAAGTTCAAATTTCCCTACACAAACTCAAAATTCCCTGATTTTTTTAGCCCCCCCCCCTATCTCCTCCTAAACTATTGGATGAAATCCAACCAAATTTGGTGTGCAAGTTGCTAAAATGAATGGGGCATGCAATGGCACATTTTTTTGGCCCGCACCCTGGGCAGACCTGGGGAGAAATACATGGAAAAATATTCAATAAATGATTACAATTACAATTATTACATTACAATTACAGGACCTGTAGAAATGTAATGATTACAATTACTTTAGAAATGGAATCAAATAATTACTGATTATTTTGAAGTTTTCCTATAAAATTATAATGCTATAGTACTCACTTAAGTTTTAACGAAAGTAGGGTCTTTGCAGTTTTATTTTCCAGGGCCGTCGCCGCGTATTTAAAAGTGGTCCGGCGGAGGAATTCATCAAGTGCCGACGGCACGAGAGGGGGAGAGCACAAGAGGGGGAGAGCCGATGATGGCCTGCCTATAGTAGTATTTTGATCCTCCCTCCCCTCATCAACTAAAAAAAGCCAAAGTTGGACCTCCTCTGGCATAACTTCCTGGATCCGCTCATGGTTGTACTTCAAATAGTTGTATTTTCGAAAAGATATACATAAGCGTCTTTTCAATTAGTACACCCGTTACTTGAAGGATGCAGAAGGCTTCATCTAGATTTTTGCTGCACAACTTTCCTTGATGAGTTCCCTTGTCGATAGGCATAACGTGAACTTTGGCTTTGAACATCGTAATGAAGCCAGGGCCTACTGTCGAACTACGACGGCTGAACCCTGCTCTGTTCATGCTTCTTAAAGTCAAATGAACGTTGGGGGAACCGAAAAGTATTGGGCTGAATTGGATCAGGCAGAACTTGTATATCCGTAAGGAATGAATTGTAATCAACACTTGCCCACGATGCTCGTAACGTTTAAACATACAATGTATATACTAAGTCGCTCGACATGTTATTTAGAAGAAGGAAAAATGTCAATTTGAGGGAAATCAAACTGGCGCATAGAAATTATCTGGGCCTCAATGCGAGAAGACCTGTCTTCCGGGTTTACGACCATGCAAGACTCAAACCAACCTGCTCAGTTACAGAGAGTACACGTAGCTAGAAAGCTGAAAGTTTGCGTGTAGCAAGTTTATCAATTATACTTTCAAGAGGGCGAACAACTAAGGCACTGATCAGACTGCGCGGATGTGAAGGCTGGTCAGCGCCTTTAATCTTCGAATGCAACGACGTCAGGTTTTCTCTCGCCACGGCCTGTAAGTATGATAACTGTCATTATAATAATTGCATTGTTTTTGAATGTTTTCACACCTTAGCTAGGTCGGTCTATGGATGACACCCGCAACGAGCGTTATTGATAATTGCATCAATAAATTGAAAATCAGAGGTAACCACAAAGAAAAATGAGCCAAAACGAGAAAAAAGGGACACGGCAGAAAGCAACCTCGTCCAAAAAGTGGTCCGATGCTCGCCGTCCTGCCGGACTGACGACGACGGCCTTGTTTTCTTAGTAAATAGCCAAATGTCTTTAAAAATTATTTGAAAGTAATTTTAAACACAGCTAAAATATTTTCAGTAACAATTACAATTACATTACATGTATTTGAGCCAAACCATGATTACAATTACATTTGATTACTTTGAAAATTGTATTTAATTTCAGATAATTACAATTACTGATTACGATTACCCCAGGTCTGGCCCTGGGGAGGGGCCAAAAGGTCAAACATCATTAAATTTCAATTACAAAGTAAGTGTACAAAGATCAGGAATGGATACAATCAAGTACCACACCTGACCCAGAATACCAAAGGGAAAGTGATAAATTCACAACTGGACACCACAAACAAGAGCCAAGAGGTCAGCCCTATCCCAGCAGGTGACCACAAAGCACATATAAACAGACACACACAAAGGCATAGCAAACACAAGACAGAAAAAACACAAAAGATCCACAAAAGAAGTACCACCTTGGAGCGGTCAGTAAAAAATATCACTGGAGGGCTTAAACCGGTTTCACGGCGCCAACCTCAAAACCAGTAATGACCACTGGTCTGGTCAATATGCATATTGACCGGTCGATTGCCAACCTTTGTTTTGGCTTCAGAATTAACTTTATTGAGTTTCTAGACGCCATTTTCTACCCAGCAAATAGATTTTGGGAAAACCGTCAATCTTTATTATAACAGAGCCTCTTTCTGATTTTAACTGTTGCTATGAACGACGGATCTCGGAAAACCAGAATTGAATTTTATTTATAGCAGTCTCTTTATGATTTTGAAGCGATGCAAAGTACAAAAGAAAGATTTTCAAGGGTTTTAACTCTCTTTACTACTGAGCTGGCTTAAATTTGCTGAAAGTTGACTGTTTTTGAACTTGCGTCCCATGGACGCAGCTACTTGTCAATTTTGCGTACCAACGATTTTCAACATACAAGGGTTGTGTCCCTTGCATTTTGTTATACAGGCGCTGGGTGGAGAGGGATCATCTTAGAAATATGAAATACTACAATCTGTGAAGATTTCTAAAGCTAGAACTTAAAGGAAAAAGAAGGTATTGTCTGCAGATGGGGTGTGACCAATGCTCTACAGGGTGTTAGTACACAAAACCAGTCTTCCTGTTAGGGAGCCCACGAAAATAATACCTTTAGAAATTTAGGACTTGCCCTTTTCTGTGCCCTTTATGGCGTAAATGGGTGCTTTATTCTACTTTAAATGTGCATGTGATTCAACATTGGTCTATGTTTGTCAGGCTGATACATCTTTTTCTCTTTGTGTAGACTATTTGTCACAGACTCCCCAGCACACTCTCCAAGTAATGTATGATGCCGGGTCGGATTCCATCCTGAATTTTTTGGACTGTGTACGCCACTGCCTCTCCTGCGCCTCTGACTTTAATACGATAATCATATGACCAGGGATTGGTAGTAAGCCACTGCAATCGAGCAAAAACGGAGCAACAGTACTTACTTTGTGGTACAAACTGTAAAGAGGCCAAACAGGCAACCCCGCTTCCACGCCTTGGTTGTAATTCAGCGAGATTGGCGTATGCCGGTTGTGCGCCGCCATGTGATCCAAATTAATCGAGTGCCCCGCTGGTTATAGACTACAATCGGCTTACACTGGTTGAAGCCAAAGAAATGCACCCTGTCCCTCAAAGAATGCAGAATGTTGAGAATTTAACGAGATTATCAAGGTAGGTTGTCTTTTCACTTTTTTGATAGGTGAATGACAGACCTTGCCACTCACTGGCAGAAAAAAAGTCCAAGCAATGTCCTGAAAAAATTTGCAGATGCTCGAATTCTGCCTTTTTTTTACACGGAGTTGAATGATTAATTGTGCACCAAACCACAGGAGCTTGAAGTTCGATTCTTAAATCACCCCTATAGCCTCAAAACCAAAAGCTCACAATGTCATTACGTAGTAATGACCAGGAGTGAAACTAAATTTTAGGCACCTTTGAATCGTCGTTACCAGGAGGTTTGGGCAAAAACTGATCATCTAACCATAAAAACTATGTCAACAGTCAGTGATTTTATTTGGCCGTTTTTAACGCCTTATATGGGAGTCATTCCCAATCCAAAAATGGTCTTTATTTTCCCAATTTCATGTATTTTAGTACTTATTTTCCCATTTTTTATGATATATTTTCTAGTGTTGTATCGATGATCGATTATAATCGATGATCAATCGAAAATTTCTTTCGATTCTACTAATCGATTGTGTTTTGTAATAATCGATTATAATCGAAAAGATTCACACCTGACCCTCTTGTAGGCTACTATTCAAAATTTGCAACTTTGCTACAGGAAAATGCAATCCATAAATTCAAAGGTTTATAGAATGTGAGGAATATAGAAATAAACTGTAGCCTGGTTTGCTGTGTATTCTATCCCCTTTAAAGTCATGACTAAGAAGTCTTCAGTGCAATCTTAACCCGTTATATGCTAATGACTCCTAAAAAGAGTGAAAACTTTGGTGAAATTCCATAAAATTAGGCATTTCATCAGGGTATACAGTGTTTGCTATTAAGGATATATAAAAGATATTCAGAGAAAGAAATATTTATTTGGGAATGATAACCTGTGACCCCTTGATGTTTACAATGGACCTTCCCAAGTTTATTGTTTCAAACCAGTAGGAAAAATCCAATTGTATTTATAAAGGGTTTAAAATGCCAATGGCTGTTAATTTGAGTTTGCTATCAGGACCAGTTGTGGTATTTGATACTGTTCATAAAATAGCATGACACTGACGCTAACAATTTTTATAAAGATAGGAGTTTCAAGTAGTACAAGGGTAGACATTCTATGGGATGGAACCTGTGTTTCCCTTTCATTTGATCATTTTCGATTATAATCGATCATCAATCAAAACTTCCTGAACGATTATTTTCGATGATCGATTATGAAAATCCAATAATCGAACAACATTAATATTTTCTCAAATGTGCAGGAAAAGGTAGCTTCCCAAAATCCCAAATAAAATCACTGACAGTTACAGGTCATGCGAGGCATGGATAACTTTTTCTGACATATCACTGAGTCAAAATAATGAGCGTTTGAAAATAAGGAAAAAATAACGGTAGCCATTCCGGCTCCAGTTTCAGGTTTGACTCAGTGAATCCGAGCCTTTGTCACACTTGGAGAAAATACATTTTAAAACTTACAAACTCTTTTTTCTTTTTCTATATACTGCCAGACCCTCTTTCGAGTATTATCGGCAGGTGTACTTTGTACACTCCGGGTTGCAGGATGAAAGCCTACAAGTAACCAAATCGAAATTACAGTAGGGTTCTTTAACCTGCACAAGGGGTGAATCTCCCTGCACAGGGGACATCCAGTTAACGTCCCGATCCAAAGGACGATGCACTTATCTAGTGTCATCCCTGCAAATGACAATAGGGAAGGCGTGCTCGGACACCGAAATTTTCCCCGCCCCGAGCGGGGATCGAACCTTGGACCTCTAGCACCAGAGGCAAGTGCCTAACCACTGAGTTACCAATCTTCAACCAAAACATGAAATGATCAGTTAAATGTGTTCAGAATATTAAATAATGTAGTACTGATGGTACCCAGCATGAGCGCAACTACCCAGTCGCCCCTGCTCCAATGTCTGGGTCACCCATCTAGCTACTAACCAAGCTCTGCGTTGCTTAACTTCGCAACATTGGTCTGACACACTATGCGTCGCTGTAAAAGCTAGCTCATACAGCGAGGCTGTATGTGTGTCTTATATACCTGTGGTACCCATTACAGCTACAATAAATCAAACCCTTACATTTACTTATCACGAAAAGTTCTGTTTTTCATAAACATTGCGGAAATTCAAAACTAAAACGGTTGTTTTTATAAGATTGTGACGTTGACATCGCGCATGATTTGGTGTACAAAGCGTAACGTCAAGTTATAGCGTCTTGGGGCTTATTCCGTAGATGAAAATGTACTTCATTGTCTCATTGTTTATGCCCTAACAAATAGGTTTCTCGCTACTATATCGACTTAAAGTATATTTGAGACATTATCCTGTTTCGTCTTAAAGTCGCCATCTTGATCATAAGGTAGAAGAAAAGTTATTGAACACTTTGACGTTGCCGTCCCAACATTCACTGCCGATTGACCGGAAACTGGAGCTGGAATGGCTACCGAGAGCTCAGTTTCACTCCCGGTCATTACTATGTAATGATATCGAGAGCTTTTGGTTTTGACGCTGTATGGGTGATATAATGACCGAAGCTCCGTATTCCGTACTCCTGTGACCAAACCAACAGCCCACTGCAAATTATATAGTCACGAAAATATATTACTTTGATTTTCCAACTCTAAATCGGACAAATTTTTACCCAAATGCCAGTCTAGTTCGGAAGAAATGTCCTTCTACTCACTTGTTATTGCATTTAGAAAATGTAATTCTGTAATAAGACGTTTCAAACTGAATAATAAAAAAGTGGATAAATGTCGTCAAAGGCTGCAAACTCCCCAACAGTGGCAACTTCCTTTCAGAAGAAATTGACCACTGCCGCAATGCGTCATTTGACCCCAAGGTCACGCATAAATAGTACTTAGGCGGATTGATTTCTAGCGAAAACGGCCAGCTTCGCGTGCGTTCTTGACAACACTAGTTAAACAAAGATGGCGGCCTCGGATAGCATCTGTGCCGCTTCACTTTTTTGACTGCGAATTATTTGAAGTTTAAAGATTAAACATTAGTCAAGCTTGCATATTTGATTATTTCTGATACAGAGGAGTTTATAACACGCCTCGTTTAGTCCAAAACACAGTCAAAATGCCATGTCCATGGATCAAGAGCAGTACCCTAATAAATAATGAAGAAAAGCTGTCTTTATTAGATTGTCTTCGATTCAACCATTTATGACCAAACATCATCACATAGATAGATAGATAGATAGATAGATAGATAGATAGATAGATAGATAGATAGATAGATTAATTACCCTTTTGGAAAGTGTTACTGGTCACTGTATGCATACAAACAGGCTAGTCTAAGCTTACATGTATTTGTGAGTCCTCTCCTTCTCTAAAGAATTTTAGGCAACAGGGAAACAAGAGCAAATTTATTTCGGCGGAACAGATTTTGGAGAACAATGAACATAAGAATACATTGGGGCCAGATATATAGGGGAACAATTAAGACATTTTATTTAAAGCAACAGAACAGGCAACTCTATCCATATGCTATGGGAGACTTGTTTGTCTAAACCCACAAAAAATGTGAGATTCTCTTTACAATTATACATGTATTTAGGTAAATAATAAAATAGTTGCATTTTCAGTTCAGTCTTAGAAATATTTTGTGGCCTTTTACATCAACAAAAGAATCTTCATGTCCAGATTGGGACTAAATATCATTCAAAAGACTACCACAATTAACCTTATAAGACCCATACTGAGTAATTGGCAATTTATTGAATATGTTAGCTTCTGATTTCCAGTTTAGTACAGTGTTCTTTAAATTTAAGTATTATTAGTTGATATGACATAAATGTGTTGATGAATGAAATGTAGACCCTGATCATTTGGCTCACTCATCAATATGGAGTTTTAATTTTCATAGTATTTTTAATATAATATTTTCTGTTCATATATGACTGCAGGATTCAATATACATCATGCCCCAGGCACCATGTATATTTCTTTTGATAGATAAGGGCTCACCCAGTCAGGTGTGGGGGCATAGTGTAGGAATTATTAAAGATTTCACATCTGATTTCCATATACCACTTTCTCATAGACAAACTTGTCAACTTTGTCCATTCTTGAATATCAGAGTAAGCAGATAAATGTGACCTGTGCCATATTAAAAATCAAAATTTATTAATTTATCAAGTTAAAGATACCTGTATCTTCAATTAATAGGATAAGACATTCAAACTCTATTATAATTTCCCCTTTGTTTAAAAGCAAAATGTGCTAGTTTGGTAAAATCATTTTGTTTATAGCCTTAAAGTGGTAAAGTGACATGGAATCTATTGTTATCCAAATGCAAACAAGTTGGACCCAGATCAGGCCCAACAAAATGTGGGGCTGAATCTGTATCAAACTGTTTCACACTGCAGATAATTTCCTGATACCAGTCTAATAATATCCTGGAAGACTTTTTTTAAAAAAGAAATCAGCAGATGACAAGAAAGTTATCAAAAAAATAAAAAAATGATATGCAGTATGCATGCAAAGAGTTAAATAAAGTGAAACACAAATGATACTTAGCATTCCATGCTAACAGCCAGTGTGTCAGAAATCCTGCTTCGGGATGCTATTCCTGAAAGTTTTTTTTCTTTTAAAAAAAGAAATCAGCAGATGAAAAAAAAAACATGAAAAAATATCTAGCCTGCAAAGAGTAAAATAAAAGTGTTGGAATACATTCAAATGATACTTTGCATCCCATGCAAACAGCTAGTGTCAAAAACCCTGTTTAGGGTGGGTTTTTTTTAACTCAAATTCAGGAAATACTGATCATAAACCTTTCTACATCTTTAAGTATAATAGATAACCTCAATCTTTATGAATCAATATGTATGGAAGGATCATCAATCCCAAGGGGGAGGGGGGTACTCTCATTTTTTCTTCATACGTAGGCTCGCGCCCAGCATCTACGGTTCAACCCCAAAAATATCTGGAATTTCAAGCACCCCCAAAAAATAATTGAAATTTTAACCACCCCAAAAATATCCCCCATTCTGTACCTTGACCTTAAGAAAAGACCCTAAAATGCATAGAAAAGACCCCTAATTATAGTCCAATTTTGTGATGAACCCCCAAAAAATATCCACAAATCTTCATATCAAAACAAATATTCAAATTTAAAATTTTGAACCCAAAAAAATGTTCCGGGCCTACGTATGTATGAAAATATAAGAGTAACCCCCTGGGTCATCAGTACACAAAGGTTTAAAGTTAAAGTTTATTATCCTTAATTTTATACAGTGGGGCTTATAGTCCTATGATGGAGTTCTCTGTTATTACATGGGCTATGTCTACTTTTTTAAGGTTAAAAATTTTGAATTATGTGGATTTCACAGAATAATATTGAGGAGTGAATTTGTTCTGTGATGATTTTTTTAATTATCTCCTAATACATACCACAACTGACATCATTATGCAAAAAAGGTCACCAGGGACTCAATGTATATTTTTAGGAATGAGCTTGAATTGGTATGTCTGGTAATTGGGGGTGGGGGATCTCAGGCTATTTATTTGGGGTGGGAGGGGGTATAGAGTAGATGCAAGTAGAAGGTTGGGGTCTTACATTTTTCACTGGTTTAAGGAAAATCCTGTAGAAAACATTTTGGTCATGCATTTCATGTCAATATTATGGCCCTAATCATGGATACTGTAGGTGAATGAGTTAACATAGCTCATTTTATGATGCTTCTAATTAATTTATTTTGTCATTGCAATGGCCAGATTGGAACTGAGGTCTTCTCATCAAAGATGTACTGTCACTATACTAAATCTAACAAGGACTTTAAAATACTGGTAAAGAAGCACCAGTTTCTGTACAAACTTGATTGTTAATCAACTCAGATGTGTTTTTAAAAAAAACCTGGAAAAATAGCATATATTAGAAAACGATAAACTGGCACCAAAATGTATTTAAAAAAAAAACAGATAAAGATGGTGGTAGTGTTTGATAAATCCAGGCAGCTCATTGACAAACAGTTGGAAAATCTGACTAAATTCTTTGGCAAATATCACATTGAACTCATGACAGTGGGAAAAAGATCTCACAAAATTAATTCAAATTATTTTATTTTTATGGGTGCACAGGTTTAGATAAACAAAATAATTTAGTGTAAAATTGTAAATATTTTCTTATCCATCAGTTTTAACATATGTTGTGGGTTCTCAAAAGAACCGTCTCAATGTAACGGTTCTTTTGAGTACCCACAACATAGTTATTGGTTGAGAAAAAAGAAATTCATTATTTTTTTTTAACAAAATACACATATTTTTAACTCTTAAACCTAATTAAGGCATGTATGGTTGAATGAGATTTTTTCTAGAATTACCCCTCATCCTCAATAGTCTTGACCTACCTGTCATTAGTTTTCACTGATATTAAGGTCATTAGTAGATTAATTAAGATACTAATGATTGATTGATACTTTAGTTACATGTACCTTCATATGACCGGGTAATTTTATTTTGAAAAGAAAATAGATCAAGGTTTATAATGATACTATAACTATTAAGATCTCTATATGGTTTTTTGTGCATATAAGCCCTTGAAAGTATTGAGAATATCTGGGGCAGACATGAACAAATGGAAACTGTTGGTACAGCTAATGATATAGAAAATACCAGATACCAGGGATGAAAACATGATTAAAAATAAATAAATGGCACACATTTTAAGCTACAAACAGTTGGAAACAATGACTACTATAGTTTCTTTGAAATTTAGACACTGGGTATCTTGTGAATGCAAATCCTCCTACAGTTTTAACCAGATCTTTTTGAAACTTTGCAGGTGCTTTTGTCAAGATCTGAAGATGTGCATGATTTTAGGATGTAATCCTCAGATTCATTTTTTGTCATTTTTACCATGAACTTAGTTATTTTGGGGCTTAAAGCACATATACACTGGATATCTTGTGAATGCAAATCCTCCCACAGTTGTACCTGGATCTTTTTTTTAAACTTTGCAGCTGTTTTTGTCTAGGTCTGAAGTTGTGCATGTGATTGGATATTACATTGTGGGTTTGTTTTTTTTTTTGTTTTTTTATATGATATTAACTTTTTCCCAAATGATGGATTGGTTATGCAATAGTTCACTGCATTAGCTAGATATCTTTATTGGATTTTTACCCCAGAAATCACCATTATTTCATTTTGAAATTGCATTTACTGTCACATTTGGATCTTTCTGACACAAAAGGGATGTAATGTTGTTGTTGTTTTTGCAGAAATAACAGCTCTCGTTTAAATTTTCTTTAATAATTAAAAAAATAGTGAATAATTTAAAAAGAATAGACCCAAATATGAGTCCTAAATTGTTTCAGAAGTCCTCACATTATATAATGACGGGCAAAAGAAACGCCACATGCAAAAGTTTCGATAAATTACTCAGAAAATTTGTTTGATTTGATTCTTTATGTCCCATGCACAATATTTCAGTTATGTAGGGACGTGTCTTCTTGGGTTGAACCAGTACTACTAAGCTAGGATTGATTTTTCTTGCTCAAGAACCAACACATTGGCAAGGGTGAGACTCCAACTTGCAGCTCCTCAGTCTCCAGTCAAGGACTCAACCACCAGAATCCATGCCACCACTGAGCCACTGCGCTCCTTACTCAGAAAGAAATAAAATTAGTGACAGTAGTTAAAATATTTATGCAGATAAGCTAACATGCCTGATAAACAAAAATCCATAAATTCAAATAACCTCAATGCTTTTCTCAAGATTCTTGTCGTGGTAAGGTGGTGCAGCTTGTGAACCACATGTCTAACCTGACAAAATTCTATTGTAGCACTTCTTTTGCCTGTCAGTATAGTTGTTCTTTTTTTTATAGAAAAATGCATGCCCAAATCCAGGAATTTTTGTCAGGTCGATCTGACAATAAAACTAGCCCTGATTTTGGGGTTTTTATTTTTTAGACTCCGCTAATTTTACTGGGAGTCCAATGTTTCAAAGAAAACTATATTTCCACAGGGTGTCCAACATTTTCCAGTAGGGTCCAACTTTTCTCATGTGTGTGTGTGTGTGGGGGGGGGGGGGAGGGGCTATTGCTTCTCCTATAAGAACCCATATAACTTGTTTTTCCATTGGAGAGGGGTCCTGACCATCTCTTTTTAATGAATATTAGCCCTCAGTAAATGTAAATGGCTGCTTATGTACTAGCTTTGTTTAAACTCCTACTGCTTAGGCCCACTCCATCTTTGGGTATGCAAGAACGGAGCCATGGGGGGTGTCCGGAACCCCTCCCCCCTGGAAAATCAAAAAGTTATAAAGGGTTTCTATATTAATGAGCCGTAGGAACCCCATCCCCGGGAAAAACTTGCCCCCCCCCCCCCTTGAAAATTTGAGTCCTGTGTCCGCCCCTGTATGCATTCACGATTAGTAAAAAGTGAACAAAATAGAAGTCTAACTTGCTGACATAAGCCGATTGTTTATATATCTGCAACATCAATTAAATCATTACTGTTCCGCTTGTTCTTCGCGGTCAGCAAACTTCCATCTTAGATGTCACATGACAGTCACGTGACAGGTACGCTACAAACCGGTACCATAACACGAGCAGTGTTTCAGAGATGTTGGACCACTTAAATTGGGAAACACTGGAATCCAGAAGGACAAAGGCCCAGCTTACCATGATGTTTAGGATTGTCAACAGTCTAGTGGATGTGCCTTTGGAACAATACCTAACACCTGCATCAAGCCGAACAAGATCAGCTCACTCCCACAAGTTCCGACAGATTTCAACCACCACATCTTACTACAAGAACAGCTTTTTCCCTCGCACTATCATTACATGGAATTCTCTGTCACCAGCTATTGCTGAGGCCCCTGACTTGGTATCCTTCAAGCAGGGGCTGTCCACCCTTAAGTTCTGAATCTGCAGTCGGCGCCAGCCATAAGTAGTACCTAGGGATTCTTAGAGCTATGCCGGTGGGGCTTCCTTACCCCTTAGCGGTCACCGTAGCCGGATTGGTCTGAGTTGAAGGGACGAAATGTGGCTGTGCCAAACTTTATCTATTCTTCTGTCTTTTATCTATCCCATGTTGCTTCTAACTTTTCTACTCCTCTATTTCTTTTTGTTTCTAGACTAGCACCACCACCGTCGCATAAAAGTCAAGAGTGACTGTGCCGACGTACCATGTAGATGTAGATGTAGACGTGCCCGTTGCTAGCTTTGCCGTATAACTACCAAATAATCCTCCCAAGATTATAGTTCGTCAACATTTTCGTAAATATTTCTCATATAAATCACAGAATCGTGCAAATGTTAGATTGAAATTACAGACTAGCAATCATTGAATTATATTGAATGGAGAAACAACAGGCAGAGTTTGCAGATAGCCCCATGTTGAAATTTTCAACATATTCAGCTGGGTTGCGGCAGTGGTGTATTCTGAAGGTCTCTGAACCGGAAGTACACCGCTATGTTAGACGCAGGCGTGATTCAGGAATCCATGTCAGACTGGGCTTCATCGCCAGTACTTATCCGTAAAAGAGATGGCTCAGTTAGATGGTGTATTGATTATAGAGCCCTGAATGAGGTGACAGTGAAAGATACTTTTCCGTTACCGCTGATAGAACAGTGTCTAGATACCTTAGCAGGAAATGCCTGGTTTACGAAGTTGGACGCAAATTCTGCATATTGGCAAGTGTTGGTCAGTCCTGAAGATAGAAAGAAGACAGCCTTTGTTACAAAGTATGGCCTCTTTGAACATGTCCGTATGGGGTTTGGAATGACCAATTCTCCAGCAACTTTCTCCAGAGTGATTAATCTTGTTCTGATTCTGAAGGTCTCTGAACCGGAAGTACACCGCTGTGGGGAGTTTGCAAAGGCTGTGGCTAAAAGCTGTACCCGAACCGAATTCGGCCCAAACTCCCCATATCGTTATCGTTATCTCGTAGATCTCCGCCGTCGATTTAAACTGGTGCCCTGTTATCGTCTCAAATCGACAACAGGTATCCCCTATTCTATCATTGGCTGTGATTAGTTTATTGATTGGCCAATGAGATGACCTGTTACATTTCAAGTTTAGAGTGGGTTACAGTTAGGGTCAATCCGGTTAAATACGGACGACTTTTACACGCCCACGTTTCATAAGCCATTGTCGTTATTTGGCAGGAGTTATACATACAGGTACCGGGCTTTATACTTGCGTAATGCCATCGCTGTACCCTGCAACAAGAGAACAGTCGACATTTGGTCCGAAAACCAGGCAACTAATCAAAAATGCAAGGGACCCAAATTCGGGTAAATGCGGACGAGGTAGGGAAACTACGGACATAGACAGGGAAAATACGGACATATACAATTTCCATTAGGGTAAATACAGACAATGTATAGCCTTATTGCATAGGTAATTTTGAAAGTCTGTTAAAGCTTCCTTTTTAATTCTGGCGCCTTGTAGTTTGATGCATCGGGGAACGTTGTTTGATCCTTAGCAAATATTTTGGTGCCAGGCATGCTATCCTTCAGTTATTCTGTACAAATAGCACAGTTTTGTTGACCTGAGGCACCAAGTCAATAATGGCTATGAAGATTTGGAACCGTGCTTTTTGTTATCTTAATATATCATAATTGGTCTTCAACCTGCATTCCCATAGCTTTATTTGATCTAAAATATACCCTTTTCTAAAACAATTGAGAAAATTATATCAGTGCGAAGAGAAAATCAAAGTAAAAACACTGCGTCCGTTTTTTCCCGACATACAAAAATCGACTGGTAAAATACGGACACTTTATATTTCAAGTAACTGGATCGAAATGGTTTTCTTTATTGAAGAAAAATATGAAGAAAATTAAACTTGAATAGTCCAATCTTTGGTCAAAGTCAATTTAATGCAATGAAATACACGATTTATGACTGTATTCACGCACCGAAAATGTTTCTTCCGACAGCTGAAACTTTGTGATATTCTCAAAGAATCTGGATTATGCAGGGGTTGTCCCACTGGGGGAAGAAAAATCCTCATTGCAAAGGGTTATAATTAAGTGGTATATGGGTGTAGAAGAGCCTAATGGACACTACTGAAAGCTGAAATAAAACATTTCGTTGTCACAGACCATTGTTCTTGGACATGTGAATTGTAAGCCATCTGTCCGTATTTACCCCCCTGTCCGTATTTGCCCGGATTGACCCTACGATATTTTGTTAATTTTAATCACTAAAGCAAAGCGAGTTTTGCGGAAAAAAGCAAATACACACTGAGATAATGGATTCCTGCCTCAAATTTGGATGATTTTATTGTATCTAAAGCTCTCATGAATCATCCGCTCGATCGTCCGCGCCATTTTTACATTGTTCAGAGTTACTTCCCTTAGATCACGCCTATCCCGTGATTCTTGTTGACGGTCAGGATTTTGACCGTCTAGATTAGCATATACCTGACCCTAGATAGGTAGATCAAGGGGAGGGAACCAAACTACCGTCGATTTATCGACGCACCAGGATAAACCGGTAAAAGGGGGCTAATGGATAAAATGTTCCTAACACTAGTCACCAGTCGAGTGCCCCGCGGGTTAGCCTGGCTGTGTATATAAGGGACTCAAAAGTATCAGTTGGGAGTGCTTCAAATGTGGCGTTCCAAATCTGTCAACCAGCATTTTTTGACACCACCATTTTCGAGGATTCGAACCCATTCTCACCTCTTAGTAATGTCTTTAGCCCGTAGTCTGACATCAGCTTAACCTTCCCGAATGCAACAGCATCACCATCCAGGCCAGAACCGCAAAAACTGCTCATACAAGAAAGGACCTTCCACTAAGGATTGTCATGCTAAACTGTCAGTCTGTGAAAGCAAAGGAAAACCAGCCCAGCTGAAGAATATAGTCTCATCACTGAATGCAGATGTTATCATTGGCATTGAGTCATGGTTAAATTCAACCATAAAGTCAGGAGAGGTTTTCCCAGATGGCTTCAATAGCTACAGAAGAGACAGACCGGATAGTAAGGGAGGAGGTGTTTTCATCCTTGTGTCCCAACAGTATGACAGTCATCAAATGGAAGAGCTTATTGTTGATTCAAGTTCAGACTGTGAAGTGGTATGGGTGAAGGTCAAGGTCAAAGGAACTAGCGACCTCTATATTGGGTCATTCTACAGATCTACGGATAAGAACAACCCAGAATATCAACAGCAACTACATTCACTACTGAACAGAATCCCCACAGACAAGGGAGCTCACCTATGGCTCGGTGGCGACTTCAATTTGCCGGATATCAATTGGGAGGATGAAGTGTCAGTCAATATGCCTCAAACAGCTCAGTTGCTAATCAGTTGTTGAACATCACAAGTGACTTCTATTTGGATCAAGTGGTAACAGAACCAACCAGAGTCACTGAAACCGCCGTCAGCATACTGGACCTCTTCTTTACAAGCAATCAGACACTTATTAACAAAGTGGAAGTTATACCTGGAATCTCAGACCACGAAGCAGTCTTCATCGAATCCAGTCTCCGCCCAATGAGAGTCAAAACATCACCCAGGAAAGTGTTCCAGTATAGGATAGCTGACTGTGAAGGCATGAAGCAGGAACTGAAGGCATTCCAAATCGAGTTTTAGGAATTGGCGAAGACCGAGGATGTGGAGCAACTCTGGACCAGATTTAAGAAAAAGATACATTCACTGATGGAGTCCCATATACCATCCAAGACCATAAACAGCAACAAAGTAAATAAGCCATGGATTTCCAAACAGGTTAAATCTCTCACCCGCAAATGTAAGAAACTCTTTGCAAAACAGAGGAAGACAAGGAAAGCAAAGGATGTACGAATGTACAAAGAGACCAAGGCAAGACTTCAGAAAACTAAACGACAGTCGTACTGGAAGTTCATAGACAACATTATCGAGGTTGGGGACCCAGACCAAGAGGAACAACCAAAACAGAAAATGTTCTGGCCATACATCAAGTCTCTTCGGAAAGATTCCAGTGGAATAGCACCCTTAAAGGAAAACAGAACTCTCCATGCTAACCCAAAAGACAAGGCGGATATACTCAATCGTCAATACGAATCAACTTGGACTAAAGAGGACAAAAGCAACATCCCCACGCCAGATGGCACACCTTTTCCATCTATGCCAGAAATCAAGGTCACATGCGATGGAGTATGGAAGTTGTTACAGAAGCTTAACCCTGGAAAAGCCTGTGGACTAGATCTGTTACCAGCTAGAGTGCTGAAGGAATTAGCCAGTGAAATTTCACCACTTCTGACAACTATATTTCAGAAAAGCTTGGATACTGGCTACAGCAAAATTAATGTCACTGCAATTTTCAAGAAATGGGAGAAATTTAAGGCTAGCAACTACAGGTCAGTATCTCTCACAAGTATTTGCTGTAAGATCCAGGAGCATGTTATTACCAGTAACGTCCTTAACCACTAAGATGATTATAAGATTCTCACAGATTGTCAGCATGGATTCAGAGCAAGAAGAAGTTGCGAGACACAGCTGCTTACATTGGCTCAGGAACTGGTGGAAGAGTTAGACAAGAAACATCAGCATGGTCTTATCATACTAGATTTTCAAAGGCCTTTGACCGCGTCCCACATGAACGTCTGTTAAGGAAACTGGACCATTACGGAATAAGAGGAGGCACCCACAACTGGATCAAAGGTTTCCTAACCGAACGCACACAATAAGTTTTGATGGAAGGAGCAGCATCAGAGAATATACAAGTCAACAGTGGAGTACTACAGGGAACGTTTCTTGGCCCATTGCTAATTATGCTATTCATCAATGACCTGCCAGACTGCGTCCAATCAAGCACACGACTCTTTGCTGATGACTGTATTCTCTACACAAGAATCCGGAACCAACATGACAGTGCCATACTGCAAGATGACCTCAATAAGGTAGCAGCATGGGAAAAGAAGTGGGGAATGGCTTTCCACTCGGACAAGTGCAGTGCGATCAGGATCTCAAGATCAAGAAAGTCAGCTCCTATGAACTATACTTTAAAGGGCCACGTCTTGCAGAATGAAGATTATACAAGATATCTTGGTGTGGAGCTTCAGTCAAATCTCTCCTGGAACCGCCATATAGATCAGACAGTCAAAAAGGCAAATAGCATGCTGGGATTCTTGAGACGAAACCTGAGAGTCAGCAATGAAAGTACAAAGACCTCAGCATATCGATCCATGGTAAGACCACTGCTTGAATATTGTTCCACAGTATTGAGCCCTTACACCCAGGAGCACATACAGAAGATCGAGATGGTACAACGCAGAGCTGCCCGTTATGTGACCAACAGATATCACAACACAAGTAGCGTAACATCAATGTTGGACCATCTAGAATGGGAGACACTTGAATCAAGACGGACCAAGAACCAACTTGTCATGTTCTTCAAGATTATTCATGGCCTTATCGACATTCCAGCAGAGCGATACTTAACACCAGCATCGACCCAAACAAGATCCCACCACTCTCTCAAGTATAGGCAAATCCCAACTTACAGTGACTATCATAAAAACAGTTTTTCCCTAATACAGTATGTCTCTGGAATTCCCTCCCAGCCAATGTGGTTGAGGCTCCCGGTTTGGTACCTTTCAAACAGGAGCTCTGTAAAATGTCATTTTAAATTAAGTAAGGCCGGTCAAATGTAAGTAAGATCTAAGGATTTTCTGTGCTGTGCTGGCTGGGACTTTGTGTGCCCTGGTACCTCCAAGGTAGCTAGATTGGACAGGAATGAAGGGACGAAAATGCATTTGACCGAACTTTTATTTTTTTTGCTTCTATCTTTCCTATCCAAATCTTTTTTTTTCACTTCTGCCGTTCCTATCATTTTCCTACTTTTTCTTTTCTTAAGCCGCAACCAATCCGTGCTATACTAGTCAAGTGTGACGGCAGTGTGTACAATATAGATAGATAGATATGTCGTAGAGCAAAAATAATTTATCACGTAGCTGTAAAAGCCGGCTTCTACCGCAAGGCAGTAGAAGTGTGTTAGATTATACTTAGACCCTGTGACATTCACCCCCTCCAATTTGAAATTCGTCCTCGAATTTCTTGGTACAGGAATCATGTGAAAATGAATCCAAGGGAGATATTTATGCACAGAACAGTCATAGGGTGGGTTATTTACGGTGGGTGCCATTGTCGTAGAGCGAAAACATTTTATCTGCCCAGCTGGGAATTGAACTTAGGTCGCTGGATCTACAGGCAAACACTCTACCAGGTCGCTGTAAAGGCCGGCTTCTACCGCAAAGCAGTATAAGTCTTATATATACCTATACCCTGTGACAGATAGAGCAGCACCAATGTACAATATGATACATAGTAAGTAATCACTTGAATAAGCCTTCCAACACCACAAGAAGTTCTATGTTAGTCAATTTAATGGATTTAGAGATTGGATAGATTTGCACAGTTGCTTATGTGAGGGCTAATCTTATATCTGGCAGACTTTGTTACAATAACTGAGCTTTTGTGTATGGCCACAGTGGTGTACTTCCGGTTCAGAGACCTTCAGAAAAGTGAAGCGGCACAGATCCTATCCTAGGCCGCCTGTTACGATGTCGAATGTCAGGAACATCAGAATCAGTTATGGTTGCTTATACGCACAAATACACAAAGGTTTAGGTATGCACCTGGTCACCTATACGAACCGTGATACGGTACCTTTTCTACTATTAGTCCAATATAAGGGCGGTTTGTCTGATATAGAGTTCACTGTTTCTTTATTTAGTAACGTGGGCATGATTTTGTTATCTTTCTTGAAGATCTTGTGCACTTCTTCCTATATAAAGGGCGGAATTGCCCATTTTTGTTAGGGGACATTATGAAGTTACCATAACGAGGTTCTATCTGGTGTTATCAATATCGTCCCGTTTATCTGGGCAAAAATAGCGAATGTTACGCACTTGCGCATCACTCTATGCACATGCGTAGTGCCTAAAGATCTTTTGGGACCGTTCTTGCGGCTATAGTAAAGCTGTCCGGATGGACTCGAAGGGTTATTTGGGCCAAAGGTGGTCGCAGGCTATGTCGGGTCTGCACATAAAACCATAATTGCATGCTGAAGGATTTTACCTGAGGGCTTTCTGTAGCGACCTGTATGTGTCACATCGAGTTATATCTAACGCATATACAAGTTAAGGGTTAGGTGCATACACTTAAACACACTTACATAAATAAGGTGATAGCTGACATGTACGTTTAGAGATTAGGTGGTTTTTCACCAAAATACATGTAGAAATATTGTACATTTTTCACGTATAAAACACCAGAATGTAATCTCGCAATATTGATGTATATATTATGTTTGACGATGGGTCATAATTAGATGTTTACGACTGATACGGTATTACAAAATTAGCACGTGGACAGGGTGATGTCCAGTGTAACGTCCAAACGTTAAGTTGGCACCACGTTGTTCAACGTTTTCCTGGAATTTCAAAGAGAATAGGTATCAGTATTTGTAAACCTCGAAACTATCTAGATTACGTGACCTGAAAGGGAAAAAAGGCCACGGGTTCTTGATGTTTCGGGTGAGGGCTAATCACACGCTTATAGGGTTAGGCTGTAGTTTTACAAAATGGGACCACTGAAATTATTTTTATTTTTTGAACTTGAAACGAACAACTCCATTTTTTGACGCAACAGAGTGATTCTGAGTAACCAAGATTCTAAAAGTAGATTGTTTTTTGCAGAATTATCTCTGATTTGTGTCCCCTCCTACGTTAGAGGTAGAGTGTTGGTGAACCATTGTATCTAAAACCTGAGGGCACCTAACAGTCGTCCCCTTAGGCCACAGTGTGGGATCGGGTTCCAGGATTAGTTATTTGGCCTCCATGCGAGCTGAACATTTCTTGTACTTCAACAACAGCAGAATCTAGGGCAAAGATGTGGTACCAGTAAAATGCATTTAAGCCCCCCGGTGGCTTAGGCTGCTGTCCGTTCTAAGGTGGTGGTTCTGTTGTTGTTGACTTTTTGTTTATTGTTACTCCCATTGTGAGAGTCTGTAATTGTTCTTTGTTTTGTTGTACGTTACTTTGTGTCCGTTCTAGTATTGCAACCATCTTGATGGGGAAGAGAGAGCTGGTTACTTTGCTTATTTTGTCTTCCTGGTGTCTCGCGATGGTTGGGCGGATCTTCCTTGCGATGTCACGGGGTTGTCTGCGGTTTGTGATTGTGGTATTTCCTGATCATACTCACTTACTATTTTTTTCGTAAATTCCAACATAGCCAGAAGTCAACTATATACCCTTTGAGTTGATAAGCCAACTGGCTGGAATCACGAATAAGCAAACAAAAGTGACTTAAGGGTGAGGTTGGCGCCGTTAAACCATTTTAAGCATTCCAGTAAAATATTTTACTGACCGTTCCAAGGCGGTACTTCTTTTGTAGATCTTTTATGTTTTTGCTCTGTCTTGTGTTTGCTATGTCTTTGTGCCCGTCTGTTTTTATGTGCTTGAGGTCACCTGCCGGGAAAGGGCTGACCTCTTGGCTCTCGTTTGTGGTGTCTGCTGTGAGTTTGTCACTTTCCCATTGGTATCCTGGGTCAGGTGTGGTACTTGATTGTATCGATTCCTGCTCTTTGCACCCTTACTTACTTTAAAGAGTCAAGATCGCGATCTAAAATAAGAGGGTTATAAAAGAAGTCCCATAGACATAGATCTGGCGTCTCAGTGGAATGTGACGATTAAATATAAATTATCTCAGAGCCTATTGACTAAGAGTCAACGATCGTGCAGCCAAGAAGATGAAGTTTTTGCGAAACACATAAATCAAGGGAAAAAAACATTTTATACCGCGATACTTAAGATTAGATGGGCCCAGTTTTTTTTTCTTAGATCTTAGATTTGTATGTAAATTATATTCTTAACGTTTCTTATTTCTGACTAGTTGACGTACATCTAGAGCAGGACACTCTAAGATTGATTCTTAATGAAACTATCTTTGAGTGGCAACTTGCCCTAGTATAGGATGGTCAACTTGCCAAGAATAATAGCGTAGGTGGTGTCATTGTATTATTAATGTGCTGTCGATGTTTTTTTTAGTACATAAAGTACTGAAAAGTTATTACTAGTTGTGTGCATTATTTTTCCCTGGTAGCATCGTCATCGCCTAAAGGAATTTTCCAATAAAATTTCCCCTCTTCCTTCCTGACCGGCTTTATGTCATAACACCGCCATCTTTGTTAAACTAGTGTTGTCAAGAACGCACGTGAAGACCAGGGGTGTGTAAGGGGGGGGGGGGGGTGGTACTCTCATTTTTTCTTCATACGTAGGCTCGGGCCCAGCATCTACCCATCACCACAAAAATATCAGGAATTTCAAGCACCCCAAAAAAATATTTGAAATTTAGCAACCCCAGAAAATATCCCCCATTCTGTACCTTTACCTTAAAAAAAGATCCTAAAATGCATAGAAATGACCCCTAAATATAGTTCGATTTTGTGATGACCCCAAAAAAATATTTATTTTTCTGATAACCCCCAAAAATATTAAAATCCAAAATTTTGAACCCCCAAAAATGACCCCAGCCTACGTATGTATGAAAATATCAGAGTACACCCCCCCCCCCCCCTGGTGGGACGTGAAGCTGGCAGTTTTTCTAGAAATCAATCCTTATGTTAAATGGAGCATTGCGGCAGTGGTCACTTTCTACTGAAAGGAAGTTGCCACTGTTGGGGAGTTTGAATTCGGCCAAACCTACGGCAACCTACGGCAACAAACTCCCGGCCCTAGGTGCAGTCTGATCCAAGGTTGGCAAAATGCCGGCATTTTTGCCATGCCAGTGGCATTTATCGGGAAATACCGGAAAATAATGGGAAATACTGGCAAATAAGATTTACAACCCTACACATTTAGATTGGTAATTTCAAAAATTGAGGTTACTTGACTTAATATTTCATTTCTACTAGTTTATCAGGCTATCTGCTAAATTATCTTAGTTTAAGGTATAAGTCTAATTCTTTAAACATTTAAATTTAATAAAGTGAATTTTAGAAAAAGTAAAAAAACTTGTTTCGTACACAGAAAAGTACTCATAACTTGGCTTGTGCATAGCTACAGATAAGGCTGGGTGAGTGACCCTTATCTGTACTATATAAATCAATTAAAGACACCCCTGTTTGTGGTCACCTGGGCCCAGAATTACAATGCCTCCTTAGAGATAAGGACGACTTAAGTTTAGTATTTATTTTTCAGGCTGCGAAAAATAACGTTTAAAACTTATTTAAATCAAAATAGTTTTATTTTTTTCTGAAGATCACAATGATATCTTTGACCACAAATACCAGATAGATCCAGGCAATTTATTTAGCATTTAATATAGCATGTTGAATTATCAATACTTAACTTAAGTCATGCTTAACTTTAAGGAGGCATTGTAATTTCGGGCCCTGGACTTTAATTTTCTTAAGTTAAAATATGAAGTTAAGGTTGGGTATTTGGATGAGTGACCCGTATCTGTACTATAACTCAATTAAAGACACCCCTCCGACAGTCCCCTGTTTGTGGTCACCTGGAAGTTAAAATATGAAGTCAATCATGACATCCTGCCCCTGGCTATACGGTATCCACTTGAATAAAGTTTGCAAGAGATGTGTTGTTTTATCAATTTATGACAGGCACAGCTGTCAAACAATTGCCAGATACACAGGTAAATTTTCTCCAATTAGAATTTACCCTTGTCCTGCTGAACACAGAATTTACCATTGTCCTGTTGAATCTGTTTTTGAAAATTCTGATCGGCTGGATTCATTCAGAAGCCACATAATCCACACTGTTTTCTACACTAATTGAAAATACAGATTTAAGCTAAACAGGATCAAATTTGTGAGAAGTGTTACTGTGTGGTACATAAAATATTTAACATGATAAGGGCTAAAGATATCATTGTTTTAAAATTATTTAAAAATTTCAGTGTAAGATTCATTTTTGGCTGTTTTAACATGTTTAAATGTATTCAAAGGTTTTATGCTGACACTGTAGCCTATATTCAATATTTACATTTTTATTCATTTAGTTAAACTATACCATTTCAAGTTAACTTCCTAAAGATATCTGCTGCAGTTTACAGCTAAAAATCATATTTGCCAGTATTTCGGGGCAAAAAAGTTATATTGCCATTATTTGCCAGTATTTGCCGCTTGAGTCTTATTTGCCATGCCGGGAAATACCGGTAAATTCCACCAGTAAATACCGAGGGTGGAATTGGTGGAATTTTTCGCCCATCCTTGGTCTGATACAGGTCAACAATGTGTGTCTGTCTGCTAAAATAGCCATTAATGTAACAGCCGACTTTAACATGTTCAAAAGATGTCACTTTTAAAGATGTATGTATATTTAGGTGCTCGAGTTTTGCAACAAACATACATGTAGAACCGTTTATATAACGTCTCTTAAATAAATAGTGTGGATCCAGATCAGACTCTTCTAGTAAATTTCACTTAAATCTGGTCATGTTAAGGTAATATGCTAAACATGCAATCCTTGTCTAGAAAAAAATAACGGTCATTTTCGTCAGTCCAAAGTTAATATATTCTGGAAGTTTTTTTTTTCAATTTAAACTCACATTGAGTCAAACTTCAAGAGTCTGTAGACAAGTGCCAACGAAACATAGTCTTAAGAGATCAGCCAGTTTGTCCAACATATTGCATGCCAAAATTAATTTCAGTTCAACTTATAACATAAAGCAGATCAGATGAAGTTCAGTCCATATCATTAAAATTGATTATAGAAAACTGTCTACCATTTACAGATGATATAAAGGTAGTTTTGGTACATAAATGTATGCAACAGACACACCTCTTGGCATTGCACTGAGAAACATTAGAATACCTTCCGCGTCTTTTGAATGCATTAAATGGTTTAGCATACTTCTTGATAATAGGTGACCCAAGTGGAGATAACCTAATGGTGGGAAGCATTTTCCGAAAATTGTTAACATAGCTAGGAATACGAAAAGCAAGACGCTGAATGTAACCTTATGTGAGAATGTTTAATTTGCTTTTAGTTCTTATCATTAAGTTGTGTGGGTAAGTACCATCACAAGACAATTAAATTAAGTGATCAAAACACCGGATTATTAAGATGATACAACCAGTATAATTATGTGTCCTTCAAATATTTTGTATACATTGTTATTACACCACGGTAATTCGTTTACCTTACTAACTAAAGATTGGTGTATTGCTTTTGAAATTGTTCGACTTTATTGTTGAATAATTGAATAAAACAGAGATGACCAATTAGAAAGTTTGTTCAGTGTATGTGTGTCTTTGTGTCACCAGCTATTTAATATCAATGCTTATTAATTTTTAAACTACTCAATATATAGCACTTATACAGGGAAATGCGTCGGTGTCATACTGGTGACGTTTCTACTTCCATATAGCCTAAATTTGATTTTACCTCGGACCTATACAGCTTAGGCTCTTACCTATACGGTTTACCTTGGACAATATGGATTTCACCTTGGTTCAATACAGAAGTCCATTCAGCTGATTGGTCAAAACCTCAATAACTGCGCGTAGTAGAGTGACGTCAATCGGCCGTCAGTTTGATTTTTATGACGTCATCTATCACGTACAACCTTGTAGATGGCGTAACGTCGTTTTTTTTCAACTAGCCTTATGGACTTTCAGAACATACGCAAAACTACGCATTTCAGTACGAACAAGATTTACGGGACATTAAAATGCGCTGTTCAAGATGGCGGGATCGAAATAAATTCATGCTGACAAAGATTTGTTGATTAGTATATCACTGTCTGCCGTGCATCACGTTTCTGATTTATCCACATTAACCTCTGACCGCTAGCCAGTAATATGTTGAGCAACAAATTACTGCGAGCGCAAATCTATTTCTTAAACAAACGAAAATGGCCCACTTCGAATCAACTAAAGTTCCTACTATAGTTCTTACGTAATAGTTGCGCGCGCACGTTTACATCTGAACGGCTGCAGTTGGAACTTTATATTAGTTGGTTGCCAAGGAAACACAGTGAATAGCCTTTCATGCCCCTTTCAATTCTTCATTGCAGACAAAAATGATGTTCATATACTGCACGGCCAACTCTAATTAACAACTACGAACAAGTAGGACCACAAATAGTGCTGAGCGAGTAATTATTTTCTAAAACAAATACTTTTGAGGCTATAGACAGATCTTGAACCCATCTTGTTATATAGGGCTAGAGGAGGGAACCAGACAATCTAATAGAGTAACGGTGCTCTGACCCACCGTTTATCTCTACTAGAACTATAGTAGCGACTATCGATGTTCGAATTAAACTATAGTTACTATAGTAGGAACTATTGTTCGATTCAAAGTGTGCCGATGTCTTTGAAAAGAATATCAGTCAGTGCGAATATGGAGAAGATATTTTAGAAGTTCCGGTGGATGACAAAGGTCGTTAAGAGCGTTACTGGAGTGGTGTAAGTATAAGTCGACGGACAAACATTCCTCTTTGCAAAATCACGAAGATGAAAATGGTTCTGTTTCTGACGATAATATTAATATTTCGATTCATAACTGCTATCCCCCCGGACTGTGACAAATTCCTATTGACAAATATAAACAAGAACACGAAAAATGCAGCCGACAGAAAAGTTTGTGTCAGTTGAAAGTTAATTAATAAAAATGTCATTAATCAATAATAATAATAATAATAATAATAATAATAATAATAATATTCTTTATTAGAGCAGACATGGATTATACAAATACAATAGCGATACAGAATTCATATATCCATATGTACAAACACTATCAGCCCTTTGAAAACTAATGACCTACACCATCCTGTCGGGGATGGTCCATTAGGTACATATCGGGGCGCCAGCTATTATTTAAATCTTTTTTTTCTGAAGAACCCTTTTAGTTTAAACATATCTATTTATTATTATTTTTTAATTTATTTATAAGCAGTGTAGCCCCAAATGAAACACCGAGTAATGCGGCATTTATTTTGGGTCTTCACTGTTTGTAAATCTACCCGTACCCACACAGGGGCCTGCACAATAGACAGAGTTAAGGCGCACTTATTATCAATTTCTTTAAGCCATCTGGTGTGAAGCAAGAGAAATAAAGTCTTTGACAAGTTTTATAGGAATATGTAAACCTGTCAATGGCCTTCTTTCTCCTCTTTATCACAGAAAATAATTTCTCATGCGAGGTTCAATGAATTCCCATTGCGACTATGGAGCTTCAGCTCAATTGCTACAACTAGCGGTTGGCCACGCAAACCACAGGCGCTACAGAAAACTACAATGCAAATTTACAACTTGGTACCACACAGAATTGATAGTATTGCACTATCAGCCTTAAATAGCTTAAACTCGCAAAGCTGATAAACTTGACCCATGTGATAATAAAGATTTCTTCATGAAATTTCACGAGATTTGCCTATTGAATTTTAATTGCTGCTAGGGCTCAAGTACCGTCAGCTTCAGCTCAATTGCTACAACTGACGGTTGACCACATGGTCCCTAGCAACAATTTAACCATCATATATTATAGACATTTTAAGTACACTGTCTAACAGCATGTAAACTGATATAGATCAAATAAAATGCGCAACACCATACTCCGATCAGTCTGCGTGAATACACAGATCGATCAGGGTCTGCTGTTAGCATATATACTGCTCAACAAAAGTTAAGCACGTTTTTTTTAATATGATGGCCCACATCGAATAAACATTAAACATTTTATTTAATGTTATAAATATGCATGGGGATCTTGAAATTTACATTTGTTCGTGTCCGCCAGACAAAAGGTAATCTGGTTATGCCTCAGTGGGTCGACGTTTAATTTGATGTCATGGGCATTTTAAGGATACACGTCTACATCGGAAAGTAAAACTTTTGATTCTAGAGTAAAGCAAAATGTTCTAAATGATGAAAACCGTTAAAAAACGTCAAAGTTTGATTTGCTAAATCCTTAAAGGGGTCTCAGAGCGGATAATGCCATCATGTACATGTATAACCCCTACCAAAATTAGATGTAGACACGTAAGAATTGCTTTTCCACACACATTTTGTATGCGTATTATCAAAAGTTTACGCAAATGCGTTTTTGCGTATATGGTAGCTACGCACATGCTATAAATATATCCGTTTATCACTACACATGGTGTTATACGTCTACCTATGCAGCTATAACTATTATAATAACAACAGTGATTACTGTAGTGTCAAAAGCCTTTAACACAAGAACACAAGAAGTCGTACAGGTTGTAGCTCACTTAAAAATGACTTAGTCCTAAAAGTATTATTGACTCTTCAATATGTACTTGCGATTCAGGAGAAATTGAGAATGCCTACCATATCTTCTTTATTTGTCGACTATACAATCACCTTAGGGTAGAACTTCGTCAATCAATAACACAGTACTGTAACATGACTCTGGATGTACTTCTGCGTGGTCATGAAAGACTTTCAACAAACATCAACATATTTGAAGCTGTGCATAAATACATTCAGAAAAGTAAGCGATTCTGAGCATCTAAATAGATTGATATATGGTAAAAATACAAAAAGCAATATAAATTGTCTGTATCTAAGATACTAAAGTGATACCGGAAAATGTAAACATTGCCAATATCCCAAACAGCTCCCGTCCAACCTGGACAATTCAGATGTTTCCCACTACATCTCTCTCTCTCTCTCTCTCTCTCTCTCTCTCTCTCTCTCTCTCTCTCTTAATTATGGTTTAGCCTCTATTGTCTAATTGTCTTCAAATAATTTGTATTCTCAGATTAAAACTGCAAGTAGCTAATTTGAAGATATACACGGGTGGTAAACCTAGGAACTACCACGAAATTGTGTTAACGTAATTTTGTTCCCAAGCCACATCCGGGACACGTCGTGGTAGTTTCCAGGCCGAAAATTGGATAAAGAGAGGTTGGTGTCACTTTCATTTTTGTTTTATTTTACAACTAAGAACAAACAATGGTGAAATCCGACAATGTGGTTCCGTGTAAATATGTCTCAGCGTCCCCTCTAGCCCAAAATGTTGTTTGAAAAGCTATTTTCTTTCTTTAGATTCGTGTTTCCCCACTGAGCATAACTTTCCCCAAAGTTCGAAGCATTTTAGCCCATATCTGTCAAAATAAATGGAATTCGATATTATTTGACGATGGAAATGATAAAAAGACCCTAAATAAACATTGTACACAAAAGAAAAAAATTGAGCATTTACTCGTAAACGATTCATGCCCCGTTCGTCCTGTGTGTTAGTTTCCAGCTCATCGTGGTAGTTAAAATGCTATCGTGGTAGTTTCCAAGACTTTGTAGGATACGTTTCTGAAGTGTTACAAAACATTGTGGTGGTTGTTTGTTTCGCATGATAACCCTCGAACTCGTCAATTAATTACCACGATAAACAAATAAATCACATTTCAACACCATGAAGAAGCTAAGCTGAGGACTCGAGATTCAATGTGATGCTTGACAGGTGGAGATCATGCCCTGGACTGCCAAACAACACCTCTGGAAATCTATAGCAAAAGAAGGTCATCAGTTGAGCCGTGGTGGACCAAGCAACAGACAAAAAAAAATGATATAAAAATTGCGACACTCGCTACGTTGTTCAATGTTCAGTCAACTTTAAGATAAAATGGCAGGCTAAGACTACTGGCCCAAAGTATCATTAGTACTTGCGCTTTAGAAAAAATGGAAATATCCTCGGGTTGGGACACTTTTTATATACATGTGAGTGCGACGATGAACGGGCATATATTTTGATAATTAAAAAGCATGTTTATTCAAAAACAAAATATGTGAATATTCCTTCTTTTCGTTCTTCTCATCATTTCAATAGCCCACTAAAATTAAAATTCAGGCAGTCGACATTTGTTATCTGACAAAAGGTTATTTGAAAAGGTCTTCGTATGAATAAGAGGGGTAGTCAAGGTTCGGCCCGCACACCCTGTCTTTATAAAAATGAAGTAGCCCCTGAATAGTGAACATCTACTGATGTGAACTACTACTAAATTCCCACAATGTCTTGGAAACTACCACAATAGCATTTTAACTACCACGATGCGCTGGAAACTACCACACAGGACGAACGGGACATGAATCGTTTACGAGTAAATGCTAAATTTTTTTTCTGTGTAGGAATGTTTATTTTGGGTCTTTTTATCATTTCCATCGTCAAATGATATCAAATTCCATTTAATTTGACAGGTATGGGCTAAAATCCTTCGAACTTTTGGGAAAGTTGGTCCGATGCTCAGTGGGGAAACACGAATCAAAAGAAAGAAAATAGCTTTTCAAACAAAATTTTGGACTATAGGGGACGCAGAGACATATATATTTACACGGAACCACATTGTCGGATTTCACCATTGTTCGTTCTAAGTTGTAAAATAAAACGAAAATGAAAGTGACACCAACCTTTCTTTATCCAATTTTCGGCCTGGAAACTACCACGACGTGTCCCGGATGTGGCTTGGGAACAAAATTACGTTAACACAATTTCGTGGTAGTTCCTAGGTTTACCACCCGTGATATAGCTCAGCATAATAACCAGTAAGGTGTAATTGTTGTAAGAAAATTTAATGTCGTTTTAGCCCATGAACTTGTATTTTGCAAAACTGAAGTCATTGCCTTCTACACTTTGTCAAAATATTTTAAGGAGAAGAACTTGATAAGCTTTTGCTTCCGTTCTAATCCTAATGTTTGTATGAATGAAAATTGTATTGTATAAACTGATTTGAAATAAATACATGTATGTTTAAATCAAAAGCCTTTAAGATCGCGCATACCATCACAAATTATCGAATTAGGTAAACATGCTATAAATAGCAATCCGGAGGGTCGTCGACTATTCCGCGCTTTCAGTAAGTTTCTGATACTGGTTAATGAATATATAAGTTACATCAGGACTGCAGCCGTGACAGTACGACGGTCGGCACAATAGTTGATTCATCCAGTGTGAATGTGGTGGGTTTGAATCCCACTTTTAACTTTTTTTTATTGTTATCTTTTTTTTTGTTCCTCACTATTTCTTTGGACCGTTTATTCAAACGTTCTATTTTTCTTGATTCCATTTCGAATGATGAATGAAGGACTAAACTTGCAAAATTCATGTTGCATATCTTTGAAGACATAATAAGCATTCTTCATGCTTTGATCATGTTTTATTTTATACATTCTTACACGTTCTTGTATCACATGGGCAAATCGAGAGGGCAGGTGCAGGGAGTCCAGTCCCCCCATCGATTTCACTAAACATTGGCTTTTGCAATGGTAAAATTTATGGTACCACCCCTGGTCTGAACCCTAGTATGAAGTTGCATCGCCCCCATCCAACTTTTCTGGATCTGCAAGTCCTTAACCTTTGTGTTATGTACAGGAAAAATCCATACCTGTTATATGTAATACGTCCAGCAATTTAATATATATATATACTCAGAAGAAAAAGTTTAGTCAGTATTTATGTTTTCTCATAAAATCACAAATACTGCATATATAATTGTCATTTTTTTACATGAGTTGTATTATCGTAACTTTACATTTACCTGTTCATTGCGTGACAAATAATGCCTCTATTAGACTGTATCAACCAAATTTCAAAATGCACGATGTGCACGTGCTGCGGTAAAATGGCAGGGTTATTTTCTCGTATACTGTTAGATATTGAAAGAGAGTTGTTCCTATTGCAATAATCCAGAGAAAATTCAGTGCTAGCAAGCTTAATTCGCCGGTCAGGCTATCTACAAAACACAGAAATACCGCGTTTTGACGTCTTGAAACAGGTACACGTGTTGCTGACGTAACACGCAGTTTTGGATGCAGTGAACAAACAATTTATCATCTGCAAACACGTTTTCAACGGCCTGGCGGTAAAAATGACAAGCCTCCGTTGGGGAGACCACGAATAACGACGCCATTTGAAGTTCGGGTCATAGTGACGTCAACATGACGTAATCGCTTCTTGGCCGCTTGGAAACTTCTTTAATTCCTTAGTCATGCAACAGATACGAGAATCTTCGTGTGTACCACCAGAAATCGTCCGAGAGGCGCTAGACTGATTTTTGAGTTATGAAATTCGAATTTTAATATTGACCACTTTGCGTATTTTTGATGAAGAAAATGGGTTTTTTTCCGGAATGTTTTGTTGAAAATGTTCACATTTGGAAGACATTACGTGAATTTTATTTTTAGTAAGGTTCTTGTCAATATTAAGACTGTCTTACAAAATTTTTGCACACAGTGTCTGTACTGACTAAACTTTTTCTTCTGAGTATATATATATATATATATATATATATATATATATATATATATATATATATATATATATATATATATATATATATATATATATACAGCAAACATATTACAATACATAAAATTATATAAGGCAAAACAAATGTCAAAATGGGATTCGAAACACCACACTGTGAGTTTATTTACTAAAAGAAGGCAGTATGGATTCTTATCCACTATACTAGATGAACAAAGTTAAACTTGCACTCATGAATATGCCGTATAAACTCGTATAACTCCGTAAAACTAATTTTAGATTTGCAAACATAATGAAGAGTATTGATCTCAGAGTGATGTTTTTTTTTCTAATCATGTATCCATCACTGTCCCGCTTAACCCTTTGGATAGCGCGTATAACTGTCAAGGATGAGATTGTGGGTTCAAGTCTCACGACATATAGTATATTTTTAAAAAAAAAACATTTTTATCATAAATCATGCTTATGACTTGCACGATTTTTACAAGACTTGCGTATAAAAGTAAATGTAATAGAATTCATTTTAAAGCATTATTAAAGACATATGCGGCTATTTCCAATGCGCACCTTTCCCGCGTCTGCAAACGGGGAAAGTTGTCTGGGTCCTGTCTTTCGACCCTTAACGGATTCGGATCAACACAGCTTCCGATATTCTTATGTCATATCGGTGTTCCGACATTTTCTTCACAAAATAGCTAATTAAAGTGTGTTCGAAATATCTATTGACATCTTTTCAGAACTGATCGTCTCAGCACTAAAGACAGATAATTGTAGCTCAGTCGAAATCAAACAGCGTACACAATAACCCTGGTTACGAATACGATAGTGGCCGAGTCTATACTATTTGCATGGTTATTTAGAGCGGCGCACGACCTGACCTCGTGGCCTAGTGGTTAGCGTGTCTGGCTACAAAGCCAGAGGACCAGGATCGATTCCCAGATGCGCACATATTTTCAGTGTGTTTTTTCTTTCTTTTTTAACATTTTAATGCTAAATTACTTCATATACTAGTAAAATGGCATCATCAAAACGACCGAAATGGTCATCCCCGAACTTTTTATATTGAATTACGCATGAAACCTATGGGGATGGGGTTAAATTTGGCCCTCTAGAAAGAGAATTAGTTCGGTGACCCCAGATTTTTATTCTTTTTTCTGAAAGGTATTATGATAGTCCATGAATTAAAAATAAATTTTCAAGATTTTCCATAATTATCAGATTTTTTAATACATGATTTATTCTAAAAACAAATTCCATTTTCGACGAATTGCCAAAATATATCATGCAGTATCTTGTCACAGCATGGGATAACAAGTAAACATGCACATTTTCTTAAAAGTTTGAGGTCATGGGCAGTAATTTAAGTTAAAAGAAAGAAGCTGGCTGAAGATTACAACCGTTTTAGCTCGATAATTAGGACTAGTGTTATTGTTTTATATTTCTAGAAAATTGGTCAAATGCTGTAAACTTCAATATGAGATTCTGAAAAAATAAGCACGGTGACATATCCTTTTTATTTCGTAAATGGATAGCCCATGTATAAAACAAACTGTATGCAAAGTATTGAAAATATTTCAATATGGGAAGTATTTAGTAGCATATGTCCTTAATTGAGCCGCGACATGAGATTTCCAAATGTTGCATGTTCGACCAACAAAGGCCCAGACCAGCCTGAGCATACGCGCAGTCTGGTCATAGCCTTTGCTAGCCGCTTGAGTATTCTATGACTCTAAAGCTACTGACTGAACATCATTTGGAGTTTCTAACCTGAAAATGAGGCTGCACAGGCTTGTCTGAGTCTACACTTGTCAAAATGCCACATTGTTGGAAATCACATGTCCCGGCTCAATTATTAGTTTGGAACTGTGATGTCTACTGATAAATATTAAAACATTTAAAATCTAAAGACAAATTTCTCATAGCTAATGTTTCAAACTATTTCTGGAAACACTCAGGATGGGACAGCTCATCATATATTTAACAGACTGTTCAGGCAACTGGGGTCAGCAGAAGAACCGTTTTGCGAGTACGAAAAGAACTACAAGAAACTGATACACTTTCGTCGCCGAAACGTTATGTACAACCTGTGGACGACTTTGATGCGGTTGTTATCAGAAACAATGTGCAGGAGTTCTACACCCACCGCCATCAGCTTCCGACCACAAATAATCTCTTATCAGTCATGAAAACTGACATCATGTCAACTATTCATCAAAATTGAAATAAACAAGAAACAATATCATAACTACAAAATACATAATTTTTTAAAATGATGCCTAAAATAACTATATCGAGTTGGAATCGAACCCTCGCAATCCGGAATATGAGTTAATCGTCTTACCACTACGCTACTGTGTCAGCATTGTTAGATCACCTAGCTGAAAGATACTTGTTCCTTACATTAATCAATTAAAATAGCTACTACACACCGAACGTGACCGAATGATGTCGAAGATTAATGAGTGCCAGTTTAACTTTGGTTTGCTATACCTGATTTGTTATCTAACCTTTATTAATTACAGCCTTCCGGATATCAAAGGAAATTTCGGGTCTATTCGTTTATTTCCGCGAGTATACATACACACCCTTTTTAGCTGATTAGTCTCTATAAAAAAGTACACAAAACACGTCAATAAACATTGCAGGGATTATAGCGACATTACTATTGTTTCAAAGGAATGTTTTATAAAGGAATCTCTTTTTACGAGGGATGCTCCAAAAGTTCTGATCTTTGCATTGCAGCTTTGTCAAGATACATTTTTGAGAGGCATAATATGCACCATTGAAAAGAACTAGCGTTTACCTTTAAAATGATGTTTGTATTTTCTCGCTGTACTGTTACAGCACATTATATATGACCCACTCCATACCACTGGCCTGTTTTCATGTTATAGGATTATAACAATATTTGTATCTAAATTGTTCAAGCTCGGCACCTTTAAAAACACAAAATAAAACTGCATTGTATTTTTACATTTCTTTACTTATAATGCCTATTCAAATGCAAGAATGGTGGCAGGTTGTGTCGATTAAATATTTAAAGCACAATGCGCCATTCTTATGACGTCAATGAAGTTGACAACTACGTAATTTTGAGTATATTGCAGAATTTTCATTTCCGGGAATATTGTATTTTTGTCTATCAATTTGGACTAAAAACATGCCGAACCTAATATGGGCAAAATGGTAAAGACCTATAGTATTTTGATTGCGAAATATCTTAATCTTACATTGGAATATTGTAAAAAAGTTTAATATTTATTTCCAAAAAAAGATTGATTTTAAATAAGACTTTTCAAAATTGTTATTGGTATCAGATGGAGTATTTGTGCTCACTTTAATCCCATATGGCAAAGTTTTACGATAGAGTGCACCTTTGGACAATTGGTTGGGTTTTATCTTTAGATATACGAATTTGTGTACCTCGTTTTAATTCTCATCAGTCTCCGACGATACCGACTATTCATAGTTGCTTCAGACAAAAGTCAGTTCATCTTAAGTTGCCTAAAAATAGAGTTTACCTTTAATACAGCTCTTACACTTAACACAACTTATAAGTGTGCACATATAAATGGACCCATATCTTCATAAATAAAAGTCAGATCATTTTTGGTTTCAACAGATATAGATGACATTCATGACCTGATATTCCATAAATCTTAAGTTTCATAAAACTATGAAAATGCGAAACCAAAATTCAAATATATCGTAAAATCAAAGTTCACAGTTTTCTTCGTTTTAGAATTTATCTTTCTATGACATTTCATTTATGCATGTCATTTTATAGTTTAGCATTTTTAATCAAATTAGGTGGGGTAAGTTTTGGCTAAGTTCCAAGGAATCTTCATAAATGGGAACTTAACTGCAGCTCTCTATCAACACGAAGTGCTGGATACGGAGGTCATTCTATTGTTGAGAAACCACAGAGGAATGCAGTTGCTGCACGATGGTTCTCCAGTCCATCGGACAAGGGCCACTACTGCATATCTGAATGCAGACGACGTAAATGTTGTCGACCCCCCCCCCCCAAATCACCAGACTGGGTCAGGTGTGGTACTTGATTGTGTCGATTCCTGATCTTTGCACCCTTACTTACTTTAAACATAATTGAAAAAAATGGGATGAACTTAACCGCCGCGTAAGAAGAACAGGGGCTATTCTGTATTCTACCCACACTGAATCAACCGAGAGCAAAAATTATCTATGAGTGGAACAATCTCCCTCAGAATTACGTTCAGCGTTATGTGACGTCAATGAGACGCCGTTGTCTTGCCGTAGTGAACAGTGCGGGGGGCGGGACATACCCGCTACTAATTATGCGTTCGTATTTTTTAAATTTTATTTTATTCGAAATAAAATATGTGCAATTTTATCACACACATGTCGTCTATATTTGTTGAAAATTTGAAAATGATCTGACCAGTATTAATGGAGATATGAGCCCATTTATATGTGCACACTTATAAGTGTTGTTAAGTGTATTACGGCAGTATGGACCGGTCAAAACTTCAAGTGGTCCAAAATTTGATATACATTCAAGGGCGTAGGAAACTCATATCATTACATATAGAACGTTCGCCATATGTACAGGACATATTGGCTTACGGACGAACATTCAGCAGCCATAAAAAACATATTGCTGAGACTGTTCTTGTCTCAATTGTGAGGTCTCTAATATGCACAGGCTGCTTGATAGGTCAATGCATTTAAGGTATGGCTGTTTCGAGGTAGATCTCTGGTCCCTTCTTCAAGTTACATAAAACTTGTCAGAGTGGTGTATAGAAAAAGAATATATAATTATTTGGTACAATTTTCAGGGATGCTGCATTGCTGGTTACAGAGATATCACGTCAGGATCAGAACTTTAGGATCATCCCTCGTAGTTCAAACCTTGACAATGCTTTTAATGCAAAAACATTGTTGACGGCCCTTCCTGTCAGCACTGCGGAGGTTTTGAAAGTGCATATCACATTTTCTTTACATGTCCCTTATATGCTACTACAAGAAGATATCTCCCAGCCAATCTCCACGAATACTCTCTAAAGGATCTCTTATATGGCACTGAAAACGGTACAAGTCATGAGAATGAAACATTGTTCTAAAAAGTACAGGACTCTTTTACAAAGTGTGGAAGATTTAATCCTCGGTAAATATACCAAGTCCTAAGATATGACATGGCAAAGAAAGGAGTCAAACTACTATGCCTACATATGGCAGATACGACTTTTAATTAGATATAATTTACATGCTTTCTGTTTTGTTTTGTTTTGTGTGTACTATATCACATTAAAAGTAAGTAAGGGTGCAAAGATCAGGAGTCGATACAATCAAGTACCACACCCGACCCAGGATACCAATGGGAAAGTTACAAACTCACAGTTAGACACCACAAACGAGAGCCAAGAGGTCAGCCCTTTCCCAGCAGGTGACCACAAAGCACATATTAACAGACGTGCACAAAGACATAGCAAACATAAGACCGAACAAAAACATAAAAGATCCACAAAAGAAGTACCGCCTTGGAACGGTCAGTGCAATATTTTACTGGAGGGCTTAAACCGGTTTAACAGCGCGCCAACCTCACCCTTAATTCAGATGTGGATCAAGACACATAGATATTTTGTTTGCATGAAAGAACCCTAACTTATCAATGCATCATCTCCTAAAACATATAAATCAAGATATAACAAGGAGATAAAGAAAAGATAAGGACTCAACAGTAAATAAAACTGAATACCGGAGCAAAAGAAATCCAACAGGTAAACCCCGGAGGGCCCGACAAACAGCCAAAGCATCAGGCCCCTACCATCTCATCAATAGATAAGTCTTTAAGTCGGAACCATCATAGAGTCTGAAGTCCAACCCACTGGCGTGCAATTAAAGAGGAAAGCAAAGTTGCCAACCGTGATTGGGTTGACCACCAAGCATGCAGTCTGTTGCAATACATTACTGTTATAGCCAATCTTTTTATAATGAGAAATTATTTTAATGACTTGCGCTGAAAAATTATTAGAGCCAACATTCTTCTTCAACTTATACACCAAGTCACCATAGAAATCAGGTTCCAAAAGTCCTTGGCGCAAAAAAGATTTAAGTCCAACTTGGAATTTAGATTTCAAATCATAGTATCGTCTATAAAATTTTGAAAATGCTTTGCACAGTTTATGATACCGATACCCTTGTTTAAGAAGTTTCTGAGTTAACAATTTATTGCGAGTGTTGAAGCCAGCAACAATGCTAGATGCTCTAGCAAAACGAATGAGTTGAGAAAAATATAGACTCCATAGGATGTAGAACGAGGAACGTCACCATCTAAAAATGGGAAATTGACAATTTCAAAATCAAAGTCGTCACGTTTATCATAAATTTTGGTAGAAACAATATCATTAGAAATTGACAAATGCAAGTCTAAAAATGCGGCTTCTGTATCAGAGGTATTAGCTTTATTCAGTTGGAGCTCTGAAGGGTATATTTGACTAACCATATTGTCAAAATAAACATTATTAATATTTAAAATATCGTCCAAATATCTGGATGTAGTGTTAAACGCATCAATGACATCAGCCTGCTTATAATCAGAAAGAGACATCATAAAGTCCCTCTCATAACAAAACAGGAATAAATCTGCAACCAGGGGAGCACAATTAGTGCCCATAGGAATCCCAACTACTTGTCTATATAGCTTGGTGCCAAATCGAATAAAAATGTTGTCCAACAAAAAGGTCAGCGCATCACATACATTTTGACACGACCATGCATGATATTTTTTTAGGTTTTTCTGAAGTAAAAAATGCATTTTGGTCATTACATGCAAGGTAAGTAGAGCCTTCTCTCTGGAAGGTTCTTTCAATAAGATCAATAAGTTTATCTTTAATTAAATTAAGAGGTAAAGTAGTGTAAAGAGTAAAAAAAACCATAAGTAGACAAACTGGTCGCATTGAAATCTCTAGCTTTAAGTTTATCTAAAATTTCACCTGAATTTTTAAATAAGGCTGTTGTATAAGATTATATTTGCTGATACATCTACTTCTCTTCATCGTTAAATGATACAATATTGCACATTGTAAAGCACATCTCTCTCTCTCTCTCTCTCTCTCTCTCTCTCTCTCTCTCTCTCTCTCTCTCTCTCTCTCTTCAATCTGATAATCTTACTTATACTTTAGATTCGTTTCACTCCTTTTACTTTATTTTGTTCATTTCTCATTCATTCAGAACATCGTACATCTAAATATCTAAATGGAGATGACAACATATAAGCTCAAGGTTTACAGTCAAATCCTAGAAACATTGTATGTATGAATATATCAAAATATGTAAATCTTTATGAATAAAATATTGTTTAAACCAATGCTTTATAGTTAAGCCTTAACAATATGTACAATACTTTATCTCTCATACCATGAGCTGTAACCGGGCCACAATGTTTTAAAACGTTTTTCATGCACAATTCAACTGAGCATGAAATTTCAATTGCTTATAAAAATGCAGAAAATAAAAGATTGTTCTTGCTTTCAAACTATCAGATGTTTTATTATTATATACCTATAAATGATACATCTTTTGTACTGTCTGTTTTCTGGATATATGATACAGAAAGCTGGATCAACGAACTGAGGTTTTCTGATTCCGTATTACTATCCTTTAAAACGAGGCTAATGTCAGTTACCTGTTTTGCGGTGGCGTAACGTATTTAGTAAATTTTAAGCATGGAACCAGAGACGTCCAGGATTAAAGACCAAAACAACATATAGAATCGGAATAATGTCAGATACAGTATTCCAGATCAAGTTACAATTATAATAATGTCTATGTATTTAACAATTATGATTCATGCTCAATTGATTCGAGCATGACAACAGATTTATAATACCAGGGCCTGTCTTAGTGAAGAATTATGGTGCTCCTTCTGAGTACCAAATGTTCCCTATAAGAGTAGTCCCTCCTTTGAGAAGAGGTACTTTTGAAGAGAAAAATAGATTTTTTCATTGCTATATAATTGGCCAGCAGCTCACAACAAAACCTGTGTAAAACGGCCACTCTCAAAAAGACAGAAAAATTGGCCTCAATTAATGCAGGTCAAAATTATTGCAGAATGCTCCAACTGGAGCAGATTTTACTGTATCATATACATGCGAAATGCTCCTTAAGACGCACATACTCACATGTTCAGTGATAACAGAGACCTAGTCTTAACACGCCTCTGTACTTATATGCGTGCGCAGCAAAGGCCAAGCAAGTCTGTGTGAATGTGCATTCGCTTCTCATGTACATGTATGTGATAAGGACTAATTTATCATGAAATGTCACAACTATTTTACCCATTTTGCAAAATTGCAAAACATCAACCCATTTATGGTAAATGAAACGTCTCACCATTATCAATTGAAGGAATCTATTTCGAGGTTAAGGGTTGATGAGAAGTAATTGCAATTTCATTAAAATTTGTAAAGTACATTCTGCAAGCAAACAGTGCAGAACCTGATCAGACTCTGGTTCTCTGCTGTTTGCCGATGTCCCATAAAAAGGGCGCAGTGCTTAAATTGGTCAATAGAAGAATCTTAGATCAAACAAAAAGAAAGGCTAGTCGGGATCGCAAAATAAAATTCCAGTATAGTTGTTAGCACTTGCAAGGCAGGCATTGATAGCAGGTTGTGCGTTCGTCGTGTTAGTGAAAAAAAAACCAGATGGTAAATCAGTAGGGTCAAGTATTGGAGCAATGAAATTAGCACCATAGGGATCAGAATAGCGCTTTTTACGTCGGTGATCCGTCCCAGCGGGGTCGTAAGAACAGTACCCGTATGTCTCATTTGAAACGCCTAGTATAACCCTAGTTGTATCGTTACTAGTTCCATTTTCACGGCTACATCTGTATTCAATACAGGACTCATACATATAATAATTGTAATCAACTACTGACAAAAAGTTCATTTCCGCAGTTCTTATACTATACTTATTGTCACCCCATGTACTTATAGCTGACAGATTATTGGAAGAAAACATACTCGCATTCATCGACCCACTCTCAAAAAATCTTATATCAATCTTGGCGACACATCGACCTTCAAAGTTATCATTAAAATCTTCTTCCACAAATGTTGTTTCCTTAGTGAACCAAAAGGCAAGGTCATTAATTGTAGCATCAAGACAAGTCTGTTCAGTCAAATAGAATGGTCCAGACTCATTCAATGGTGTATTTATAAATATTGTGTGTGTACTATTCTCTAAGATTGAGTAGAAATAAGGAGTAGCATCAAGAACAGATCTTATACCAGTACTATACTCTGTGATGTTAGCAGGGAGAACTGATACATGTAGTCCTGACACCCCATATACAGACTCCAATCCACTGATACTAATTGTGGCTTGAGCTATAGCTGATGGACATTTAATTCTGATACAGGGGGAGCTTCTTGCAGTGGAATAGTATTTCACTACGTCTGTTCCAGTTGCTAATAACTGTGAAACTTCTGGTGCAAAACTTAATCCACTTAATATTTCATTTGATGGAGCAAAATTGTCTTGAAATACTCTTACTTTGAAAAAGCAATCAGGCTCAGATAAGACTTTGTCAATGTTCCACCAGTTTACATTTTGTGGATTAAAAGACCCAAGATATTGTTGCTGAGTTATCTGGCGCCGCTTTCGTCCAGGATTTACCCCAATTTCTTTCCAAGTTGCAGATAATGGATCTAATTCCCACAAAGCAAATCCTTCGGTTCCAGATACATCTATCACCCCGTTAATGATCAATTCATTTCCTGCATTATCTTCAGAGGACAGAGAGAATACTCCTTGTGTGATTATAATAGTTTCTTCTCCATTAGCGTCTAGTGTAACAAACCGACCAGGTATTATTGCAAGCATATCTGGGTCAAGCGGATCTAAGAAAGTAAGGGAAACAAATACCTCTTCTGTATATGGCGTCCCGTCCAATGTGAAAAATGCATTTGCAGGTATATTGATAGAAGCCAAACCAGTACCTTGCTGAGATGGAGAACCAGATATTGCCAGTTCATTTTCTTGCGTTGGATCGATTGGAATAAATGGAGCTTTTCTTATCATAACTATAGTGACAGATATTGGGTCTGTGTAACCCACAAGTATGTCAGAGACATGAAAGGCGACAGTATAGTTGTTATTGGGATCGGTGGCTTTCAAAATGAGTCTCCGCACCGTTGAAGAAATTAAAAGCGAAAATTCTCCTTTGACATCAGTAAAATAATTATCAGTCTGTCCATTTACTATAACGTTAATTTCTTCTAATGGCGCATCAGTGTCAGAACCAATTACTTTTCCGTTAATCAAAACAGTTGAAGCAGTACAGCTACAAGAGCACTCCGTGACAAAGGTTACTGGAATATTGACACCCGCACATTCCTCTTGGCGTGTCTCTGTTACTGCACAAACCACCATATCATCAGTGCATGATAAAGTTGATTCTGGTGCAGTGCGGCATGACCTTGATTCACATCGCCTAACATTTATATTACATCCTGGTGGATAGTTCACTATATGATCCACAAGAGCTCCTGTATAGTCCTCGGGATCTCCTACAAAAGAAAGAACACGAGGGTCATGAGGTTCTGGCTGGATCACCTGGGTCTTGTTTTATGTGATAATATAAACCAAATTATATATTTAGCTTTGTTTATTCCTTCGCATTCAGACAGGCTGTTGGCGCAAGTGCTGCAGGTGACATTATGAGTGTGGCTGGTGTCTCAACTCCTTGGTTGCTCATCTGAGTCTTGTTTTATTAGATAATCAAAATCAAATATGTATTGAGCTCTGTTTAATCTATGGCATTTAAACATACTTTTAGTGTTAGTTTGTAACTGACAATATGTGTTACATGTGTTATCAAAGTTCCTGGAGTTTCATCAAAATAGTAATTAAAGTTTTAAGTGGAAGATCAGCATTATTTAATTTAAAATAGTCAATCAGAAACAGATCGAAACATACACAATCCAGATTTATAATGCTTATGCATGACATGTCTTTGCAACATGTTTTACAAATATATAAAGATTAATCAAAATATTTCAGTTTTTTCAAGCGATGGAATCACAGTCGCATACATGATATAGTGTAGACTTTTTCGGCCAAAGTATAAACCCTTCCATGAAGGGGGACGTGAAAGACAGCAAAGCGTGAACATACTTTCATTTGTAAAATATGACAGGCTTAATTACAGGCAGCGGCCAGTCATAGATGCTAACACATTAAGAAAAATGGATTATTAGTTTCTTATTCTCTTTAGACAGTCCAATCTGTTGAGTAAGAATTTGGCAGAAAGAAGTTAGTGACTTGCAGAAAGTGGAAACGAAGCAGGACCTGATTCATTGCCTTGTCTTTTTGTCTTTTAAACCGTAAATACCGAAATTGTTTTTCGATTTATCATAATAGGTAGGAAAGAGGACAAAGATTAGGAATCGCTACACTCAAGCACCACATCTCACCCAGGATACACATTGGAAAGTGACAACTTAACAATTAGACATCACAAACGTGAGCCAAGAGGTCAGCCCTTTCCCAGCAGGTGACCAGCAGGCATCAATAAACAGACGTGCATGCAAGCATAACAAAAACAAGCCAAGTCCTTGAAATCCACCCTCTAGTCCAGAAAGCTCAAAGAAACCGTCTTGGATGGTGAAATATATCAAAATATCGGCCTGGATATCGTCTAAACAATGGCTCTTTTTCGCTGTGTACCATGTAGACACAAATAGTTTCTATTAATTATGCAACAGTGTAGACACATGTTTTGATACAGTGTAGATCCATAAAACTGGCCGTCATCATGATCAGGCATTTTATCTGATTTCAGCTACGAATTGTATTTAGAATGCCAATATCGTCAGACTCAATATCCTTCAATTGTTTTTTGTGTATATCAGCCTTATTTGTCCTAATCTGGGGTCAAACCATTTGATTACTATATGCTTTTCCTGAATTTTTGAAAACGAGAATAATTGGAAAATAGCAAATTTAAACAATAAGTCATAGATTATTCTACATACTAGATATCAAAGCTGTATGCCTAGTTGTTTCATACAGATTGTATTCAGGTTTCACTGTTAATGTCTACGTTAACTTAACAGCCAAGTGATTGGACCAGTTTTGGCCACATAAAAATAGTGAGTATAAAGCATTATTCGACCAAATTTGGGAAAATACCATTAAGTGATTCACATACAGAAAATCAAGGCTTTATGCCTTCAGGGTTATAAACAGAATGGTGTTTATGGTTTCTCCAAATAAACCTGCACATGTGTTTAGAAGTCTTAATCCCAAGGTGTGTTTTTCGCCAGATGGTCACCATGCTAAAATAACACAATGCAGACCACCTCATTGCACCCTGAGGAAGCCACATGCCATAAATGATAATAAAACTTTAAGTAAAGTGACCAACCCTGGTAGCGCTCTACTTAGTATTGCTGCATGCCAAATATCAAGGCTGTAAGGCATTTGAGTTTCAGATAAGAAGATACTTTTATGTTCTCTCTAAATAAAACTATAAAAAATGTATGATCACAGAGACGTACATTTTAGCCCCAGTGCATAATACATAATATAAAGAGTATATGCTGAGCAATTTGAAACAAGATGGTTGCTTATTTTTGCCTATGTAAGCCTGTGTAAAACATGTGACTCAAAGGCAGGACACTTTTTGAACCATGGGACATTGAACAAACTTGGTAGAGGTCCACCAGGTCATAAAACATCCGATTTTAATTTTTGAAATAGTAAATTTCCCGTTTCTTGATGAAGATGTTCCTCGCTCTCCCTTCTATGTTGTATATATTTCTCAGCTTATTCGTTTTGCATGAGTGTGTTCTAATGTTGATGATTTCAACAACAGAAACTTATTTTCAACTGCCAAGTCATTAAAACAAGGTTATAGATATCATAAAATTCGAAAAGCATTTTCTAAATTCTACAACAGACACTTAATGTTAATTGTTAAATACAACATTGGGTTATAAACTCTTCTGCAACAAGGCATATCACAACCTATATTTTATAGTGATTTAGTTTATAAATTCAAACGAATTGTTGGAAAACCTAATTTAAGTGATCAATTCAAAAAAGATTATCAAACGTTATATAAAGGTTGGATATAACTTGGATGTCATGCGACAGTCTGCATGCCTGGTTTTAAACCCAATCACGGTTTATAGCAATGGTTTCCTCTTTAATTGCATGACGGTGGGTCAGGCCTCAGACTCTTAGACAGCTCTGACGTAAAGCTTAAATCGGTGCGTTGGTGCCTAATGCTTATCTGTAGCTGGACTAACCGTGGCTCAACTTGAGGTTTTCTTTAGCTCTGACTCTTTGTGAGTCATCAGCCCTTTTCTTTGTTTCATCATGGTGTGTTAATTTGATTAGAGTGTTTTTCAATGATGATACATTGCAATAGTTAGAAAGCTTCCATGCGAGCTGAACATTTCCTGTACTACAACAACAGCAGAATCTAGGGCGAAGATTTGGTACCAATAAAATGCTTTTAAGCCCCCGGTGGCTTAGGCCGCTGTCCGTTCTAAGGGGGTGGTTCTGTTGTTGTTGACTTGTTGTTTACTGTTACTCCCATTGTGGTAGTTTGTAATTGTTCTATGATTTGTTGTACGTTTCTTTATGTCCCTTCTAGTTTTGCAATCATCTTGATGGGGAAGAGAGAGATGGTGGTTTTGCTTAGTTTGTCTTCCTGGTGTCTCATGATTGTTGTGTAGCCCTTCCTTGTGGTGCCACTGGTTTGTCTGCAGTTTGTGATGTGGTATTTCCCGATCATACTCACTTACCTATATTTATAATGTGTATTTTTACCTACATGTATTATTTCCAAATTTGAAAGGCATTATTTAGTTTATTTAATGCAAAACGACAGGGGTTCCATGATTACTTGGGTGGGGTATATGACTAAGCAGCGAACGCGCATTTTCTAGCAGTTATTGGTCTGTCCCAGCCCAAAACAAATTCCAGAGTGCTAACAATGCTACTAAAAAGGCTTATTTCGCGATAAAAACATTTCTATATGATGGAAACCTGTCACTGTATGCTTAATTTTAATTTTCTGTACAATGGTAATTAAATTTCAGTTTTTTTCCTATGAATACAATTTTCTGTGATTTAAATTTGCAGAAAGTATTAACTAGGACAACATGTCAGCTGATCATCTACCAAACTGCACGTTCTAATGTGTCATTTATTTTCATTTCCCTACTGTTGCCTTTTAACCATATGGCAGACATCACACAGGTATTTGGATAAATGTATATGCACCATTTTGCAAATATCTGCTAGTTCCCACTCTGCAAATAACCAATTCTTGAAAATACAGGTAGCCAGAATCCCATTTTAAATGTGAATTTTTAAAAACCAATAAATGAAAAGGACTCTGCTTACAGGACTTTTAAATATTGACAATGTTTATGCTGACAACCAACAGATAATGCAAATGGTGATAACTGATTGCTAAACCGGTAATAACCAAAACAAATTGACAGAAAAAGAAGGTAAATTTGGTATCCTGGGTCAGGTGCGGTGCTTGATTGTATCGATTCCAGATCTTTGCCCTCTTTCTTACTTTTATACAAAACGAGTGAGGTGTGATTTTCGTCGTGCATCATTTTAGCTGCATTTTGCAGCAAGTTTGCACTTGTAGTAATAGTCCTGTAAAATTGAACATGTCCAGTAAGTATAATGACTTTGGCTTCAACAGTGATTAAAAATATTTTCAAGATTATCCCCATTAAAATGGATCCCCATTATAATGGATTGACGTTAAAAGGCCAGTGCAAACCTAAGATTATCACTTGAAAAAACTTTGTAGGCCCTACATCCTAAATGCTACAAACTAAGGTTCTAGGCACAAAAATATGTGTAAGTGGCCACTTACAACTTCGTTTTAGTGTATAAGCTCTCTCTTGAGCCGTTGGCTCAGATGAGCTTATGATGCATACAAATGTATAATTGAGCCTTAACATGAGATTTCCAACAATGTGGTATGTGCGACCAGCAAAACCTCAGATAGGCCTAAACATAGGTCTGATCAGAGCCTTTGCTAGTAGCTTGAACATTCTATGGATTTTAGCTACTGACCAAGCAGCATTTTGACGTTCTACGCTTAAAAGAAGGCTGAACAGGCTGGTCTGAGTCTACACATGTCAAAATGCCATATTGTTGGAAATCACATGTCGTAGCTCATATATAGTCACCGTTGCTCTGTTGGTATACTTACAGGCCCCCAGATAAGAGTGCGTAACAGAAAATTATTTTTCTTATTTCTCAACCAAAACTTAAGTTGTGGGTACTCAAAAGAACCGTCTCGATGAGACGGTTCTTTTGAGCACCCAAAACACATTTTTAAACTGATGGGTAAGAAAATTATCACAATTTTACGCTAAAATTTTTCGCTTGACTGGCCCTATGATTACCTATAACAGATAATTGAGCTTCAGCAGATACGGCAGCTGGTAGTGTGTCACTCGCAGTTGACTTTGCCAAGCATTTATAACGTCCATCATTGCTAGCTGTAAGGCTGTTTAGTGTTAGCTCATTATTTGTTTCTCCCAGTAGTTCTGTTCCATCTTTGAACCTGCCAAAAGATTCTCATTAATAAGGCAAGATTTTTTTTATTAGTTGATTTACGGGAATCGTTTTTCAGATTTAGGGTCGGGGGGACGAAAGAAAAATATATAAAAAAGCTCTGAAAATGACCAGTTATCTGGTCATTTTCAGAGCTTTTTTTTTAATATCTCCAGAAAAAAAAACAGTAAAACTAGTAAGGCAAACCAACTGTCTGTATTAAATTTTTCAATTTTCCTAAAAATCTGGACAGGACAATCACTTTTTACAGTGTCACTCTCAAAAATACACAGACAGAACCTAGAAAAATATTATTTTTTTCAACAAAACAAATAATATTTAGAGTCGGAGGATAAAATGAAAAAAATTTAGAAATTATTTTTTTTCCCTACTTTCCGGAAAATTACAGTAGGAGGGTTCGTAAATCGACTAATAAAAAAATTCTGGCCTAAACAGTCAAATTGCATGAATGTGTGTAAGTACTAATTCGTAGACTAGTTTTACCTCAATGTAGCTTCTAAAATATGTTTTATTTGTAAAATGGACGATATCAGTTAGAAATATTTTTGTCAGAAACTAGTTATCAACATGCATTCTCTAACAATGATATTTGGACTATTAGGCATTTCAGTTTCTAGAAATTGCTTAAAGAAAATTAATTACTGCCGTTTGGACAACGTCTATAGCACAACGTATAAACACCATATCATATGTCACAACTAGAAATTGCAAAGTTTAAAAATGCACTCTTACATGAAATGTTTTAGAAAAAGTATTTAGACATAAACTCCCAAGCAATTAGTATATGGAATGAGTTAGAGATTGACAAAATATCTAAGGATGAGAACATGAAACAGGTGTTAGTGGGAGTGGAAGAGGATTGTGTGTCGGTCTTTACAGACGATTAAGAAGTAAGTGAGTATAATCAGGAAATACCACAATCACTCACTGCAGACCAACTCACGGCACCGTGAGGAAGAGCCACATAACATTTACAGTAAGTCTTGGATAATCAAGTTCCCACTGGTGATGAAGCATGAGCAATAACGTACCGAAATGATTAATGATCCCATTGGTATAAAGAAAGGCATTTGTTACGTAAGCGGAGATACCTTTTTAGGAAAAATATAGAAATTAAAAAAGCCTGATGCTTTGGCTGTTTGTTGGGCCCACCGGGTTTACCTGTTGAATTTCTTTTGCATGGGTATTCAGATTTATTTACTTTTGAGTCCTTATCTTTGCTTTATCTCCTTTTTATATATTGATTTATATGTTCTAGGAGATGATGCATTGATAAGTTAGGGGTCTTTCATGCAAACCAAATATCTATGTGTCTTGATTCACATCTGAACTAAGGGTGAGGTTGGTGCACCGTTAAACCGGTTTAAGCCCTCCAGTAAAATATTTACTGACCGTTTCAAGGCGGTACTTCTTTTGTGGATATTATATATTTTTTCTGTCTTGTGTTTGCTATGCCTTTGTGTGCGTCTGTTTATATGTGTTTTGTGGTCACCTGCTGGGAAAAGGCTGACCTCTTAGATCTCGTTTGTGGTGACTAACTGTGAGCTTGTCACTCTCCCATTGGTATCCTGGGTAAGGTGAGGTACTTGATTGTATCGATTTCTGATCTTTGTAACCTTACTTACTTTAAATATATTTGTGTGATGAAATAAAAGTCGGAAAAAGGGACATTTATTTATTTGTAGATTGCCAGTCAGCTATTGTTTAAGCTTTTGAAATAAGAATACTCATATATGATCCATATCCGAGATTTTTGCCTTGTTTCACTTACTTTAAAGTATCGAGTGTTGTCATTCTGGACTCAAAACAAAATTGTATTACTGTCCTATGCTCCCCCATACCTCTAACGTCTTGCCATTTTTTCAGCACCTGAGTTCGCACTGACTTGTTTTAATCGTATGGGCTTACTTTGTAAATGATGTCATCACTTTGAAATTGTGTGACAAAATGTGTTATCCAGTGATGTTTCCACCAATATCAATATTTTACGAGTATCACCGCTAGCATATCTAATGTGAATTACACTATTTTGTTTCTTCAATTTTTTACGTGCGCCAGTGACGCATGTCTTACCAAGATAAAATAACATAAAAATGGTTCCTTTTGATTTTGTTTGTCATAGGTACACTCACCATGTTAAAAACAGTTAAATTTGTAGTCCAACATTTTGCAAAATATGAATATGCTCGTGCATCAACTTTTTTTGTTATTTAAAAAGTCTACAACTTTCTGGAACAACCCTCTTACTTCTGAAGGATCCGTTTTTTCTAGATTATTTGAAGGATATTAAAGAAATGATAGACTTGCAAAAGAGGGGGAAATGAGATGATGGAAGAAAATGAGGAAAAGTCTGAGGAATAGCTGAAAAGAAAGAGATAATACAAAAAATGAAACCGTCTTTTCAGGATATTTGATAAAGATGGACAACTAGGGATTTAAAGATAGCTAAAATAGATAGTTCACAATTCAAACTATGTGATACATGTAAAACAAAAGAGATGATAAGACATTACACATTTGACTGCAATTTTCATGAGGAATTTAGACATAAATGAGCTGGATAAAGATATAGAGATAATACTAGAAGCATACGGATTGCAGAAATCCCAGAAATTGAAACAGTCATACAATCCTTTATAAAGTTATTGTTTAACTTATTGAACTTGCTATATACCTCATACCAGGCCCTTTAGTGCAGCTGGTAGCGAGTCTAACTGCAGTTCCGAGGGTCGTGAGTTAATCTCGTCCCAGTCTCATACTTTCGTGGAGATTGATCATAAAATATCTTTTACGATCAAACTCCTCCTTCCACTGATTCAAGAAGGGGGTTGTTGTCTGTACAAGCGAAATTATGTGCATGAAGTTCGGGTTTACTGCTTAGTCAAGCCATTCCAGGACAAAGTGTGTTTCGCTGAACTGACTGTCTTGATATGACCACCGCTGTTGACTGGGACGTAAAACATCAAATCAAACAAACAAATTATACTCCTCATTAATAAACACACCAAACAAAGCTGCTCTATGAGATCCATGATATTCAACTACAAGCCTTTTTTAAACAGTATACCATAGGCGCTCTGATGTAAATGATAAATGTTATGATCTACAGAAATGCTTATTGGAACCAATTAAACACTTTGTATTCTAGAACCCCATAAACTGTGAGCCTGGCAAACAGTGAAGACCCAGATGAAATGCCGCAGATTGCTGCATTCCATCAGGTCCACACATTTTGCTGTGGTCAAAACAATTTTCAGAGACAGAAATGCACACATAATTTAGGAATTCCGACTTGTGATCCCTTCAGTTATATAATAGACAACCTAATGCTTTTTGACCTTTACATATAGAGAATTCGTTGGAATACAAAAGGTTAACATAGTAACAGTTCACTGTTATCCAACATATTTTACCATTTATATGTAAAACTTGATGACGTGGGGCCAGCCTGACAACACAATTTAACATCATCTCCATAGGTCCTGTATTTCGTCTGTGGATCTTCTATGATTATTGGAGGCACTGAAAATATACAAATATTTTATGAACCCTTGAAGCGCCACCCATAATTTGCAGAAGACGGCACTCTATAATTGTTGCTGCTTTTTCAAAAATAAAAAATAAGGCATTTTATTTCATGAGAATCGTCTGCTGGCAGACGATTCTAATGAAATAGCATACCTTATTTTTGTCGAAAATTGGGGAAAATGTCACAAAATGTGTCGTCTGCTGCAGTCGTGATTGGCGCTGTAAAGGTTAACTTGGTGACTTTTATCATCTGGTAACTACCTTTGCAAACAATTCAGACCAATATTAGACCCACCAAAATGTCAAACCTGTTATTGATTGAAACCGTCAGGTACGCTATTCTTGAGGTAACTGTTGGTATAGTTTGAAATACAAACATGCAAAATTACCCAGAATGCCTAAAGTTAAACTTGAGCATGGTGCTAATTGGAGTTGAAACAAATGAAACAAGGTATGCACTGCAATGATCCAAAAATTGGTCAAGTTTAAAATACAATGCATTTGTCAAAATATTAAAGCACCAAGCTACTTCATGCACGTCCTCAATATGTTTGTAACATACAAAGTATTGAAAGGGTCCACATAAAGCTCTAAGACGAGATGATTTCACTAAGTGGATACTGTTAACCGTCATTTGTAAAAACAGTCCAAAAATAGCTAAGTGAAAAAATGCTGAAAAAGTATATTAAATTATATTTTATCAATAAACTTCTTCATGCACATCTGCAATATGTCTACAACGTACCTGCAAAGTATTAAAATGACACACTGAATGCTGTATGAGGTGTTGTCCGTTCTAAGGTGGCGGTTATGTTGTTGTTGATTTTTGTTTATTGTTGGTAGAATTGTTTGAGGGAGCTGTGTATTTTTGGTCGGAATTTTCGTTGCTTTACCCATGTGAGATAATTCCAACTCAAATGCCCATACAAACCAATGGGAAAGATAACAAACGAGTAGCAGCACGATAGATGCACGCTGTCGGCACGTCGATCCTTGACGTCATTGCCACCCCTTGAAAAATTGCATTAGTAGGTCTATGGTGGTCCACTTAGAGTTTTGGTACGGACCACCACTTTTTGCCGTCCCTAAATATTAACTAGTACTGAGCAGGGTGGTTCATTTTGACATATCCTTGGCATTAATGCGCTTTAAGCCAGTGTTTTTAAACAATCTGGCAAAAACTTAAAGAGGAATTTGTGTTACTAGCTATAAAACTGATTTTAAGTAAGTTTGACCATGACCTATGACTCCAAGGACATACCAGTGATCTAGCATCAGTGGTCTGTAATTTATACACCATATCCAATCAGTTTCTCAAATATGAATATCCTCAGTAAAAAAGAGGGATTCGCCTATTCACTAATGCGTCGCTTCTTTGTGCTTGTCTTTGAAATACTGTCTTGTTTGTTCCTTGCCGCCTTGTGATCACCTGTTGGGAAAGAATTGACCTCTTGGATCTTTTGATTGTGATGTTGTCTTGTGACTTTGTCACTTTCCCATTTGGTGTTCGGTGTCGTACTTGCTTGTATCGATTACTCCTTATTCTGGTATGTAAGACATGCTTTAAGTGCGACGAATTTTCATTGTAATCTTCACGCCATAGACAATTAACTCCAATTTCATATCATGCAATCTGAAACCATTGTTTTTATTTTACACAACATAAGCAGCCAGTTTACTGTATATAAACCCCTCAATTAAATTTGCGAAACGAGCAGAAGATATATTATAATATATGTGAACTGGACCTTTTACTCCAGGTCATATCACTAATTTGTAATGTTCGCAGTAATCTACACACCAAATGCAATCATTGTGTCAAATACGAACTGATTAAGTCAAAAATAGTTTAAATAGTTACAAGGGCCGTCTGCATACTGTTATCGCACTATGTATGTCTGTGTATAAACTATTAGATGTTCTTACCAATACAAGTCAGTGACACGGTTGTCGGACTGCCAGTAATAGTTAGTGTCGCTGGTGTATAGCCTGTTCTCTCACATGTGATAGTGGCATTATGTATGTCTGTGTATAAACTATTAGATGTTCTTACCAATGCAAGTCAGTGACACGGTTGTTGGACTGCCAGTAACAGCTAGAGTCGCTGGTGTATAGCCTGTTCTCTCACATGTGATAGTGGCATTATGTTTGTCTGTTAATAAACTAAGATATTCTTACCAATACAAGTCAGTGACACGGTTGTCGGACTGCCAGAAATAGCTAGAGTCGCTGGTGTATAGCCTGTTCTCTCACATGTCTGTGTATAAACTATTAGATATTCTTACCAATACAAGTCAGTGACACGGTTGTCGGACTGCCAGTAATAGCTAGAGTCGCTGGTGTATAGCCTGTTCTCTCACATGTGATAGTGGCATTATGTTTGTCTGTTAATAAACTAAGGTGTTCTTACCAATACAAGTCAGTGACACAGTTGTTGGACTGCCAGTAATAGCTAGGGTTGCTGGTGTATAGCCTGTTCGTAGACTGGTTCTCTCCCTTTAATAGCTTGTCAGCATATTAAGACAGGTAACTACTAAACGCCATTGCGTCTATTTATAGCATATACACTGACGTAGTAATGGAAAAATACGTAGTATTGGAAAATACCTGGGACGTCTTGAGTCCATCTGCGGTATTGAATTGAATAAAAAGTGCATTTGCGATTTTTAAACAACTGCTCCCAGCTAGCATCCCATCACGAGCCACTATCGACCCGCCGACGAACCGTCACCTGCGGATGGCGGTTCGTTGGCGGGCCGAAAGTGGCCCAGTTGTACGTGCGGATTGGATTTTTTTATAAAGTTTATTTTGTTCTATTATCAGGAATATGGCAACTGAAAAATTACAAGTTCTATAGGTTCCTATAGAAATAAGCATCCCCAACCCAACACTGGATGCGTGGATCCAGAGGGGGTTAGGTGGTCCGCACCCTACCCCCCCCCACCCCCCTAAAAAATCACATGTTCTATGGGTTTCTATAGAAATAAGCATTCCCCGCCACCCGAAAATAAACAAAAATACAGTTACCCCGCATCTAGTCAGACGCAACGCGGCCCGGTACAACTATTTTCTGGAATTTCAAATGTTCACAGGGGAAACACTTATGAGACTTTCAGTTTGCACCTACAAAACTCAATCCGTGACGGGGAAGTGGGCAATTACTTATTTCTAACCGATGTGCGGATCCAGAGGGGGATAGGTGGTCCGGACAACCCCCCCCCCCCCCCCCCCCAAAAAAAAAAAAAATAATAAATAAATAAAAATAAATAATAACCACAAGTTTTTTAAGTTTCGTTGGAAATAAGCATTTGCCCCCCCCCCCCCATCCCCGAAAAAAAAACACATGTTACCGACTGCGCCGGGCGGTAAACCTTCTGAGACTTTCAGAAAACTCAATCCGTGACAGGGAAGTGGGCAATTACTTATTTCTTACCCATGCGCGAATCCAGAGAGGGATAGGTGGTCCGGACGACCCCCCCCCGAAAAATTGTACCCCCCAACCCCCCCCCCCCAAAAAAAAATAATAATAATAAAAAGTTGCACCCCCCCCCCCCCCCCCCCGATAAATGTTTCGACCCTTTTGAACCGTAAAAAAATATAATATAGTTGCAAAAAAACCAACAATAAACACCCTTATCAGAGTTTTTTTTCTGTTATTTGAGTCTGGACGCCCCCGGCCCCTGTTTCTATCTGCGAGGAGAGGGTGGAGGGGGGGGGGGGGGTACTATAATATTTTCATTCATACGTAGGCTCGCACCATTTTGGGGTTCAAAATTTTGAATTTCAATACCTTTGAGGGTTTTCAGAAAAATGAAAATTTTTTGGGGTATGAAGATTTTGTGGATATCTTTTGGGGTCATCACAAAATACCAAAAAGTTAACCCCAAAAATGGTCCGGGCCTACGTATGTTTGAAAATATCAGAGTACCCCCCCCCCCCCTTTCTCACCCAGGTGCGAGTATGCTTGGAATTCGTGAACAATATCAGCGGACGTCATATTTTGTGTTTGGGGTCACTACACAGATAGCAAAGATACGTTGGGCCCACGTTGGTAGTTGGTGGAAATGTGGGCGTCGCCGCATACCAACCTTGTACCAACATCGAACCGACGCAACAATGTCGACCATTCTCTCATTATTAAACACCACTATATTATTACAAAATCCTCTGTGCCTGTATTCTGAATAATGTGTTTGGTGTTAAAAGAAGTTTATGTTTCCGGAGCACATGACATTGGGCCAGCATTGCGAAGGAGATTTGTTTGATTTGATTCTTACGTCCCATCAACAATCTTTCAGTTATGTAGGGACGGGTCTTCCTGGGTTGAACCGGTACTAAGCTATGATTAATGTGTCTTGCTCAAGGACACAACGCAGTGACGCCTGCGAGGCTCGAACCCGCGGCCCCTCTGTCTCATGTTCGTTAAATAAGCCAGGTTACGAGGAAAACTATCCATGCGCGGATCCAGAGGGGGCCGGGGCTCCGGGCCCAGCAAAATCACAAAGCTATAGGATTTATTTAGCAATACTCGTCTGGATCCACTTGAAAATCTCAAAGGCAAGCCAGAATTCAATGTTGGGCCATTAATTCGGCCGCTAGCGAAACGCCATTGAAATTGGCCGATGATGATACACCTTGAAAGGTATTTGGATTCTCACCATAAAAAAGTTGTTAAAGATAAATTGGACTCCCTCTTACAACACTTTCTGGGTCCGTGCATGCCTGTGTCGGGATTTCCGATCGGATGGGGGTTACTCTGATATTTCGTAGCCTATGTGGACTGGGACCTTTTTTAAGGAGGGGGTCTAACTTTTAATTTCAATAATTTTAGGGGGTTCAGATTGAATAAATATTTTATGGGATCTATGATAAAATTGTGGATATTTTAGGGGAGGGGGCGGGATGGTCATCATTCACAGTTAGGGAGCGTGGCGAAAAAGGAACGCATGTGCGCGACCCCCGTAATATGACTTTAAAGCATGTATAATATCATGCGCGGATCCAGGAATTTTTAACAGGGGGGGGTCCAGATTGAGACGTTTTTTAGTCCTCAGCTTATTTTACAGAGGGGGGGGGGCAATGGTTTTATTGCAGAGAAAACTATACTTTCCCAAGGATCCAGAGGGGGTCCAACATTTTCAGGGGAGGTCCATCCAAGGGGGGATCCAAATGCTAATTGCTATCACAATAACTTGTGATTTTTAGGAAGGGGGGGGGGCTCCGGGGATCCATAGGTTTTAGTTACGCGGTGTGCATTCTTCTAAGATCATTTTAAAGCTGTTTAAAAAAGAAAAACGGGGGTCACTTAAAACCTGGAAACACATCCTACCAGTAACAAAATCCACTTTAAGGCCAATTTCCTCGGGTGTGGTACTTTCAGGGGTGGCACTCTCTTTAAACAATTGTGTTTTGCGTTGTGTTTTGCGTGTCTTTGTTGGTGTTTTTGAGAAGTTAATTCTCTTTTGTGGTCCAGAGAGAGGAGAGGAGCGCATCATTCTTTTAGTATTAGCACGCATCACTATCCTTGCATTTCGTTGGCACCCCTCATAAAAAAGTCTACATCTTTGATCGAGGTTCTGTAATTTCGAGTAACAGTTTCTACACATAAGGCCTAAATGAAATATATGTGTGGTTCCTGTTTCATGCCAAGAAAATTCAGGGTAGGTAGGTTGGGAAATTATTAAATTTTGTTATAACATTTAACAAAGAAAATAGTGACAGAAATTGAAAAAGTGCCCATTTTTTCTCCAAAGACCATTTTATTGTTTAGGGTATATAGGGTTAAAAAAATTAGGGTAGGTAGGTAACAGGAACCACACATATATTTCATTAAAGCCTAACGCCACTCTCTACATTAATGCCCCCATATTTCGCGAGCAATGCTTTGGCGTTGATGTCTGATCTTTTTGTGGATTCGATCCTTCGGACCTCTTGTGCGCTCTTTCCACAGACCATGCAGACACGCTCTGCAGGGTGCAGATTTTTGTTTTACGGGAGTTCTATACATTTCTATCCCATGCTGTAGCCACGATGATCCACGGATGTATTAGTTTGTCTTCCTGGTGTCTCTTGATGGTTGTGTGTCTCTTCCTTGCAGTGCCATGGGGTTGTCTGCTGTTTGTGATTTTGGTATTTCCTGATCATGCTCACATACTATTTTTAGGTAGTGAATACCCTTTAAACCTTCTTTACATGAACCACAAGACTGGTGACCTTGAAACATGGTTTGCATCATTGGATAGTAAGTGAGTATGAGCTGGCCCACCCAGTCCACTTTCTGTGCCTTTTATATAGTAAAAAATTTAATTGAATTTGGTTCACACTGGATTCATATAATACCTGGCCTATTTATGAACTTTTTCAACACCGACGCTCTTTCTGGAGCATGCGCAGGTTCTCTACTTGAAAAAATACCATATGCGGAAGAAAAAAAATCAGGTGTGTGGGATTCGATCTCTAGACCCTTATAGTCAGGGCCCGTAGGGACAAAAAATAGGTCCCGTGCGATTTGTGTGCCGATTTATGGTGACCTATATCAAAACCTTCAATGGAGTCTTACCTTTGATTTAAAGGTGGTCACCCATCTCAAATCCGCGTCTGAGGCTAGTTATGACGTCATAAATATGGCGACCATAATGAGAAACTGCTCGTTAATAAAAGCTATGGTTTGTGTTGGTATGGTCATATTTATCCAACATGAACGCTTTTTTAACATAATATCAATTATTTTAGTCACATGATAGTTACATCAATGCTTTACTTGACTTTGACAAAGAATTATTTCTCGATAACAATATTTTGCATCCAAAATACCGTAGATTTCCTATAAATACCTAGCTTATCAGGCCATCTTTAGACCGATGGCTGAGAATGTTATTGCTACCCCTCCGGAATTTCGCAAACTTATCCTATCTAAAAGAGGATTTCCAGCTGCGTCTTTTAATAGATGTTTGCACTATGTTCGTCGGGGCGTAAGTCTCTAACAGCCTGTTACATATGTTACCACATTAAATTTAGAAGAAAAAAAGAAAATTAAAAGTTTGAGCTACAGAAAGAAGGCTAATTATTTAAATTACTCATATGGTCTGCATATTGACTACTTTAATTACATATAAATTCTTTTGGGGCAAAATTACAGCTTCCTTTGGTGTAATGTGCGTTACTTTAATTAGATTACCCTTTAAACATGAAAAATGTGACCAATATCATTTACTTTTTAGCTGATATGTGCATTTTCCAAAATGTTTTGATTATTTGATACTAACAAACTCATTTGGGTTAGAGAAAATCCAAAGTCTGCTTTTATACTTTAAATAAAGTGCCTTATACGAGCAATTTTAAAAACAACCCAATGCTACACTCAATTTTAAGGAGCCGAATTTGGTAGGCATCATTTAAGTAAAATATATGAAAACATTTGCTGCTGTTGGATATCTTGCATTTTTGGGATTGTCTTGCTCATATCATAAAGAATTATAGATTTTGCAGGTTAAACAACAAGATTGAAGCACTTGTTAAAGGCTGTAACATATGTTACATGACATTATAAATGAGCAAGGACATTGACTTGATGTAAGAAATGATGTTTCAGGAAAAATTAAATATATTTCGCATGTTTTCCTAGCTAAAATCTCTAGCCTCTGGTGCCTAAATCTTAGGTATTGATGATTATTAAGCCCCTGTACCTTTGTTACAGATGTTATGAATATTTGTTTTCAATATTTCTTAATATGAATAATTCTAAAATAAAGATATACCCTAAAGGAACATAGGAAATAATCTTTTCACATTTAAACAGTACAATTTAGTAAATGTCCCTTTCTAATGTAAATATTCTAAACCAATCCTTATCCAAGTCATATACATGTACAATATTGTTTATTATTTCTGCTTCTCTGGTAAAATAATTGTCCTCCTCATATCATAAAAATCAGAATAATCACCAAACAAGATTTTGACTGCAAGCTGAGTAATGACCTGCTCCATTCCAAACCCTTTAAGACATATTCTATCGTATGTACCGATTTAAGGCGCATCGAATAGGAGATGTTTGCACACTGTAAGCATGGGTGTTAGCTTGTATCAGCTTGTTACATATGTTATTTTATCAATTTGAGAAAAAGAAAATTGGAAGTTTGAGGTACAGAAAGCAGACATTAAAACTAGCTAATCAATGAACATTCTAATAGTCTGCATATTACTGGATGTCTCTACTACATATGACAGCTGTTTAACATTAATACGGCTACATGTTGTATTATGTGCGTTACATGAGCTTAATCATAATTCAAAAGTGGTAATTTTGGCTATCGTCATTTAGTTTAACGACTGTTCTAAATTGGGATAAACTGTTTTAGATTAGGTTTAACACACATATACTCAATTGACGAGTACAAACCCAAAGCAAATTTTGTTTTCGCCGCTTAAAAAAAAAATATAAAAACAATTGCAGAGTGTTGATATTTTTCATTTTCTTTATCAGTCTTGCGCATATATCATCAAGTTTCTAAGATCAGGACACTTATCAAAGATGTCAATGTGTCATGATGCCATAACAAGGGCTCTGATCGAATTCCATAACTTTCAGGTGCTGGTATTAACTAGTTCAATGTCAGGACAGAGCAACAGATCATATTGTCAGGCATTTAGCTATGCTGGAGACTCTATCCACGAAGCATTCTTTCACCTCGGCTCAGTGCCCTTAGAAAGCACTGTGGCGGATGCACTAGAGTAATATATTTGTAAATTGCCCTGACCTCTTGGCTCTCGTTTGTGATGTCTAACTGTGAGTTTGTTACTTTCCCATTGGTATCCTGGGCCAGGTGTGGTACTTGATTGTATCGATTCCTGATCTTTGCCGTCTTTCTTACTTTGCATTAGCCAGTCACTGATATTGTTTGACTCACTGTGTTGAGGTGGTGGATGTTTTGGAGAGAAAAAAAGCTGAATTGCAAGACCTACCACTTCCAAGAGTAGTGTTTCTCGAAGGTGTCAAACGTGCGCAGTATCAGTGAATCATTTGGAAAACCTCACCTGTCATTAATCCTGACAAATCAAAGCCTGACAATTATGGTTAGAGGCCGGGCTGTGATAAATATTGTCCCGTTATGATGACATTGCCCACGTGTGGATCCAGAGGGGGATAGGGGGTCCGGACACTCCCCCTGGAAAATAACAAGTACATATACGTGTTTCTATAAAAATTAGCATTTGGACCCCCCCCCCCCCCCCCCCTGGAAAAAAGTTGGACACCCCCACCCCCCCACCCCCCGGAAAATAATGGACGGCCTCTGGATCCTTTGTAAAGTATAAGTATAGTTTTCTCAGCAATAAAACGATTGGAACCCCTCTTTAAACTTTAAAATAAGCTGAGGACTGAATAAAACTGACAAAAATTCGTGGATCCGCGCATGTTGCCTCCTGCCCCCCCCCCCCCCCCCCCCCCCCCGAATCCCCTCTGCAGCTGATAAAATGTGGTTGCAGCATGTCTGTATGCGAAACATCTCTGTGTAATTACAAAGCAAATTATTTATATTGTACTGATTTGTATTGCTGTGGAGCAGAAGAGGACTCAAGTGATCAATATGCTTATGACTTTTGAACAACTATTTTCATGTCGATTCAGATATTTCTATAGCCGTATCAACAAGAATGCCTTATTGTCCTCTTTTGACCTTTGAAGACAAGTAGTAGCATGCGAAAGATAAATAAGATTGTAACAGTTTTCTATTGCCCGTGCTATCGCAGTACAATGGGTAACTTGTAGAGGGGTTTATCCTTATTTCCATATCATGAACTACTAAGTAGACTCTTCTAACTTTTGATCCTTTAGTGGTCAAAATCGGACTAAAATGAGTTTGGTTGATAGTGTATGCAAATGATTATTACTACAATCTTTTATTTGGGTGTAGGATAAGCAGCTACAGTTAACCAAAAGCTTTGAAGCGTGCCTCTATTTACAATATTGATATGTTGTTCTAGAAAAAAGGGTTTCAGGCGTTTATTTACATTTACTATAAAAGCTTTGACATGCACATATGTTCCAGCCGGACTGGCTCATTTTACGTATTTTGCATCAATCGTTTGAAATAGAAAGACCCAAAGGTCATTGGTCAAAGGTCGTAGTACAATATATATATATATATATATATATATATATATATATATATATATATATATATATATATATATATATATATATATATATATATATATATATATATATATATATATATATATATATATATATATATATATATATATGAGATTATATTTACTCCGTTAAAATCAAAAACACTACATTTGTTTTTCATTCACTCCACTGTCTTTTTATTCGTAAATCGTGACGGCATTTACGCCCCACCCTCGAACTGACTTCACCAAATCTGAATACATTTTGTATGTTACGATTAAAAAGAGTTTGCATTCAGTCATGCTAAGGTTATCAGTTCATTAAAGGAATATTTCCAAGCGTTGGAAATGGACAAAATGCATATATATGTGGTATTTCCATATTAGGCGTCATTTCAATGACGTCATCTTTTTCTTCTGATGCGAAGACAATATGGGCGACATGTTAATTTTAATTATTTACCCCCTAAGATTAAATTTGGTGCATTTCGACTAAAATTGGCACACAAAATGCAAGAACGCCCTGATTCCCATATACTACAATGGACATACCGTTTAAATTGCACTGATACAATATACGCTATTTTGATGACGTCATAATGACGTCCAGACGTGAAACCCAGATGGGTGACCAGGTGATTTTCATTAGTTATCCCCTAAAGTTTGATTTGGTATAGGTCACCATAAATCGACATGAAAGTCGCACGGGAGTCCCTAGCGCCCCTGACTATTACCTCGTTAAGGTAAAGCGCTACCACTTGCGCTATTTGGACAAGTATCGTCACTTGATTACATCAAAATCTAAGTACATTGAAAAAATTATTAAAATCGAAATTACCAATAACAGCAATATTTGAAAGGTTTCGTATCGAAAAGAAAGTGCGGCAAATCTTCTCAGTTTTCAGTACATGTTCATTTCTCATTTTGATGTGCGAAATTGGCCCAGGATGTAAACAGATGCTCTTTCTGGAGCATGCGCAGTCGGATGAGTGGGATTCTCTACTGGTAAAAAATTACTAGTTACCAAACGTAATATGCGTAGCGGAAGTGGAGCTTTATCAACGTGGGGAACCAATCTAGCCTGTTCGCTCACATGTGATAGTGGCATTAAGTTTGTCTGTTAATAAACTAAGATGTTCTTACCAATACAAGTCAGTGACACGATTGTTGGACTGCCAGAAAAAGCTAGAGTCGCTGGTGTATAGCCTGTTCTCTCACATGTGATAGTGGCATTATGTTTGTCTGTTAATAAACTAAGATGTTCTTACCAATACAAGTCAGTGACACGGTTGTCGGACTGCCAGTAATAGCTAGAGTCGCTGGTGTATAGCCTGTTCTCTCACATGTGATAGTGGCATTATGTTTGTCTGTTAATAAACTAAGATGTTCTTACCAATACAAGTCAGTGACACGGTTGCTGGACTGCAAGTAATAGCTAGGGTTGCTGGTGTATAGCCTGTTCGCTCACATGTGATAGTGGCATTATGTTTGTCTGTTAATAAACTAAGATGTTCTTACCAATACAAGTCAGTGACATGATTGTTGGACTGCCAGAAATAGCTAGAGTCGCTGGTGTATAGCCTGTTCTCTCACATGTGATAGTGGCATTATGTTTGTCTGTTAATAAACTAAGATATTCTTACCAATACAAGTCAGTGACACGGTTGTCGGACTGCCAGTAATAGCTAGAGTCGCTGGTGTATAGCCTGTTCTCTCACATGTGACAGTGGCATTATGTTTGTCTGTTAATAAACTAAGATGTTCTTACCAATACAAGTCAGTGACACGGTTGTTGGACTGCCAGTAACAACTAGAGTCTCTGGTGTATAGCCTGTTCGCTCACATGTGATAGTGACTGGTGAAGAGCACGCTACTACCTCGTAAGTGCCAGGGGCTGAGGTTGATACTTCAATGGATTGTGTTGATGTTATCTGCGCCCCTAATACATTAGGTGTGCAATCAGACGTGACGGTTAGTGTAGCTGTTTCGCTGGTACATCTTGTACCTGGATAAAAAGACATGGTACAAAGTGGTTAATAATGTAAAAATCAAACATGGTTTATATTGCACACATAACCTCGGAGGGGGTGGGGGTTCTGTGTTTAGTACTCCTTTTGTTATGCAGTACTTAGTGTCCTTGTAAACTCTGCAATTACTTGATGAGGAAGAGAGAGAGAATTGGTTGCTTAATGTATTGTCTTCCCGATGTCCTGTGACTGTCAGTGTTCTGTGGTTCTTCCTCAATGTACCGTGGGTTGGCCTGCAGTGTGTGATTATGGTATTTCCTGGCCATACTCTTACTTTTTGAGTATATGGAAGATACGCACAACACTCATTATATTATCGCCTAGGATGTATATAGTGTATGTCTGTCTCAAACCTTAAGTTATCACACATTTGGTATAAACAATAGTTTAAATTTAAGTACTATACGCAGGCTGGTCTGCACCTCTGATTTTCGCCTACCCCCGAAGGCAGGTTTTCTCAGAGGCCTGAATAATTTTAAAATTCTCGGTTAAAAAGCATAATCAAGGTTAGTCTTGCCAGGCGATTGTGAAGGAGACTGGGTACGCATTATATGAGCGGCGACAAGATAAACCTGTCTGTGAGGTTTCCAATCCAGTATGACTCAAACCAGTCTGCTGAGCTACTAAGACAAGCAAGAATATGAGCCGTGACATATGATTTCCAACAATGTGGCATTTTGACATGTGTGGACTCAGACGAGCCTCTGCAACTTTTAAGCTTAGAAACTCCAAATGGTGTTCAGTCAGTAGCTTAACAATTATAGAATACTCAAGCAACTAGCAACGGCTCTGATCAGACTGCGTGTATGCGCAGGCTGATCTAGGGCTTTGCTGGTCGCACATACCACATTGTTGGAAACCTCATGCACTGGCTCATGTTAAAAATTGTCATAAAGCAAGCTTAGATGTTATTAAATACATTAAGAAAACAAGAAAAATGCGCTGACCAGACTGCGCGAATGCACCAAAGTTTGGTTTTCTCGATACGATGCCCACTATCATTAAGCGACTGTCTAGTCACGCAAAACAAACCTTAGTGGTATCAGCGCGTGTTTGTTCTGGATAATAAAAGTAAAAAATGTCTGCAGTATCAGTGGACATGGCTATTGGAGATGGTTCTGTTGTTTCTGATTCAATGCTTATTGTTGCTCCCAGTCCTTATTTTGTTATGCAGTATTTAGTTTACAATCACCTCGCTGAGGATGAAGGCTGGCTGCTTTACTTAAATTTTGTTCTCGCTCTCGTGTGCTTGTTGATGCTATTTGTCTCTCCACAGGGTCCGTAAGTTGGTGTATATAGTTGTGCCATTCCCCGGTCTTGTGCGTTTTTTACCACTTAATTAGCACATTAATATGCCCATATTAGGATCTTATTATATAGAATCGTAATTTAATGGTATTTCTCTATAAATTAAAAACAAAAGAATAAAAAAAAATTAAATGATTTATTGAAAGTTTGAGACATAAGTGCTATGGAGATAGTGAACGATTTGTCTACTTGGCAATGCCTAAGGTCACAATGGATCTATATAGCAACTGTTATACATTTCGTTCCCTGTATACTAACATTATCGTTGTAATCAGCGTAATTTTAAACAGTTTAAGACATGAACTATTAGCTTTTAACATAGTTGTTAATTAGCCAAGGGCACGATCACAATCACAAATAGCACAGTTTACGTACAAATTATTATCTTATGTCTTTATATGTCATTGACACTAACTGTAAGGTAAACCTCGATCAACTGTGGAAGATTGAACGCGTGCAATTTTGTTTGTGGGACTATGTCACGTGCTAAGTTGTCGTTACATTGGTCAGTTATACACTATCAGGCGACTTTTAAGTGGTATGTCGAGAGCGTGGTTCCGAAACTCTATTACAGACTCTGTAAATGATTTATCTGGAATACCATTATTTGCATGTATAAATTTAATACAATGTTTGATATGTAACTCTAACTCGTTTAAGCCAAGTGAAATTTCCCACTCTTATCAAATGGATGGTTATTGGCTGGTATTTTACATTTATATTTAAATTTCAATAGAACACTCTGTAAGTATTTTAAGACCTAACAGTAGAGAGCCTGATCTTGGTCTGCATTGTTTGTCTATGTCTCACAAAAAGGACGATAGGCTTATATGGGTTATTCTTTTTAACGTAACCCCTCGTTTGCAGCAGAATAGCACTTCGTATCAATATGATCAGTATGGTCATAAAATGAGGCCTTGTCATAAAGACATGCTATATCATATTGATCATTTAACCGTAAACATAACATCCAGGATTTCGCAAACATTTCCGAACTTCTTGATTTTTCCCAAGATATCAGCGCTTAGCCGGAAGCTCGCACTGGCACAGTACCTGCTGGAGAAATTAGGGGAGGTCTACACGATTAACTTTCTCATAGTGATGTAAGACCTAAAATAACGAATAAAAGCAGGCACTTCGAAAAACCGTTACAGCAGAATTTCTGAACGGAGTTTAGGACTGTAAGTCTTTAGGTGTTTCTCAGAATGAGAGCAGAAATTAAATTCCCGCAGCTTTGCTGCTTTTTCTTGTTGATTTTCATAATAGTGTCTGTTTCTAATCTTTATGGTATTAAACTGAGTTTTAGAAACTTCTGTGGTTGTAGAAAATGCTTTAGCCATACAATTCTTTTGGAGTCGCTGCCGGCAAATAGGAACATGTTCGATCTTATATTTTGCATACTTGGAAGCTTAATATTTTCTATATTATTGAAAAAAAAATATATTTTTCTAATAGTTCATGCTCTACTAAGTGTTTTGCCCTCCCCTCAGGGGGAATTTTGTAGATCATGTTTTTCTTTAAGCATATCACCTAACGAGCTATTTGCAACATATTGGCTCTCTGGCGATTGGAGCGTTTGGGTTTTACAGCATGTTAAATACGTTTCCCTTCATGTTTAAAAAATTACAAAATATAAAATTAAGGCTGTTTAAGGAGTACTTGAACTGGCCAAACAGCCATGTAATATGTAAAAAAAACATTTAATTTTCTGCAGATATTGATGTTTGTTAGATTGATTAAGGGTCATTATGGTGTCATGTACGTTACATTTTAACTACATCCTATAAAAGTACGATACTTTGATATATACGAGACACATTCAAGGAAAGTTAGCTGTAACACAGAAGATATGCTCCAGACACGAAAAACCTAGAAATAAGGCCAGAAGTCATTTTCAAGGTAAAAGTGTCCAAAAATGGTATGCACTACTTCGCCATTCCAAGAGAATTCAACACACCAAATTTGGGATTCATACATCAAATAATATAGAAGGTATGCTCCAGACACGATTATATTAGAAACTAGGTCATAGGTCAAGATCACAGTGACCTAAAATGGTATGTGACACATCAGCATCCACAGATGTAACATACAGCAAATTTGGGATTCCCATCTCAAATAATATAAGAGATATGTTCTGGACACGATTATTCTACAAACTAGGTCAGTGGTCAAGTTCAAAGTGACCAAAATGGTATGTGACACTCCATCATCAAAAGTTGCACCCACACACCAAATTTGGGATTCCTACCTTTAATAATATAAAAGATATGCCCTGGACACTATTTTTTCTAAAGACTAGGTCAGATGTCAAGGTCACACTGACCCATAAATGGTACAAGACACTTCACCATCCAGACACCAAAATTGGGATTCCTACCTCAAAATATATAAGAGATATGCTCCGGACATGATAATTCTAAAACCTAGGTCAGAGGTCAAGGTCACAGTGACCTGAAAATGGTATGTGACACTCTGCCATCCCCTGATGCATCCACACACCAAATTTGGAATTCCTACCTCAAAGAATATAAGAGATATGCTCCGTACACAATAATTCTTAAAACTAGGCCAGAGGTTAAGGTCACAGTGACTGGAAAATGATATATGAAATCTGTCATCCCAATATGCATTTACAAACCAAATTTGGAATTCCTATCTCAAAGAAAATAGGAGATATGCACCAGACTCAATGCAGTTTCTAGAAACTAGGTCAGAGGTCAAGTTCAAGGTCATAGTGACCCAATTTTGGCATTGCGACACTTCCTCATTTCAAGATGCATCCACACACCAAATTTGAATTTCCTTCTGCCTTTGGAACACGACCATAGACAAACCGATTCAGGAGCGCGAGCACAACGATTGTCAGCAGCTCGCCACAAAGTCACATGGTCGATCCTGATTGGATTCATATATTAGGAAAGCAACGCCTGCCTTGTGTAACAGGGAAAGGTCATGTATACTTAACGTGTCAGTGCTCCAAAAATAGATGCTTTTGGCGTGTCATAGATCACAAATATCAGGCTCCGTGCTGTGTAGCTTGGTGCACAGTTTTATTCCGCAGCATATCAATGTATCATGTATCCAATAAATTCTCTCCTGGGTATGTGTAGAGAGATTGTGCTTGCAGTAATCACACATTTCTGATGGGATAATAAAGCTGACCATATTAAACAAACAACACTTTTAAAGTTTGTTGCTGTCTTTTAATAGAAACCAAATAAGAAATGACATTTCATGTGAATTGTCTGCTGGTAGATGATTCATATGAAATATCGAGGTATATTTTCTTCCTGAAATTCAAGCAACACGTCACAAAAGCGTACAGTGCATTTTGTCATGATCGGCGTTTTAAGGATGAGATTAAAGCGGTATTAATTTCAAAGCCTTTTCAAGCTCCAGATAAAAGATTTTTTGACCCTGACTTGATTTGAAATGACCTTATTAGGTTGCATAATTATTTATAGAATCTAGTAACTCTTTGCATGCTGGATAAGTTTGCATAGTTTTGTCAATATAAAGACTATTTTAGGAACATCACCAGACAGTTACAGACGTTTGGTTGGGTCTGATCTGGGTTCAAACTGAGCAGCAATCTTTTTGTGTCACATTCAAAACAAACTGATCTGTTAAAATTGTATGCAAGGGTAATAGCGCCGGCAGGCAAAGTTAAAATGACAAATCTATTGGCGGACAATTTAAGAGATTATGTCACCGAGACAGTTCGAAATGTCTGTCTTGAAGGCTTTGTATATTGTGACATTAGACACCACAAACGGAGTGTTGCATATATATAACACACTTTCCTGCCTCGTCACCCAGACGGTTCGAAGTGTTCCTGCCTACTATGTAGGCAGGGAGAGAACAAACCAATCAACATCTAGCACATGACTGAATCATTTTTATTGACATCGTCGCTCAGACTCAATGTCCACGGTCGACTTCCAACCACAGTACCTCAAATAATATACGAAATATGCTACGGACACGATTATTCTAAAAACTAGGTCAGAGGTCAAGGTCACAGTGATCCGAAAATGGTATGCGACACTCCATCATAATAAGATGCATCCACACATCAAATTTGGAATTCCCACCTCAAAGAATAGTAGATATGCACCGGACACAAAGCGGGACGGATGGACGGACTGTTACGATGCAGAATAGATGGAACAACAGAATCAGTGATGGTTGCGTATACGCACAAATACGCAAAGGTTTAGGTATGCACCTGGTCACCTATTGGAACCATGATACGGTACCTTTTCTACTAATAGTCCCAATAAAAGGTTGGTTTGTCTGAGATGGAATTCATTGTGTCTATATTTATCAACGCTTGCACGATTTCGTTACTTTTCTTGAATATCTTGGAGATCTTGTGCACTTTTCACTATATAAAGGATGGAATTTCCCATTCTTGTTAGGGGACATTTTAAAAGATACTGTTGAAAGGTTCGATTTAGAGACGCTATTCATTTTTATAAAAAGGTACATGAAGTTATATATATTTTTACTGTGTTGAAATTCTATATGACAGGGCTATGGCAATTTGTGTTATTGCATTGAATCGCCATGTCTCTAGCATGTCACATTGTATCGAAATAATAAGTCACTCGTTTTCTATTTTGTCCTCTGTTGAATCTGCCAGCATTCCGTGTACGAGTTCTATCGGGTGTTATCAATAATGTCCCGTTTTTTCGGTGAAAATAGAGATTGTTACGCACTTGTGTATGAAGCTACGCACATGCGTAGTGCCTAAAAATCTGCTGGGACTATTATTGCGGCTATAGTTAAAGCTGTCCGGATGGACTAGTCGGGTTATTTTGGCCAAAAGTAGTCACAGGCCATGTCGGGCCTGCACATAAAACTATAATGGTATGCTGAAAGATTAACCAGGGACCAATAGGTGAAAAACAATTTTAGCAGCTAGATTTTAAGTTGTTGTGATTTTATATGGCGTTGTTGGAAAGACGATTTAACTGCCAGTGATAGTCGACTTTCTGTAGTGACCTGTATGTGTCACCTCGAGTTATATCTGACGCATATAAGAATAAGGGTTAGGTGCATACACTACAACACACTTACATAAATAAGGTGATAGCTGACATGTATGTTTAGAGATTAGGTAGGTGTAATGTTACACCAAAATAAATGTAAAAAATATTGTACGTTTTTACACACATAAAACAGCAGAATGTAATCTCTCAATATTGATGTAAATATGTTTGACGAGAGGTCATAATTAGTTGTTTACAACTGATACGTTATACATGTACGAAATTAGCGCGTGGGCAGGGTGATGTCCGACGTAAACGTCCAAACGTTACGCCGGCACCACACTGTTCAACGTTTTCCTTGAATTTTAAGAGAATTGGTATCAGTATTTGTAAACCTCAAAACAATCTAGATAACGTGACCTAGAAGGGAAAAAGGGCCACGAGATCTTGATGTTTCAGCTGCGATAGCGTCTCAACCAGGGTGACGTTACGACAGTGTATTGGAAATTTTGTTACGTATGGGTTTGTTTGTTTGGCATAAGAGGTATTGTTTAGCGCTGACATAGGCCAGTCACTAAAAATACTTCTCTATTATATAATTCTGAGTGTAGATATTTAGATGAGCTGATCCATCCTAACCGCATGGGAGCGGTCAGCCATACACCCACGGGTGAAGGCTAATCACGGCTTATAGGGTTAGGCTGTAATTTAAAAAAGTAAGACCCCTCAGGCCACGAACAGCGTGGATCAGGCCCCAATTTTTACGTCCAACCACGTAGAATCGACCGAGTTGGGAGCTAACCGGCTGGAATTATTATAAGTGAATCTGACATCCCAACGTGGGAATACGATCAGGAACCATTGTATAGGAAGAACCACTTATACTAAACTTGACGTCCAGAAAGACGATCAACATTACGCGCAAGAAATTCTATGTGAGTCCGGTGACGACCGAAGTACAGGATCGATCACATTCTTATAACCTCAGCCCCGATTGTCTGAAGTAGACAACGTGCGGCTAAGAAGACATAGCGTTCGCGAGACGTGTAAAATATCAACAGTTATAGTGTTCGCAAGACACGTATAATCTCGAGATTTCTCGTCAATACGAAACTGAAGTATTAAAGGGCCCAATATTTTTTCTCTGAGAACTTAAGTTATATGTGAATCATATTCTTTACGTCTTTAATTTCTGACTAGTTGACGTACATCTAGAGCAGGACACTCTAAGATTGATTCTAATTGAAATGATCTTAGAGTGGCAACTTGCCCTAGTATAGGATGGTCAATTAGCCAGAAATAACAGCGTAGGTTGTGTCATTGTATATTAATGTGTTGTGGATGTTTTCTTAGTACATAAAGTACTGAAAAGTTTTTGCTAGTTGTGTGCATTATTTTTCCCTGGTAGCATCGTCATCTCATAAAGGAATTTTCCAATAAGATTTCCCCTCTTCCTTCCTGACCAGCTTTATGTCGTAACACGGACATTGTGATTACTATAAAAAGTAAGTCAGAGGTCAAGGTCACAGTGAGATCAAAAATGGTACAGGACACTCCGCCATCACAAGATGCATCCACACACCAAATTTGGAATTCCTACCTCAAAGAATATAGGAGATATGCACCAGACACGTAGGGGGACGTACGGACAGACAGTGTGATTACTATATGCCTCCCAATGTCCCTTTGGGGGCACAAAAATAACATGTCGTTGAACGGCAATATCTGACCATTTCAAGACTGCAAACAGCCTGCTACTATCACAAAAACGTCAATAGTTAGAAGCTGTTGAATATGACAACCCAGAAGAAAACGTTCGTTGTTCCTAGTGTACTTGTGTACGCTATGTTATACGCGGTTATTCATTTGCATTGAATCTTTTTTATTTACTATTGAGTCCTTATCTTTGCTTAATCTCCTTTTATATCTTGATTTATCTGTTCTAGATGATGCATGGATAAGTTAGGGGTGTTTCATGCAAACCAAATATCTATGTGTCTTGATCTGAATTAATTGTGAGGCTGGCGCCATGAAACCAGTTTAAGCCCTCCAGTAAAATATTTTTACTGAACATTCCAAGGCGGTACTTCTTTTGTGGATCATTTATGTTATTTCTGTCTTGTTTTTGTTATGCCTTTGTGTGTGTCTGTTTATTTGTGCCTTGTGTATGTATAGGAGATGATGAATTGATGAGTAAGGGGTATTTCATGCAAACCAAATATCTATGTGTCTTGATCTACATCTGAATTAAGGGTGGGTGAGGTTGGCGCGCCGTGAAACCGGTTTAAGCACTCCAGTTAAATATTTTATTGACCTTTCCAAGGCGGTACTTCTTTTGTAGATCTTTCATGTTTTTTCTGTCTTGCATTTTCTATGCCTTTGTGTGCGTCTGTTTATATGTGCCTTGTGGTAACCTGCTGTGAAAGGGTATCGATTACTGATCTTTGCACCCTTACTTACTTGTGGTCACCTGCTGGGAAAGGGCTGACCTCTTGGCTCTCGCTTGTGATGTCTAATTGTGAAGTTGTCACTTTCCCCATTGGTATCCTGGGTCGGGTGTGGTACTTGATTGTATCGATTCCTTATTTTTGCACCCTTACTTACTTTAGATGAACAAATGGTCGCTGTTTACGCACATTACACATACTCTAGTTATAATTTAACCAGAGAAGGCAGTCATAAGGGACAGTTTTATGTGAAAAAAGATACGAACAGTCTATTATTAGCGAAAAAGAAAACGAATAATATCAAAGGTTCACAGTTTCTTATTTTCTTTTTTCCCCACTGTTTATTAATATTTTCATTATTTTTTGTTTTTGTATTTCAGCAGTGGTGAAAATAATTACATTTTTCAAGACGACCAGAATAAGCTGTTTTCCAAGTGTTAATAGCTACATTTTGTTTATGAACAAAATTGCTTTTTATTTTGTCCGAAACTCAAAAAAAAGGTATAACTTTTGTTTGATGTTGCTTTTAATAATTAAAATGTAAATGGATTACCATGTCTATTTGTAAAAGGTTTTTGAACAGATAAAAATGAATTATTAAATAAACGTATTATGTTTTTAGCAGTATGTAACGTATGTTACAAACTTTAAGGCGTTCTATATAGTTCCTAAATGATACATCATCGGGTATTTTATTTCATTTAAAACCCGATTTTTGTGTTAGATAGATATCAATATATTAGTTTGTCCAAAATAGAATTTATCAGTTCTTATTAAGAGACTATGTCAAATTTTAAAGCATATTAACTTTTGTTAAATAGTATATTTAAGAACTTTTTAAAACAACAAACTTTTTTATCGATTTGGTCAAAGTTATAGGTTTTAAACCTCATTAACAAAGCCAATTAATGCTTTCAAGTACCGATTGAATAAGGATAAATCCAATGTGCTCACAAAATTGTTAAAGTAACATATATTATCAAAAACATATATCATAAGCTCTTATATTGTATGTCAAAGATGCTGTGAAAGACAGTTTTGAATTGGGTTTAAATGCTTAAATATGGTGGATTTAGATCTTTGCTTTATTTATCTTAAAAACTATAAGGTTTCTCTGCCAAACGCAACTGTAGTCGAATTTACCGTTCACTGCCAAACGCGACTAAAGTCAAAATTTAAAGGCACAGTTGATAGCTGGCTACATTTAACCGTTATAGGGGATGCAAATATTTATTCTTTATTTCAAAATGTTCAGGAGACATAATAGTATTGTATATGAAGGTCGACGCAATTTTCTGTACAAGAATAGACTTTACAAGAATGTTTGTAATGTCATTAGATTTCGCAGAAAAAAAAATATCGAAAACATGTCCATGGGGATGACATAAAGGACACATTAAGCCCTTCAACTGCTATCTTTTGATTTAATTCTGATGAAACAATATATCAGAATAAATTCTGACGTTTGATACTTGATGTAGATGGATTTTTTTATTTTTGTATTAAATAGTTGTTTATAGGCATTTTTCACATTTTCAATATGGCTTCCAAAATGGCCATCAAAGGTCACGTGACTATCTTTTATATTATTGGTCAAATAAATGTTTTATATATTAGCAACATTCTGTGAAAGCTTCACAGTGATAGGTTGAATGGTTCTGGGGATACTCTGTGTTAAACCCATATACCCCAATTTTCAGGAGTCTTTGAAACATGCTTGGCACAGAGGTATAGGTTTTTTGAGGTGCTTGGCAGCGAAAGTGTAAATCAAGTCACTTATTTAACAGCATCATAATATTTAATGTATCCAGTTAACTGTTGTTCACATTATACAAACAAAGTCAGTAACACAATGCAGGCTAGTATTCTTTATATATCTACTATAACGAAAACACGTCTTTACTAAATGTTGTATTGGAGGTTGCAGCATACAAAACATTTGGGCTAATGCAACCCAGATAGAATCAAGTATGTGTAAGTTGGTAGGAAAAAAATGATATATGTTACATAAGATACTATGCATTATAACATTGGCTACTATATATGCATTATAAGTGTATGTAATCAGATACTATTTAAACGAGGTTGTCTCAAAATCAATTTTATACAGACATTTTATTTGCGTATGCAGATGTTGATGCATTCATTTACTTTTAGCTTATACATAGACTTTAGTTTATCTTAAGCATAGCTTTCATTGTTAAATGAATGAAACTGTTAATTAAATCAACATGGTTCTTCTTATCATTTGCTTAAGCAATGTAAATTTTATAAGTGAGTAGTTTATTAAGAACAAATGTCTCCGTGAAATACCAATGTACCGGTCTTCAAAGGGTTAAAGATGCTAATTGTAATGCTCTGCATTTCAGTCTGCTGTCTTTAGATTAATCAGAGGATCTTACATGAGTGCTCATGTTTTATTGAATTTATTAAACGAGTTGAGGAAAAGAGATAAAATGCGAGGCTTGTCTCGCATTTTATCTCTTTCGCAACGAGTTTAATAAATTCAATAATACAGGGGCACAAATGTTAAATTCTATTGATCATATGACATTAAAATTATTTGAAATCATATTTTGGGCGTCAAAACGTTAGGGGTTTGCCTTATGCGTGACGTTAAAAGCGTCATTTCATATCGATTCCCGAAATTCTATTATTCACTAGTGTTTTTTTTTTATTTTAATGCATTTCGCGTTATTTCACTCCCAGACGCAATGTCATATGATAAACACATATAAATGTAATATCTTACCAAGACATGGTAATGGTATCCTGTTTGACGATGCGGTGAGTTTTACTGTTACAGCTCTGAATCCAGATTTGGTTAACTTCACGATGACAGGAAGGCTGCACAAGCCTAATTCGTACGACCCTGTTGTAAGACTTCTGACACTAATCTGCTGCTGTTGTGAGGTAATGATGACATCACTGACAGGCGTGAAGCAATCACTGGAAACAATTGATATAGTCTTCTGTATTGAGTCACACGTGGGAGCTTGAGAAGAAATAAATTAAACAATTAACTATTTTCATGCTGGGTCATTTTCTACAGTAGCGGAATCAAAGGGGGTACCCGGTTTTAAAATATCCAATGAAAATGAAATAAGACCAAATTACTTCATTTTCATGGGATATTTGGTGTGTAACCAAATTATTTCATTTTCATTGGATATTGAAGAAAGGTGAGATAAAATCAGCAAAGCGAACCCCCCCCCCCCCCCTTCCTTAACACATCTGAACCCATTTTCCAGAAATCCTGGATCATCCCCTGTTTTCTGTCTCGGACCCAATATGTTATATTGGATCAGAGTTGTTATCTGCTGCTGGCTGTTCTCAAAATTAAATAATTCTCTCAGGAACACTATTAGTTTGCCGAATGGTTCTGATCCAGATCAGTCTGTCGGTCTTGATCTGGGTCTAAACTGGTTGCAAAGGTTACCGACAGTTGACAAAAGTAGAAGAGTCAACAAGACGGTTAATATAATGAGTGGTCTAGCTGGGCTTCCTGGCAAGAAATTCAATCATTAGGGTATGCGATTAGGTGAGGCTCTTTTCAACCTGCTCACTGCGGCTATAGAGACTAACTGAAAAATCCAATTATGATGGTTGCAAGTTGAGACATTATGAAATCCAGAAAAGGAAAGGTGCTGATCAGGTTCTGTGGATGCGCAGCCTGGTCTGCGTCTTTGTTTTTCGCATGCATTGTTCAAGCCGTGGTCCAATTATTTCCACTAACTCGAAGTCCGATGGAACAGTTATTTAAATCGAGCTATGGGCTGCCCTTCACTATAGTGTACATTATATTTTCTGTCCTTTGGGATCCTGGAATCTATTTTATTTATTTTTAAATTGTGGAACTTTGAAACCATTAGAGGATCAGGGATGAGGCCTAAGTAATCTGGCCAAGGAAAAGCATGCACACTCTACACTTTTGTGGGGCAAAGGTGAACAGTGCATATCCAGATCAGACGCCACAAAACGCGATGTCTGATCAGTATCTCCACCGTTTGCTTTCAGATTGTGCTGTCAAAATTTGACCATGAAATATGCAAACTAACAACCCTCAAAATGGATATGGGCTGGTCCGGTTGATAAGTGGGAAGTTCCATTCGGCTTAAATGGGTTAACATGCTTCATATTTTGCCCATTTATCTCGGTTGTATATATCAAAGGGATTCCTCATACTATATATAATATCCCTATCTGAACCTACCTTGACAAGTCATCTGAACTGACATGGAAGTTCGTATCACTCGTTGTGTAACTGGTTGGTACCCATCTTTTGTGCTAGTAATATAAGTAGGAAGTGCACAAACTCTCAATCTATAACTCCCAGGGGTATTGCTAGTCACACCAATGAGTTCCGTGGATGTAAACTGTACACCTTCTAGAGGTCCCATACAGTCGGACCTAACTGTTGCGTATACCGTTTTGCCTTCACTACCTTTAAAGTAAAAAAACAACATATTTTGAGATGAACAAATTTGAATAGAGAAATAGATGGATCTGTTACAAACTAGAACGTCCTGGAACGCCAATTAAATTCACCATTACAATAACACATGTACATGTATACGTTCGGAGTAAATTGTATGGCGATGAATTACAAAAGCAGATTTTGAAATAAACTAATTTATATTACCCTAACCAACTTTGGCACGATATATCGCGTGGTGTGCAAGGTCTACACTGATGTAGATGGTATAAAATAGTTATACCATGTTTGTCCACCTGTACGTAAGATAATCCACTCGCTAAAGCTCGTGGATTATCCTCACGTACAGGCGGACAACCCATGGTATAACTATTACTTAAAAAGATGGTTCTGGATCGCTTACTTCACTGTTTCAATAGTGCATACATGTTCGGAGAAAGTGTATTGTAGTGATTACCAAAAAAGAGCCGCGACATGTGATTTCCAACAATGTGGCAATTTGACAAGTGTGGACTTAGACTAGCCTGTGCAGCATCCTTTAAGCTAGAAACTCAAAATGATGTTTAGTCAGTAGCTTCACACTTATATAATATTCAAGCGACCAGCAAAGGCTCAGATCAGACTGCACATAAGTGCAGGCTGATCTGAGGTTTTGCTGGTCGCAGATACCTAATTGTTGGAAAGCTCATGTCACGGCTCAAATAGCATCGACTTTATTTTAGTCGACGATCAATTAATAATAATTTCAACAAAATTGATCATGTTTATCATGCACGGATCCAGAAAATTTCGTCGTGGAAGTAGGGTGGGGGAGTCCAGCGCCAACAGCGTTTTTTTTAAATAGTAACCCAACTTACAGAGAGGAGATGTGGGTCCAATTGCCATACCAGTATACCACTGATCCTAAGAAAACCCAGTATACACCCTAAAGTCATTTAAATTGCGGTTCGCGGGGGGGGGGGGGGGCTGATGATTTCCTAACATTGAATGCTGGTTGGGAAACTTTGTTATATTTCTAGGGGAGACCATAACTGTATTCCTATGGAAACATTAAGAGTTGTTGTTTTTTTCAGGGGAAGGGAAGTCCTGACCCCAGTCCAAGCTCTCCTCTGGATCCGCGTATATCTATGGTATCATATTGCACGACAGGGGTCTTTGCTGCTAGCATATAAAGTATGGATATAGATGAAGACTCAGACAAACATTTGACCTCAACTACATCTCTGTTTATTGGAGGCTCATATGCATATGCGAAAGTACCAAAATGATATTTTTAAAAAGCTAAGTAAGCCTAGTTTTCCTTTAGTGTGATAAAGGCAATACTTAGAGATCCAGATCAGGCGCCACAATTCAATGAAGCAAATGAGCTTTGATGTTTTTCTTAAAAACGTTAAGGGAGCCGGCATTTCTAACTGTCTGAGGAAGAGTGTTCCATAGCCGAGGCGCTGAACAAGAAAACGATTCATCGTATATTGTCGTACGTGATTTTGCTACATACAAAGATCCGTTGTCGGTTGATCGTAAGTTTAGGGCATGTACTTGTGATACCGGTTTCAATAAAGATGATATGTATTCGGGGGTTAGGTCATTTAATGCTCTACATGTAAATACAGTTTTATTGAAATTTATCCTGTTTGGAACTGAAAACCAACCAAGCTCTCTAAACATAGTATCAGATGGAGTATTGAATTCAGCCTGCAAGATTGTGCGAGCGGCACGCTTTTGTAATTTCGATAGGCGTTCAATATGTGTGCCTGCCGCGGACCCCCATGTCAGGGAACCATAATCGATAAACGGGAGAATGTAACCCTGGTAAAACATCTTTTGATATTCAATTGAAACATATCTGGATAGTTGACTAAGAAGGGATATCTTAGAAGCGAGGGTCGTACATAGATGATCGATATGAGATGACCACGTCAAATGTTCATCAATATAAATACGAAGTAGTTTTTGTTTAGTCACGTTCTGTATACGGATATTTTCAATTTGTACATTTAATGCGCGGGATATATTCAATCGTTGTCTAGTACCAACTAACATACACGTGGTTTTACCATTGTGAATATTCATTTTGTTAAGCTTACTCAAATCTAAAGCATTTTCAAAATCGCACAGCAAATTGTGCTCGATATTGCTTACGTTTTTACCTGTATCGTAGACAGTTGCATAGTCTGCGAATAGGTCTGATTTGCAGTGGTCAATGCAGAGAGGCAGATCAATTATGAAGATAAGGATTAACGTAGGTCCTAGAATAGACCCCTGTGGGACACCAGAACGTACCCAACGAAAGTCTGTTAGTCCTTTGTCACTTTCGATGACTTGCTGTCGATTATTCAGATAAAAGTTAAACCACTGTAGGTTTGATGGACTAAATTTGTAAATTGAAAGTTTTTTTCATCAAGATAGCATGATCCACTAAATCAAAAGCTTTCCGAAAGTCAAGAAATAGGGCTCAAACCATATCACCACTGTCAATGCACTCCATCCAACTATCAATTAGTTTTATTAACGCAGATTGACAGCTGTGTTTATGGCGGAAACCTGATTGACTTTCGTGTAGTAGTTTGTGTTTATTAAGAAAACCCATAAGATGTTTGTTAACATGTTTTTCAAAAATCTTTGATATTGTAGGCAAGATGGATATTGGTCTATAGTTCGATGGGTCTGATTTCGTTCCACCTTAAAAGATTGGCAACACCTTCGCTTGCTTTAGTTGAGAAGGAAAACGTCCTGTTGCTATACTTTTATTTATCATCTTTGCAATAGAAGGAGAGATAGCACAGGCAGCTATTTTAAGTATTCTTGGCCCAATGCCATCAAGGCCTGTAGCTTTCGAGCAGTCGAGCTTATTAATATAATTCGTAACCTATTCAGGAGTTATGAACGGTATAGTAAAGAATGTGTCATTGGGTATTTTGTTTTTAACATATTGACTTATTTTTTCGGTATTTAAACTTGGTGCTTCGTTATCATTTGATTCAAAATGTTCGCTATAGAGGAAAAGTATGCATTTAATTTCTGAGCTATTTCTGCAGAGTTAGCTATACATTCATTGTCAATGATAAGTTCTTCAGGTAAGCGATTGCTTAAGGCCTTTGAGTCACCATTTAGCGTACGCAAATGCGTCCAGATATGTTTTGTATCTTTTGACTTGCTAATAGATTCTGACAAATGTTTGCGTTTGAAGCCCTGATTAACTGTCTTGTTTTCTTTCGATACTTTTTATGTTTGGCCAATTGTTTCTTACGTTTACAATTGTCTCGTAGTTTTTGCATTTGTCTTATGTCTGGAGAGAACCAATATGGCAGGCGCTTAGTTTTAACACGTTTGTTTTTGATAGGAGCATGTTTATTTAACTGTTGTATGATTAATGCAGAAAAAACAGCCATATCGGCGACGACAGTTTCTTGGTCATTTTATAGATGTTTCCAGGTCATTGGTAAGTTCTGTGAGAAAATTAACTTCATTAAAGTGTTTGAAACAGCGATAAGAAGCTATATTGTGATCATTTTTTGGGATTATACTATTGATTTTGCGAGTGAAGCAAATGGGGAAATGGTCACTTATTGAAAGCGCTGAAACAAAGCAGTTGGTTATATTCTCAGGATGAGAAGAGTTAACATGATCAATCAGAGTTGAGCTTGCCTGTGTAACACGTGTAGGCATTTGAACACATTGTGTAAGATCGAAGATTTGTAGCATGTAAACTTGCGGTACCGGCCTTACAAAGCTTGTGTAAAGAGTGAAACTAAATTGCAAAGAGTCATAAAACATGAAGACAGAAGTAATGCAAACTAGTGTTGTATCTCCCAGTACCATGTGATAACAAAGGCAACAACAAGATACAACCATATGATCTATAAACATACCTAAACACCTCATGGTAAATTTCTCAGTAGAACGTCGTACAATCACACGCATGGTTCTGTATCCATATTTCTTAAGCGTAACATAGAGAGGCAGACTACAGGCTCGGATTCTGTACCTCCCGTTAGATGAGCTGACAATGGCCATGTAGTTCCGAGAATAAAGTGTTACTCCAGACAATGGTCTTGAACATTCCGAAGAAACTATAGTTAAAGTTGACTCCCTCTGACAATGATTCCCTACAAATAGTAACAGATTTATATTAGCCAATCGCATATCTGACTATCTGAAGTATTTATTTTTATTTATACAATATTCACAATATTAGCTTTGAAAGCTAGTCTACTTTATGGCCCTCTGTATTTAGTCGTTTAGTCTAGTTAGTCATTCAGACTGGTAACAAATCTAAGCTTAATGTTTAGAAATAATTCCGTCGTGTGTATGCATTTGTCTGCAACAAAAGAGTTTGCTCCTATAACGAATGTAAAATGTGTCTTCTTTACCACCAGTCTAAAAGTAGAAAGTAAATTAAATCAGTTACTAAATAGAGGATATTACATGAGCGTTCATTGTCATCTTTCAAGATGACAATCATTATACGAGACCTGTTTCATGTATAGTTGAACAAATTTAAATTTCATTTTTTAGGTTGCATATAAATAAAACAAACCAAAATTAGTAAGTGAGTATGATCAGAAAATACCACATCACAAACTGCAGACAAAACCATGGCACCGCAAGGAAGAGCCACACAACAATCACGAGACACCAGGAAGACAAACTAAACAGCAACCAGCTCTCTCTTCCTGATCAAGATGATTGCAAAACTAGAATGGACATAAAGTAACGTCCAACAAAACAAAGAAACAAGGAACAATTCCAGACTCCCACAATGGGAGTAACAATAAACAACTTTGCTTTCTCATAGTTAACAAACGTGTCACTGTTAGAACCGAATAGAAAAAGGTTATTTAAAGCATAAAGCTAACATGGCGGCCATAAATACACACCACCCCACTATAACTGATTTTAGGAAATGATTCATATAAGCAGTATTGCTTGTTTTCAAATCCTGTAATTTGCTTATATATTATTGTTTTGTTGAAACATGCTTTGTACTTTCGAAATAAATATTGTTTAAACTAACTGATTTTAAGAGCTAAAACTGGTGTATCTTTCGTGAAAACGCGTATTTAGGTGTGTACGTATAAGTTTAGAGAATCGTTCAGTTTATTATTTGAATGAAAAACGGCTTCTTTGCGCCTGGTTTTGCTTGACTACTGGACTTTATAAGTTTCGACATACAAGTCCCAAAATGGGTATTCCATGTATAAAATGTGTCCTGTAAGAATTTCAAAAACAAATTATCAAAAATAACAGTCGACTCAAGTCCTTAGATATTTCAGATATATATCGCCAATAAAAAATTTTCGCAATTTTTAAGAATTTGAAATCATCATTTTCAGTAGACAACATGCCAGGACATGCCCTAGACATTTTCATTGAAAACGCCACCAAAATGGTTTAGGATATCCCATTAAACGCGAAAATGAGGATCAAACTTTAAGGTAGCACCAAAACTTTTCATTTTCCTATACGATGCAATGAAAACTACAGGGGTCCATCAAGGAATGATTATAAAGCATTTGGTGTGATGGATATTGTTTTCTATTGTGGTGATGCATGGGACTCTATGCCATATTGAGTATCTGCGGTTCTTCGCTCAGAATGAACTTAATAGTGTCCTATGTTAAGTGTATGTTATTTACTGGTAAGTTTTCACTGACATTGAGTATATCATCAAGTGGAAAAACCAAATTGATTAGTATAATTTGCGGAAGCAAAGAAAGGGGCTCTCAGTCTATTGTTTGTTAGGGGGAGGGGTGGGTCCATATTTTGTTTTATGTACAGTGTATTGTGTGCTTACTGGTTTTTGTAATCATCTCTCTCAGAGAGAGAGAGAGAGAGAGAGAGTTGTTTGCTTTATTTATATTATCTTCTTGATATCATTTGGCTTTGCCTCACGGTGCCGTGGTTTGGCCTGTAGTGTGTAATTGTGGTATTTCCTGGTCATACTAATTTACTGAACAGAACAGAACAGTATCTTTATTAATCTCAGGCCACATACATGACATAGAGATACAATGTAAATATCAAAATGTAATTTACATAGGACTTGGTATTGTTTTTGTTTTTTTCTCTTCTAAATACAAAGCTGTTATACAGATAGGTACTTTGGGTTGCTCTCTTTCATTAGTCAACGTAGTGCAAATCGTTGAGGGGGGGGGGGGGGGGGGGGGGTCAACCACCATATTCTCAATGTTATCCTCTCAGCAATATCAGGAAATTTGATATGAGATGTATTTTCTGTCAGAAGAGCGGGAACAGCAGTGGCTCAAATTCATGTCTGTAAATGAGCCTCTGCCAAGGTGATTCTACTCCAAACATAATATCTTGGTCGAGCTTTGAATATTGTTTGCTAAGCTTCAGCCAAAATATATAATCACAGTCCGTTTCAACTTTTTCAAAAGCATGCTGCAAACTTTGTTTTACAAATACCCCTATTCCACCGGATTTTCGAATGGACTTTTCTTGTCTGGGTTTGCTTTCAAATTTGTATTGGTACAAAGTCATTCATCTTAATTTAAAGAAAAAGACGAATCAGGGGAATTTTGGTGAGCATTGAAATCCATTTTAATCTGGAGAAAGACCATTTTACACTTTAAACATCTTGACGAATGTTGCATACTACAGCACTTTCATACTTTCGTGGAGATTGATCATGAAATGATTTCTACGGTCATTCTCCTCCCTTCCGCTGATTCCTTGTCAGTTACAAGCGAAAGTATGTGCACGAATTATTGGTTAACCGCTTGTTCAAGCCTGCCCAGGAAAAGTGTGGTTAGGTGAACTGACCGTCCCGCAATGATCATAGCTGTTGACTTGGGACGTAAAGCAACAAAACAAACAAGCAAAACAAAACAGAACTTTTGTACTCGATAAAAAGATATTGCATCCATTGGATGCACAAACAAAATCGATTAATACTCTAGCCTATGAACGTAATGTACACTTTTGAAACTCAACATGTATATCTATCTCTATACTTACTCCATCTCCAGCACCAGTAACATCCTCCATGGGCGTCAGTGATAGTAGATAGAGAAGACACGATCACGGATATAAACACTGAGCTTATGATGTTTAACTTCATGACTGTGCCTGAAAGACACATCATCAATGAGGAACAATGTAACTCCCTGACACTTTGCACAATCATAAAACAAAATCATTTAATTATACTAGTAATAATAGTAACAACTATGAGAGTAGAAAGTTAGTAGAAACAGCAGCAACAGTAACAACAACAACTGCAGCAGCAGCAGCAGCAGCAGCAGCAGTAGTAGTAGAAGTAGTAGTAGTAGTAGTAGTAGTAGTAGTAGTAGTAGTAGTAGTTTGTAGTAGTAGTCTCTTCAGAGCACTCGCTGCTTATTTTAAGTATATTGCGCGTCTGAGACATCCGCAAACTTAAAGATTACTAGTAGTCTTCTTTTATCCCTTCAAACAGTTGTTTTGTTCGATTGATATTTACAAGATGCATGCATTTTAGTTGGCATGTCCTTTTCATCAAATTTGAGATATGCTGTATCTTTTCGATAGAAACATCGCGACATAATAAAGTCCTCTCCCTGATCGCTTGCATTCATACAATTCACTGTAAATTCCGAAATGCTCTCGAGGGTGCTCTCATTTTCGAAGTTTCGCGGAATGGCGAGATCACTAAATTTAGAAATGCTCTCGAGGGTCTCATTTTCGAAGTTTCGCGGAATGGCGAGATCACTTAATTCAGAAATGCTCTCGAGAGTTTCATTTTCGAAGTTTCGCGGAATGGCGAGATCACTAAATTTAGAAATGCTCTCGAGGGTTTCATTTTCGAAGTTTCGCGAAATGGCGAGATCACCAGATCGTCGTTTACCGGAAATGGCAAAATCACTAGATCGTCGTTTACCGGAAATGACGAAATCGCTAGATCGTCGTTTACCGGAAATGGCGAAATCACTAGATTGTCGTATACCGATCAAATCATGCTCCCGTCGCATTTTTTTTACATCGCCAATATGTTTTTTAACGTTATTCGCGAAAATGAAATTCTCGCCATTTATATTATAATTAAAACATATAAGCCTAGTGTCCTTTTATGGGACATTGGCAAACAGTGGAAAACCAGGTTCTCCACTGTTTGCTTATAAAAGTTTCTTTTAAAATTTGAACGAAAATGAACAATACCACCCAACAACCCTTTAAACGGAAATGGACTGGTCCAATTGATAACAGTGAGAAATTCCATTCGGCATAAATGGGTTAACATTATAAATGAGCCAGCATATGCTATTTGGGTACTTACAGTGCTGGCGATTTATACATGCTCTGATGAGCCTGCACAGTTATGTCAGAACCCACATGCAGACAAGCATTATGCGAGAAGAGGAAAGCTCATACAAAACACTCGACATCTAGCCCTACATTGTGGCTTCGTATTCACGTGCGTTGTTAGCATTATCTCCTCATTTATTGAAAGGCGAATTATTATTATTATTATTATTATTATTATTATTATTATTATTAATGTCATATTATATTTCGACAGTAAACAAAAAAGGATTGAAAAGCGTCAAACAGTTGTCGTGGAGCGCTCCAGTTGGCTCATTTGGTAAATCGTTGGCTGGGGAATTGTAGGTTGCCAAGTTCGAGACTCACCGGAGTCACTGGCTTTTTTGCTTGAGAAAAACATTTTATCCGCTGCTTAGTACTGGACTGATTCAACCTAGGGAGAAGGGTTGATGATTCGAGACTCATTGAAGGCAGTGAGTTGTGTCCTAGTGCAAGACACTTTATCCTCTGCCTACTACTGGTTCAACCAAGAAAGCAGAAATTCGTCCTGGCACGACTGACAAAGCATCAGCACCAACAAGATAATACATAAATAAAACATCTTATGTTATTTTGGTACTTGGTATCTGGGCGTCCTCCTTTTATTCTTTGAAGTTCACGAAAGCAACGTTGAGACTCTGATTATAAACATCGTATTCTGTAGTGACTGATCTTGTCCATACTATTTTCTTATGTTTCAGTCAATTAAAAAGCCAAGTATGAAACGGCTAAGGAGCAATTTATTATGCCCCTATATGGGCATTGGAAAAACCCCGAGGTATAACGCGGCGTCTGATTAGGATCTCTACTGTTTGCTTACAGTATGTTTTATTTTTTATAAAATTGAAAAAAGATGAAACACACACACACACACACACACACACACACACACACACACACACACACACACACACACACCTCAAAACAGAAATGAACTGGTCTAATAAATATTTATGTGCGAGTTCTATGACCAAAAAATAAAACACAAAACAGAACAAACGAAGAAAGTTGATTTTACCTGTTCTTCCTGAAGAAACCTTTGCCTTAATGATTCTAAAATACTTATACAGTTTATTTTGAAGGTGAAAAAGTGGGAATCTTACTTTCTATCTAGGTCGATTTGATTCGTCTAAGTTAAAAAAAAGCTCGTGGTTGTGATGTAATCTTAACCATTTAAAGTAAATGGTTGTTTGCTCTAAGGAGTATGACATCTTCACACTAATATAATGTATCATAAGCAGAGAAACAAAATAAAACGATATCTGAAATAATTGCCTTGCTGCTTCTCTAGGAATGTCCTCCTTCTTCACTCTGTCTTTTAAAATTTATGTAAGCTTCCTAGGTAGCATAACGGACTGATTGAAATGCGTGCACCTCTTATCTTAAGTATCAGACAAAAAAGACAAATAAAGAAATCGCAAATCAAACCAAGGATTGGACCAGTAGAGTAGGCCGCTGTGTCGAAAATGGGGCTCCCGCTTTCCTTTTCGGGTAAAAGTGATTCATATCGATTTTCAATTAGAGAATTATATGCCATTTAAGGAGAAAGATGTTTCCATTTTGTCTTGCAGTATTAACGTTACAGTGACGTCACAAAGTGACGTACCGTCTTTTCAAATGAATCAAACAACTTATATCTGCTAGTGCTATATTAACCTGAAATAATCGCATTATTGTGTTGTTCATTGCGTTTATAGTAGGACCAAAATGAATGTGAACAATGTAAGAAAGACAATAGCTGCGTGTTTGTTGTGACACTATTTTTTCAATAAAAATCTTTCCACAATTTAATCTGTGAGCTTCAGAGATTCAAACCATGTTGCTGCATTTTGGTGAGCCGTGTTTATGATTAAACCTTTAACCCCTGAAAATGGACTTAAAAAACGATTCAGTAACTGACAAAAGAGTTGAAACTATTGTTACCATGAAATATTTTTATAGCCTTGTAATAGAAGATTGCAATTGCGACAGGTGATACATTGTTATTTTTTTCAAAATATAATTGTCAACAGTGAAAGTTAAGTGTATTTAGAATACAAGAAAATCCGTGTATGCAAGATCTATACAGCATCAGGTACATTTGGGTATTTGGCTACGTCTGTTCTGATAAGTACTTGGTTGATATAATGCTTGCAATCTTTTAAAAAAAATGAGTTAGAAATTTTAGATTATAACAAAATGCAGTCAAGACCTAAAATATTCTGTGTCTCTTCCTCATGTTATCATTGGTTGGTCTGCAGTCTGTCATTGTGACATTTCCTAGTCATATTCACTTTTTAGCACGCATAGTTTTTTCAAGCATGATAAAATAATTCTACTGGCGAAAAGGGAGCCAGAACTTGCAGGAAACACATTTAAACTAAAATAATGGCAGTGTGCTGTAACATATGTTATGGACTTACCTTACATATGCATTTGAATAAAGGGTATATGACTTGAATTAAGGGTGAGGTTGGCGCCGTTAAACCGGTTTAAGCCCTCCAGTAAAATATTTTACTGACCGTTCCAAGGCGGTACTTCTTTAGTGAATCTTTTGTGTTGTTTTCTGTCTTGTGTTTGCTATGCCTTTGTGAGTGTCTGTTTATATGTGCCTTGTGGTCACCTGCTGGGAAAGGGCTGACCTCTTGGCTCTTGTATGTGGTGTCCAACTGTGAGTTTGTCACTTTCCCATTGGTATCTTGGGTCAGGTGTGGTACTTGATTGTATCGATTCCTGATCTTTGCACCCTTACTTACTTTGTAAAACAGTAATCATCAAATTTGACCAATCTGTTACTCATACGCTCTTGCTAAAAGAACTTTATTAGTTTAAAGGTTTGCTCTTCTTTGTGTAAAATCAACAGAAAGCCCCTGCTCTGGAAGACACCCGGCACCATCCTCTCTGCCCTGCCACCAGATATAGATGCAGGAAATGTTGCTTTGCTATTTTACTTTTAATTATTAATTGATGTACAGTATTTTCAGTCCAATATTTGAATCATGATGTAAATATCATATAAAATGCCATGAACTATTGATAGAAAATGCAAATTTCCATATCAAAGTAACAGAACTAGACACATTTACAAAATTCTTAGATTATTGTTTATTTAGAATAATTTGTGTATAACTGAAGTTATCTACAATGTGTGGAGAGTAGACTGCGTGTAGTCAGGCTAAGGTAAAATTTGAGTCTACTCTCCACAATTTTATTATTTTATCCATTTATTCAAAGTATCATTTTGTTATCTACAGGATAACAAAATAGACCAGTCCCGACATATATGGAAATTGTTGACTGGGACGTAAGGAATCAAAGTGTCATGTCTTATTACCACTGCCAATAAACAGGCAGGAATAACTCTATGTAGAAAGTAGTAGCAGAACAAAGCGAGTTATTTGTCTTTCTAGAATAAGTAATTTTCAGCATTCAGAATAAGTAAGGGTGCAAAGATCAGGAATCGATACAATCAAGTACCGCACCTGACCCAGGATACCAATGGGAAAGTGACAGACTCACAGTAGACACCACAAACGAGAGCCTAGAGGTCAGCCCTATCCCAGCAGGTGACCACAAAGCACATATAAACAGACGCACACAAAGACATTGCAAACACAAGACAGAACAAAAACATAAAAGATCCACAAAAGAAGTATCGCCTTGGAACCACTCACTTGGCCATTCACCAGTGCGTTTCTCTGCAGCAGTGATGGCTAAGAGTATCAAACATTGCATAGTTGTCCTCAACATACTCTGGGCAAACAATGTGACAAGGTGCATGCGCGGATCCAGAAAGTTTTGTCAGAGGGGGTCCAACTTTGACAACGTTTTTTTTCTTTTTTTTTTTAGCTTGATGAGGGGAGGAAGGTTTAAAATACCATTATTAGCGGGCCATTATCGGCCCGCCAGCGAAACGCCATATTGCTGGCGTGCCGATGATGGCCCTACATTAAATGCTGGCTTGGGAGTTTTGTGTTTTTAAGCGATCCGGACCAGTATTGCTAAGAAACCCTATATCTTTGTGATTTTCCAGGGGGGGGTCCGGACCCCCTGCCCCCCTCTGGATCCGCACAGGAGGTGACATACTTCACAAGTTCCAGTGACATGTCTACCGTCATTCAGCAGTGTGTTTCTGTGATAGCTAAGAGGGTAAAATCTTGCGTAGTACTTTTCGTCGACACATTCCTTGAGCATGCGTTGAGACTTGGTGACCTTGACCTACTTTACAAGCTCCAGTAATTGATGACCGTCCATCCTTCAACAGTTTGTGTTTGTTTCTATGAACAGTGATAGCTAAGAGTGTCGAACCTTCCATATTCATCGACATACTCTTTGAGAACGCAATGTAATCCAGTGACTTGACTTATTGTTCAGACTCCAGTGACTGCTGTCCGCTCTTCAACAGGGTGTTCCTCTGCAACTGTGATGAATGTGAGTTTCAAACATTGTATAGTTATTTTTCTTTACATACAGGCACTATGAATTGGTGACATACTTGTCACGCTCCGGTGACTCCGTCAACAATTTACATTAAAGTGTGTACATAGCTGCGATTGTCAAATCTTGCAGCGACATGTATATCCTCTGCATTTTCCGAAAACGCATTGTGACCTTGACCTGACCTACTTTATATGCGCCAGTTACTTTTACATAAAACTGTGTCACATCCGACAAGAAATTACATTATAGTGAGTTTCTTTGCGAGTCTCAAACCTTCCAGAGTACATGTAATTGTCATTGGCGTATTTTTAGCACGCATTGTGACCTGGTGACCTTATCCTTCGTTTTTGCTCATGTCAAAATCTGATTTTCCCCGCGACAGTTTTGTCACCCATTGCCAGCGGTTCATAAGCTGTCGGTAGTGTTGGGTTGCCTGGACAACAGTCATATATGAGATGTTTGTCTCCTGCCCGTCCAAAGACACAACGAGCGAGTACTTTTTGAGACAAGTCCTCTTACAGTATTTTTCGTGTGGTGTTTTTTTTTAATTGCATGATTTTTGTTCATGGACTTAAGCCCAGGGGGTACTCTCAATTTTTCTTGCAACATAGGCTCGGCACCACCATATACTGTTTAAATCTAAAGAATATCTGGCATCCCAAAAATATAGCATTCCCCCAAGACTATTCCCACTCCGTACATTGACATTATAAAGATCATAAAAAGAAATAGACCAACAATAGTCCAGTATAGTGGTGACCCCTAAACAAATAATTACAAAAAGTCGTAATGTCCAAGAAATATCAATTTCTGAAAGCCCAAACACATATCTAGATTCAAAATGAAAAAAAATCGGCCAAGCCTCTGTATACACTGAACCGAAGTTCTAAGTAGCCACTTTCCAATTCCTTTTTTTCTGACTAATGCCCCAGTCACACACACTCACACTTACGGACCCTGCGGATGGTACGTAAAACCCGTCCGCAACTATCCTTTCATTTCGTAACGATACGTATTACATCCGCAGAGTACGTAACAGTTCGTATCTTATCCGCAACTTACCGCAAGGCCATTTCCATCCGCGCCCAAATTTTGAAAAATATCAAAAAAGTTCTGCGGATGAAAACAACGCAATGATGCGTAACGCTATGCAAGAATACGTAATTATTCGTATCCGTATCTCATTCGCATCTAAACGTATCAAAGCCTATCGTTCCGCAGTCGACCCAAAGTTGCGGTCTGGTACGGTTTCATTCGGGTCGTTACCTTTAGTAACGCTTAGTTACTTATCGCATTCGGCGTATTTTAACATATACACGCAGATCGTTGCGGATAGTTGCGAATGGCTGATTTCATACGCGGATAAATACGTATTGCTACGACCCCTTAGGTGGATAATGAAGCCCCTTGCTACAGCGCCTCTGGAACAGGAGAGCGAATCTTCAACTATCGTCCTACTCGTGCCAGACGATGTGTTGAGAATGCCTTTGGCATACTGGTCATAGGGGCTAAAAGAATATCGGGAGAAAATGTATAACTCAACATAACTCACCATTACCGAGGTCGTACCAAGCTGCTAGGCAACTTCTGAAGACCCATTTGGAATGTATGTTGTTCTAAGATTTAAAACATGGATATTTTTACATGAGTGTTCATGTATTATTGCATTTATTAAATGAGATGAGGAAAATTGATAATATGTGAGGCTCTGCCATGGATGTTATCATTTATCATTAGCAAATGGAATATAATTCAATAATTTGTAATCGCAAATGCAATATTCTCTTTATCATGTGACATATTTGCATTTACACGTATAGATAAAAGTTTGATACTGTCAAGAATCTTACATAATATTGCTTAAAATCGTAGACATATAGCAGCGTATGTGTAACTTATTTGTTTATTATTTAATCTACAAATGGATTATCATAATTATTATTTGCAAGGCCTCTTCTCAGATTATGTGACATATGCGTGTTCAGTATCCGCTGTCTCTATAGCTGACTGTGTATGAGGCGTACGAACTGGCTAGATCCTGTTGAGATGTTTGAGTTTGAGAGTGTGCCTTCTAGACACAAGGCTTCTTATTTGCTGCTTCTTCTTTCCAGGCATACTGTTTAAAAAACGAATGAATAACGAACGATAGAGTGCAAAGTCTGCGGTTGCATCCACTAAGCATACGCAACAGTCCGCATCTAAAGGTATCTATTCGCATTTACTCGTATCTAAAGGTAAGGGAATGTAATGAAAGGGATGTAGTCCGTATCTATTGGTATCTGTCCGCATTGTGTCGGTTCAATGGAACGTATCAATCCGCTGACATTCGCATTTATCCGCAATGATTTGTTACTACCCGCAACTATAGGTAACTGCGTCTTGCAAACGTATCAAGAAATTAGGCCCCGCCCTCTTTTTTCTGCGGACGACTGCGGTTTGATCCGAAACTCTCCGTAAGAGTCCGTAAGTGTGTGTGTGACTGGAGCATAAGCCCTAGTGATATTGAAATGAATTTTTGCCCAAGTATATGTATTGTAATGAACTAACGTTAAGCGGTGTTTTGGAAGAGTTTTCTATCACTTCACGATTTTTGGGTTCAAAAATGCAAAAATCAAATTTTTGAAGAAAATAAGCGTTTTGAGTGCAGTTTTTATCATATTTAAGTACAGGTGATTGCAAACCTGCCTAGTCGAGTTGAAAAACATCAAATACTTGACATTTTGCTTATGACAGATTTTTTATGAATTTTTAAAAAATGATAATTTTCTGAATTTTCCGAAATTTTCCGAAATTATCAGCTGTACTTACTAAAATCATTGTATGTGTTTTATTTTACGTTAATATGTTTGACAAAACACCATGCAACTTGATGAGCCCATTTTCTTATGACATTTTTTTCTAATTTGGTATCCACTTCCGCTTTTAACGTGAAACTTTAAAGGTCATTTAATTGGCATTTGTTAAAGATTTCTTTTAATTTTTAAGCAGAACAGTGACGCGAATTCATAATAAAGAACCCCTGAAAATTGCACTACTGTGCCACAGATAATAAAGCGTACAGAGCAATGCAAAGTGAGTATGCAAACTGCATGGTTAAGCTAAAAATTCTTTGGTTAAGTTGTTGACCATGGCTGTCTTCATGTTAACGTAGAAGAGAAATGGAGTGTTCAATTGTCAAAAAAACTTTGATTCTTTTCATCTTTTATCACAGCTGTTATAAACATCTTCAAACTATTCAAAATATAAATAGATAACGTATCTGATGAATAGTTTATATCACACTAAAAAGTGTGACTTTTTGAAATGATGGAACCTTTACTCGGACCTCGTCTGTGTAAGATCTACCAGACATTTTGAAATGACATAATTTGCAGAGTCTCAACAAAGCTTTGGACGTTCTTATGGAATTTAAATTTTGTGAGAGCGATTTTTACTTTCTGAACAGGAGCAAAAATTGTATGGTGGCTACTTATAACTTCGGTTCAGTGTATATGAAATATCAGCGTACCATCCGCCGCCCACCCAACTAATTCAAGGTATGGTGGTTTAGAGATTTATATCGTCATTTTTGCTCATTTCTTAGCTAATCTGAGCACCAAGTACTTAAAGATAGCTATGTCTGTCGTCAACATTTTGCTCTAAATGACTACTCCTATTCCACTTGATTATTTTAACCAAACTTCGTAGGAATATTTTACAAAATAAGTAAAACAAAATCGATCCGTCAAAAACATGGTCGCCAGGGAGCGTGGCTTATCGCAGTAACGAGCCCTTTGAAAAATCTTCTCTATAAAACCGGTGGTCAGAAATCAAAATAATTTCCTAGAAATTATCATTTGATGACCTATATAAAAAGCTAAAACTAATGTGATCCTCCAAAAGCCTCGATAGCTCAGTTGGTAGAGCGTCCGCTTTCGGAGCGGGAGGTTGTGGGTTCGAATCGCGTGGCCGCACCATACCAAAGGTGTAAAAATGGTACTAGCAGCTCCCTTGCTGACGCTCGCAGGTAAAGGGGTTGTGCTAGGAAGATAGAGTTAGGCAGGTAAGTATCTGTTAAAGATATATTGTTATGTCGCAGAATAGCTCATGAGCTAATGTTGTCTGTTACATTATAAGCGACGTTAAATAAGGCTTCTCTATCTTTAGCATGCCCACCAGGTGGCGTGGTCAATTTCCCCTATGTACCTATGTAAGAAACTTTAAACATTCTCTTCTCTGAAGCAAGTGGTCAGAATTGGTAAAAATGGCAGAAATGGTCTACAAAAATAGCTTATGTGAATTTGATGTGTCAAATACATGGCCGCCAGGATGCGCGGCTTGAAAATCTCTGAAAGAACTCATTACAATTCAAAATAATGGGGGCGACCTTTTACAAATATGGCTAAAATGAATGTGATAAGTCGAAAAAGCATGGCCGTCTGAGTCGTGACAAGCTTCCCTCGTACATGTACCTAAAAAAAGAAACTTTAAACGTCTTAGTGGCTGAGGCTGCTGTCCGTTCTAAGGTGGTGGTTCTGCTGTTGTTGATTCATTGTTTATTGTTGCTACATGTACCATTGTTTGTTGGGATTCTGTGTCATTGTTTGGTGGCTTGTTGTATGCAGTACGTTCTAGTTTTGCAATCTTCTTTGAATGAGGTGAGAGCTGATTGCTTTACTTTAATTGTTTCCCTGATGTAGTGTGATTGTTAATGTTCTGTGGCTCTTCCTCATGGTGCCGTGTGTTGGTCTGCAGTTGTCATACTCACTTACATTATTCTCTCTCTGAAAAGAATGATCACAATTGAAAACAGTTTGTCAGAAATTGTCAATGGGTGAACCTTTACAAGAATAGCTAAAACAAATGATTCATAGAAATGCATGGCTGCCTTGGGGTGTGGCTTCACGATAAGGAAAATTAAAAAAAATCTTTGAATTCATTCCTCAGAATTCATATTTATATGTTTACATACACCAAATTTCTGCTGTGCATTTAAGATATTCTAATTAAGAGACAATTCATAGGGATTTTGGGGAAAAACAGTACTTGAAGCTAGAGTTTGCAAATAGGTATGTGGAGTGTTGCTGGCGGTGACATTTGCGGGCTGCTGCTAGCCTTTGAACACAGGTTGGATTCAAACCATTTGATACTCTGATAGCAGAAAGATTTTTTAAAAAAGAGACAATATATGTTTAATTTAAGAGAAACAAAAAAATGGCTGCGCATCTTATCTAGAGGTATGTTCTTACCAGGTGGATGCCACTAAACTTGTTACCGTCTTAGAATATGCATTATACAGACCGATTCTGAATTAGATGTCTCCCCAAAAATATAATATATTGATTCACAGTTTCTTTCATCATGCACAGAAGACGCATCGTTCTCTTGATCAATATAGACATAATTCTCTCCGCGAGAAAACTGCACTTATCATCACGATCGACCCCAAAACGGGATGTTTTTATGATTTTCAATGTATACCACAACCAACAAAAGTGACAATTTTAAGTTAGAAGGGTAAAGTTCAGGAATCGATACAATCAAGCACCACACCTGACCCAGGATACCAATTGGAAAGTGACAACTTTACAATTAGACATCACAAACGAGAGCCAAGAGGTCAGCCCTTTCCCAGCAGGTGACCACAAGGCATCAATGAAAGCATAACAAAAACAAGACAGAAATAACATAAATGATCCACAGAGGTCGTATCTTTTGGTTATGGTTATGGTTTGTATGTTTTCAATGTAGCTTTTCTAGTAGTTCTTCTTCTTCTTCTTCTTCTTCTTCTTCTTCTTCTTCTTCTTCTTCTTCTAGTATAGTGCATGACCTCTGAAGCACCATCGCACTGTTGAGTTAAGGTGTACATAAATTACATATCACGTAACTTCGATTTGAATTGCCACTATGGATATCATTTGCCACATGTCGCCACTAAATGAAAATGTTTGATATCGTCCTCCGATAATTTTGTTATGTTTTCGTTTTCTAAATTTAAACATTTCTTCTGATTAGTTTTGTCACTTTTTGTGCACTGTCACTGTGACATGTTTTGGAGGTTTATCCTTTCAGGAACGGGTACTTTTGCAAACAATGAAGACCCAGACTCAGTGTCTCCTTTGTTTGCTAAGACAAGAAAGAAATATATTTTTGGAACTTACACAATATGTATGACCTCTGACCACTCAATATATTCAATGTACCATCCTGACTTAACTGTATCAAACTTTATGTCTGTCCATCCATTGTTATCTCTATAACTCAGAAACTACATGGACTACTTTTATTATTTTTCGAACACAAATGAATACTTAGCAGGTCAGGAAATACTACAATAACACACTACAGACCTACACACTACTGTAGAACAACATACTAACAGGCACAATACATAGTAAGACATTTAAAGTAAAGCAACCATTTTCCCCCATCAAGATAATTGCAAAACTAGAAGGACACAAAGTACTGAATATCAAAACAAGGACCACACACAAAACCCCAACAGACAACGGGAGCAACAATGAACAATTAGTCAAAGCAACAGAACCAACGCCTTAGAATGGACAAAACAGATCCTGAAATTGGGACTGCAAAATAGTATGTATGCCCTTATGGCCTTACCGAATATCAGTACAAAGTAAATTTTATGTACAATTTTAAAATTATAGCATTACATGTATGTCTCATCTCATGGTCAAAAGTACAGTATTAATATTTTATTTTGATATCTATAGATTTGCTGAAGGTTAGCAATTCTTTGGTTCAACGCGTTTCCTTCTGAGTACTTATTAGCAGAGACGGGTCATGCATATTACTGTCATTTGATTATTATTATTAATATAATCTGGAGTAACTTGGTGGCGGACAATCTGGTTCAAATGCAAATATACAGACACTTATGAGGTGCTCCAGAACTGTGCATGATATAGACGTAGCTATGACGCTGAAAGAGTTATGTACATCAAAGAGAGACTATTGAAACGAGCAGTGAATCTCATCAATTACAGGGGACTTCTCTTTAAGAGCGATCCCGTATAGTTGGGAAAACCAGATTTTCATATTTGGTGAGTTCACTTAATTGTGTACACGTGTGTAAGTAACACTGAAATGAGAGCTACGCCTAGGCTATGCATGATTTGGTGTAATGTTTTTAGCATTCTACCGAACAAAATGGTTACCAGCATGCGCGGATCGAGAAAGTTTTGCCAGTTCTTCGGTGCCAGATGAACTGACATTGGCCTTGGTATAGCCTTTCAACTGCATTAAACTTTCTATTGATACAGACGATTACTACAACAATAACAGATAGATATATTCACATGTACAACAAGAGAAACGTTTGCTTGGTTGGAAAGTCAGTGTACGTTAACACCAAAAGGGATGGTAGTATACTATGCACAATAAGTTTAGCCATTGTTTTGTATGGATGAACTCATCCACATCAGATCTCAAATTTCATTTGCTGTCATGAAGATACAAGCGCCGATCATCTGACAAGAATTCCCATAATTACCAAACGCAGCGGCCGTGCTAAAGTGACGTTAAAGGGGTACTTTCATCTGTGCCCACACATGGATTTTCTTCAAACTTTTGCATATTAATAACTCATTATATACGAACTATGAACATGTATTTATCGAATTAGATAGTTAAGAATAAGGCTTAGGAAGCAACCCTGACGTACTCCACCTTTAAAGCGGTACCTGTTTCTAAATTTCCATGTCCTAAATCTATAGTTTTGTTTATTTTTATTATTTGTCATCTAGATTGAATCTAAAATACCAAAGACATTATTTTAGTACCACGAAACCATTTGAATAATTGGATAAATTATGGTTTACGTTTTCAGAAGAAGTGATTGTAAAATTTCAACATTTTTTTTTTCAAAAATTTACAAAACATTCAACACTAGAGAAACGCTCACTTCAAATTGCCTTAGTGGGAAAGAAAATGTAAGCCTACACAAAAATGGATGGTAGCTTAACTGCCACCCCTGTTGGTGTTTTTAACGTACTTTTACAATGAACTTTATTCCATTTGTAGACTCACTTTCTGAAAGATATGTTATTATGTTTAAAAGTACTTTTACACTTTTAACATGTTTAACCCACGAAATCTTACATACAGACCAACGTAAAAAACCTGTCAGACCAATTTTGATATATATTTAAAAGAGCTGATGATTTCTGTCTGTGGTACAGACTTTTGCGTCCTCTTAACAGCGTGCACCTGCATCAGTGGTGCGCCAGCCATCAATATTTCATCGAGGTTTTACTGATTAACACTTTATCACCTATTGTCGTCTGCTGGTAACTTTCGCATACAAATCGGACCCACGTCCTGCCCGACAATACTTCGGGCATGATCTGAATCCAAAAAGTTTGACACTGTGATTGTATTCCTGAAATAATTTTTCAAAAAAGTTGATTTTGAAAAAAAAACAGTAGACGCGTACGGCAAAAAAACGTGCAAAATTTCCCAGGAGGCAACAAGTTGAAGACAAATACATTTGTTAATAAGAATGGGCTAACCGAATTAAGAATGATGACAATATAATATACTATAATTCCAGCACAATGTTTTTATTGTTTCTTCGAGGGTTTTTTTTTACAAGTAAGAAATAATTGCTTCATTGTTGATAACATGAAAGAATTATTTCAAGATATACATATTGATAGTATTATGACATTTTAAGACAAATAAATTTTTTAACAAAATCTAATTGCTATTTTTAAAATCATATTTTATTTTACATTTGTATCAGACCATAATACAGATTTTTAATATTGTATTCTGTTCAGTTAAAAAACATGTACAGTTATCTGAATAGCTCTTTGAAACTGTCAGATATTGTACGTGGTCTCTCCTGTCAACAATCGTATTGCAACTAATTATCATTATACAAACTCATCATCATCATTCCTTTTATTTTATCTTATAAATTTTTATTTTTTCCATCTTCATCATGTTTAGTTTAATACCGTCTGACGCTAATGACCCACAAGGGTTGATGCGTCGTTAAGAACCAAACAAACAAACAAACAAACATCTTCGAGGATTTTGATTGGTCCGTTGGTAAAATTAAATGAATTTTACACTTCAATAAAAACCCGTGCGTATGAATATTTGATATCTGTCTTGATTTCACAGTACCTTATTGTTGTGTCCGAGATAAAACTTTCACCAGTTTGAACATAGTTAAATAGACGTTGAAAGCTCATTTGAAAGCCCTTACACCGTATGAGGGTGCATCTTAAAAGACCCAGGGGGAACTCTAAGAAATGAGCCCGATGACGAGGTTATGTGACGTCACTAACAAACAGTCACGTCATCGAAGAGAATCCTCATCAAAACAATGCCATGGCAACATCAACAACGAAATGTTTCAATACTGTTTGACACCGTCAAAACGAACTTTTTAGGTTAACGCTTATGTTCTACTAATGTGGGGATTTTAGGCAGGGACTTGTGAAGGTAAAGTTGTGCTTTTTAAACCTGTCATTCCGTGGAAGGGTCAAAATCTAAATGTTTTTCAATGAGCCCAGCAAGCTAAAGAAAACAATTACAAACTAAATGGAGTTGTTTTTGAGCTCATTCATATCCAAATACAGTGCAATTTTAATCATTATTTAGCAAAAATAAAGTTTTGAACTGACAGACTTTTCAAGATGGCTGCCCCATCTTTCATAGACAGTGGTTACGAACTATTTTCCTTCAGTGAGCTTTTAAATTTGAAATGTTGTCAACAACCCTTTACAAATGTGGTGTTTTGTTCCAAAGTTGGAATTATAAGGACTGAAATTTCGGGCTTTATTCAATTTGTGAGTGATTCGCCGGAGTATACACATCGATAAAAACTAAAAAATAAAATTTCACTTCTATAGTAAAAAAAATGAACGTTAACGTCCAAAGAGGTGACAGCTGAGCTGCCGTTGTTTTGTTTGATTTGATTCTTTACGTCCCATCAACAATCTTTCAGTTAAACAGGGACGGGTCTTCCTGTGTTGAACAAGTACTAAGCTAGGATAAATGTGTCTTGCTAAAGGACCACAACGCAGTGACGCCGGTGAGGCTTTAGGCACTCTACCACTGAGCCACTGCGCTCCCTAGCTGCCGTTGTTTTGGTGTAAATTTGTACGTACTTTCCAACTGAAACACTTTGAATCCAACATGTTTCTAGTGATATGTTGTAAAACATGTCTACCTGTTGTTACTGTTGTTATTCTATGTATCAATACAGTCAAGCAGCTAAAGTAGGGTAAAGTCAGGTAACTTCGGACATCAGGTTAATTCGGACATACGTTTGCAAACAGTGGAAATCCAGATGAGACTTATGAGCCGTCTCATCGGGATTTTCACTGTTTGCTTAGTTAATCATAGTTTTATTCCAATAATTAAAATAAGAAACAAGCAAGGTCGCTATCCGAATTTACCTAATGTCGACAATGTCCGAAGTTACCTGACTTTACCCTAATTAAGGCAATTGAAAGGTTACACGAAAATCAGAGACAGTTAAAGCTGTCATCAAATTTGGTATTAAGTACAGTTTACCATGGATAAGGTTGCAATGTTCACAATTACATTATCGCTGTAATCTGTTTTATGGGTTGATATTTTACAGTGGATACCCAAATGCATTTTACCAATTCTGTCAACTGAGCTGACAACGTTTTTATCTCAACATACTCAGTAGCATTTGAAGTTTAGGCTTAGGTTAATCTTATTTTTTCTGGTTGCTACTCATTTTTTCTTGTATTAAAGTTTGTTTTCATCACTTGTATTGGTTGACATCGCCATTCTTTGAAGCAGGAGATGACTTATAATATTAGGCGATTGCTTTCTGTCAGATCCTGTACCATTCAATCCTTGTACTGTAATATACTCGTCTAAAACAAATATAATATTGTTAAAACCAACGTTTATATAAAAAAAAACTAGACTGTCACGTGAGTGTTTTATGTTTTAATGAGACCTGGTATTTTGGTGTAGGGTTGGGTGGGGGCTTAGTACAAGAGCTACCCACGTTCTTTTTAAGGATAAAAAAAAGATTTCAGCGAACCTTGACCTACCTCTGTTGAGATACGAATTTAGAAGAAAAAACGGAAAATGAGGAATGAATCGAGGACCTCTCGCTTGTGAAGTCAGTGGGTTCAAAAGCGAGCGAGTATGATCAAAAATACCCCAATCAACCACTGCATGCCAACAAACGACACCGCGAGGAGAAGCCACAGAACACTAACTATCATAATTCATCAGCCAAGCTCTCTCTTCCCACATCAAGATGATTGCAAAACTAGAAAAAAGCAAATTACTGAATAGCAAAACAAGGACCAAACATAGAACCCCATAAGCAACAATAAACATGGCATCAACAACAGCTGAACCACCTCCTTAGAACGGACAGCAGCCTAAACCACCGGGGACTTAAAAAATAGTAAGTGAGTATGATCAGGAAATACCACAATCACAAACTGCAGACAACCCCGTGGCACCGCGAGGAGGAGCCGCTCAACCATCACAAGACACCAGGAAGACAAATTAAGCAAAGCAATCAGCTCTCTCTTCCCCATCAAGATGATTGCAATACTAGAATGGACATAAAGTAACGTACAACAAAACATAGAACAATTACAGACTCCCACAATGGGAGTAACAATTAACAAAAAGTCAACAACAACAGAACCACCGCCTTAGAACGGACAGCAGCCTAAGCCACCAGGGGGGCTTAAATGCATTTTACTGGTACCAAATCTTCGCCCTAGATTCTGCTGTTGTTGAAGTACAAGAAATGTTCAGCTCGCATGGAGGCCATCTAATTAATGCAATGTAACATCATGGAAAACACTCTAATCAAATTAACACTCCATTAAAACATTTTATTGTTACCAAAGTTTCGTCACAGATTCTTTTGTTGTTAAAACACAAGCGTTTTTAGGTCGCATAGATGCTTCCTAACTATTGCGATGCATCATCACAGAGAAACAATCTAATCAAATTAACACACTATGATGAAACGAAGAAAATGGCTCTAGGCTAACAGATAGTCTGAGCTTAAGAAAAACTCAAGTGACTCAGGTGAGTCACGGTGGTCCCAGCCAAATGCAAGCATAAGGCACTAACAAACCAATTAAAGCTTTACACCAAGGCCGCCATTGAGTCAGAGGGCCAGATGCCCCGTCGTGCAATTAAAGAGGAAATCATAGCTATAGACCATGATTGGGTTTACAACCAGACATGTTATATACAATCTCTTTATAATGTTTGATTATTCTTTTTGAATTGATCACTCAAATAAGGTTTTCCAACAATATTTTGAATTTAGAATTTAAAAAACTAAATCACCATAAAATGCATGTATTGGCTTTGATATGCACTGTTGCAGACGAGTTTTAAACCAATATTGTATTTAAAAACCAACTCTGAGTGTCTGTGGTAGAATTTAGAAAATGCTTTACGAATTTTATGATATCTAATACCTTGTTTTAAAAACTAAGCAGTCAAAATTTGGTTTCTGATGTTAAAGTCACAAACATTAGAAACGAGTAAGCTGCGAAACATACTATGGAAGCGAGAAATATCTTCATCATGAATTGAGCCGTGACATGTGATTTCCAACAATGTGGCATTTTGACAAGTGTAGACCCAGACGAGCTTGTGTCGTCTTCGTTTAAGCTTAGACACTCAAAATGATGTTCAGTTGGTAGCTTAACAGTCATAGAATATTTAAACGACTTGCAAAGGCTCTGATCAGTCTGCGCGTATGCGCAGGCTGGTCTGAGCCTCTGCTGGTCGCACATACCGCATTGTTGGAAATCTCATGTCACGGCTCAAATGGGAAATAAACTAATCTGACCCACCTTTTGCTCATAATTATACAGTACAAATGTAATTCAGGTCAAGTTAAGAGCTTCAATAATATTAGCTTGATGATTGTCAGAAAGAGACAATTTGGGGACGGTCTGATTGAAGTAAGAAAGGGGGCAATGATCAGGAATCGATACAATCAAGTACCACACCTGACCCAGGATACCAATTTGAAAGTAACAAACTCGCAATTAGACATCACAAACGAGATCCAAGAGGTCAACCCTTTCACAGCAGGTGACCACAAGGCAACAATAAACAAACGCGCACGAAAGCATGACAAACATTTGACAGATCCACAAAAGAAGTACCGCTTGAAAAACAGTGTAAATTTTCATTTTGAACTCTCAGAGGTGAACTTTTTCATGATAATTCCTGAATTTAGGATTTAGGTGCTACCATATTTCGCCAGACGATTGGTAAACGGATTATATAATTCTGATCAATAAGTCAATGAAATGAAACTAAGACTCAGTGCCTACATGCCTGGCTGTCATTAAAACAGAAATTAAGTTAACATTCTAATAAATATTTCACTATTGCTTTTCTTTATGCCATTGATCCCCCCTATGTTATATCATTCACCTATAATCAGATGAAACATGTAGAGCTAGGGATTAATCATTATCATGCTGAACTTTATGTACTACACTCCACCCACTTTGTTTTAAAGATGCCAGACTTATTCGTAGGCATAATGCTATTCCCTCGTAAATACGCGACCCTGGCGTGGGGCCTTTTTGAAACCAGTTCCAGAATTCGGACAAAGGGGGAGTTCCGCCCTATATGGAATTTACATAGGGTTCTGCCCACGAACGGAACTTTATAAAATTTTGTAGAAAGATTGTCTATTAGATGTGTGTTTTATTTGTGAGATATTTACCCATTCATCTATTTCAGTTGTTAAATTTAAATAATTTTAGATTTTAAAATTTAAAAAATGGACACCTTAATTAAAAGTGGTCTTAGGCGACAAGATTTTTGATTTTTCAACCTACTTTATTCTCAACATGATGCCTTATAATTTGTTATTATGTATGTATCATACATTTATTTCAATGTATAAAATAAACAAATCCACATCAATTTTGTTTGAAGGTACCCCTAAATTTTATATTTTGAAAATATTTTCGACAAATTAAATTGTCAATTTTGCCTAGTTGCTGGTCTTGTCAACCTATGAAATTTATATCAAATTTGTCAACACATGTGTTTGTTATAATAGTAAAATCACAAAAAAAAATAAAACCGGTAAAATGGAGTTTTCTGAATTTCAATCTTAATGGTCAAAATTGTGCAGGATGTAACAATAAAGATTTTATGTAAATTTCCAGCGGTATGCTCAATTTACATAGAGTTCTAATCTGCACAGGCATAGATTTTGATGATATTATGCAAATTGACTGTTTGGCTTATAAGTATTTTGTTTTCAATCGCTTTTCATTGATTGGTTACAACATTTGGTATTGTGTAGTATGTGATTAGAGGGGTACCCCCTAAATCAGCCCAATTTGCATCTATCCTAATCAGAATGTCTATAAATGATAATTATCAGAATAATCTGTGAGTTCTACCTAATGTGTGCGGTACATACATTACCATATCTATCACGTAAATTGTTTGAAATAATGTTTCTTTTAGAATATTTACTAAAATTCAGCTGTACAAATTGTATCAACAATGTTTGGGTATTAATTATGGTGTGTTACAGTTATTGTCAACATTTCCCATCTATATATAATTTGACTATATGTATAAGGATAATATTCACAACATTTGACGCCCGGAAATATATTTTGTTTAAATGGTAAGTAAGACTTTTGTTAAATGAATAAATATTATTGAATTCATCATAAATATTTATGCCCAGATTTACAGAATTGTTTAATATGTCAGCATTATGATTATGAGGTCATTTGAGAATCAAATTCATGATTCTATAACCATGATGGAAATAACAGCACAAAGACTGTTTCACATCGTCTAATGCCAGATGTTCAGTATATATACATTCAAAATTCGCAAAGTGTTTCTTGATATTTGAAAATTCATTTATAATCTTAAAAAGTATCATTTTTATTTTCATCAACTCCATTTCTATTTATTGTAGCAGTTTTAAAGCTTTTGTTGGAATATTAATGATTCTAAATGAGGTTTATGATAAGTATTTTTGGATACGCTTTTGAAATGTTTTGGCGGATAGAATTTTAATGCAGGAGAAATAACCACAATCAATACCAATTAAGATACAATGCAATTCAAATAAGATTCTGTAAACCATTTATTAAAATGTACAAATTGAGTTATTAAGGGACTGCAAAATAAGGATACTATTTAAATAATGTGGGAAAAATGGATCATTCCATAATAGAAATAAACTATAAAGTTTTAAAACTTAAGACTCAGTTTCATTCAGTCTCTGCATGCCACTAAATCGAAATTGCTGCAGCTCTTATGCCTCCTAGCACTGGCTTAAATAGTCTTCTACTTTCTGCTGAAACTAAATATTCCAGAAGGACCAGAATATGAGAAAACAACACTTTATCAATGTACAGGGGAAAGTTTAACCCAATACAGAGACAGCTGGTGTGAAATCCAAGTTTTCTGAAAAAAGAACCTACCAAAATAGTGAGAAGATACACAATTTCTTAAACACTTGACCCGGTTTCACTTAGCTTATAAGAATTAGTGATAAGTATGCATATAGTCCTGAACCAATTTTCCCTCAATATTTGATTCGGAGGGACATAAGATAGAGGAAATTCTAGGTGCAACAGGAACATAGAATGTAGATGAAGACGATTAATTACCTAGCAAAAATCCTAATCTGTTTGATTTTTTCAATGGCTGAAAGACATTACGATCATAACCGCCTGATGGCTTCAGTCCAAAAATAATGTGGAAATCAGTGGAAGATCAATTCACAAATGATACCTGCTGGATATCCACCCGTACAACTAAGTTCTAGACCAAGTGCTACTTATCAAGTGCTGCTTACAAAAATGCCAGTTTTATGCTATTGAATTAGCTAAAACTTCTGACACCAAAAATATTTTGGACCTAATTTGGATGAAGATACTAAATAGTGATAGTCAATGCGTTTTTAGAATAACACAGGTGGAAAAACTGCGGTTTGTAAGACCTAACTGGAATATTTTATTTGAAATCACTAAAGAATCAAAACTGACTTAACTCATTTCATGCAAATTATAACAATTTTACCGGTGTCCAAATTTTATGAAAATTTACATGCATAAAGAGGATGTATTTGACCTACTTTTCTGAAAATATTATGGGTTGACAAAAACTGGATCATGGTAAATATTAGGACAGAATCCCCTATAGACACTAACTTAAGTGTTCAATATGGGGATAATTCAACTTTTGATGGGTCAGAAAAAAATTATCTAGATGTATTCATATGCATCAATGGTAGTAAGGTATACCCTGGAAAGTCTTCTTTCATATTCCATTCAAAGAATGTAGCAGTCAATAATGTTAATGATTTGAGACTGATATTTAACAGGTCATATATTAGTACAAAGAGGGTGTACATTAAGGTGCCCACCTGTGGCCTAACAGCCTTCGAAGAATGAAATAATTTCATTTTTGTAGTTGTTATAACATAGGTATTCAACATACAAAATATCATCGAAATCCATGCGCAGACAAGAAGTTTTTTTTTATTTTTCTCTTTATAAGTCAATGTACATATGTGACGCCAGGTGTAGGTGATTTACAGATCAGTATCATAATTAAAAAAATAAGTAGAGGTCTACAAGGTGATGCTTCATATATGAAAAATACAAATGCTCTAGACCCTGTGGGTTCAGACAAAAATATGCTTTAATGTTTCCCTATATAAGCATATATAACTCATGTGACTCTGAGGCAGGCCCCTGAACAGACTCTATGGCGAAAATTTGCAAAATATATTCAAGTTCCGGTAGCCACTGTTGCCGTGATTCTTTTGTTGTTGTTGTTGTTGTGGGGTTTTTTTATTTATCTTTGTATGGTCCTTCTTTTGTTATGCATTTCTTAACGTTCTTTCTAGTTTGAAATAATATTGCTGATAGGCCTTGAGCTGGCTATAGACCCCCTCCCCCCCCCCCCCAGGGGGAATTTTGTACACTATGATTTTCTGAAACTACATTATATAAGACACAAAATAAAATATTTTAGCCCTCTGAGAGTGGCAGCGTTAACGTGTAACAACACGTTATATACGTTACCCCCCCCCAAAATAGCATTAAACGTCCCTGATAATGTCTCAACCATGACATGTTCGTACATATATGCATGCTGACACAGGTTTATTAACTTCTTATATCACAGTTACATATTTTTAGTATTAATTTTATAAATGTCTTCAGTAATTACCGTTGTATACGTTACTTAGTGTTTCCTGCGTTATTTCCGAGTATCAGTATGGTATTTAGTGACTATACGTGTGTTACATCTGTCACAGAATATAGTAACTCTATAAGGCTGCTACTTAAATGATTTAAAGTTCTTTATTATGGTCGCTTACACTATTTTTCAGGTCCATGTTATGTATGTTACCTTCAAAATAGCATTAAACATTTAAGTTAATGTCTCTAACAAGCCCTGTTTATACTTTTTTGCATGCTTGCACAGGTTTATGTACTTCTTTTAACAAGGTTTACCTATTTTAAGTATGCCTTTAATAAATGCCTTGAGCTTTAACTGTTATATGTGTTACCAAATAATACATAAGTTATTCTGAGTATATGTATAGAAGTTATTGACAATACATGTGTAAAGTCTGTCAGAGTATTTTGAAAATTTATAAGGCTGAAATAAATTGAAGTTCCTTATTAATTTATGGTGACTTAAACTAATAATATAATGTGATCTATCAACCTTAGCTGTTTGCTTACATAAACAGTATAGAAACCATGCATTCAAATCAGAAGTTCTGAAAGACAGTCACTGTGAAACAGCTCAGTTCTGGGCAAGGTATATAGATATGATTCAGATGGTGTTGACACTGATAAGGGCTACAAGGAAAACAACTTTGAATTGCATGTCATCTCTATTTGTATGCCTTGTTCCCAATGTTCATTGCAAACGATCACAACAACTACGCACAATATGTACCTGTGTAACTGATAACACTCATAAATTTGATACACATCGCAGATGCAAAGAACTTCTCGAACAAAATGGGTTTAGTGTGTCACAACCATTGGTTCTTTGCTTGAGAAATGCTTTTGACATAACTATCAGGCAAACAATAAAGAGGTATTATAGGCTGATGAAATATAAATCTGCTCAGATGCAAAGTAGAATGAGTACTAGAGGTAGTTTCAGGCTTCACCAATCCTTTTAGTTCTAGTTTTGAAGACAATGAACTGTACTTTTTGTCTTTCAGTGCGCCTGCTAAGCCGGGCATAGCTAAGGATCTTATTGAGGCTGATGACATTGGCAGGGAGGCTGTTGCAGACTCCATTGACTCACTTTTAGTTTAAAAAAATCTGTCTTTCACATCCCCCATAAAATGCTACAAGCTTATAAAGTTTTGATGCTTGCGAGGTCAAGCAAGAAGAAATTGCCCAATTTACAAAACGTAAACAGCCACATGAGAGCTTAAAGGAGCGTCTTTGGTCAGCATGACCTTCTTTCTATTGGACATAATGTTGAGCTTGAGTTGACACTGCCATTTCTTCTGGGACCTGTACCATGGTCATTGTCAACTTCTGATAGAATTTCCACCAAAACTGACAAGTCCAAACTTCAGCATGGCTTGCAATCACACATTAAACCAACATTAGATTGGCCATGTAGTGCTGCACATATCGTTGATGTTAGTGCCGTAACTACAGAGCATAATAGCTTTTCCTGTCACATTCATGGATCTGATGGCACCAGTATTCAACCAGGCACTAAAGGCAAGGCATGTTTGTTTTGTCACTGATACATTTATACAATGTATAAGCGGCAGTCTATAGTCTTACAAACATTCTCACAGAGGATAACCTGGGTGTTTTGCTCAACAATGGTGTATGCAACAAAAGGTGCACCTTCTGAATGTCAACAGCATTGGCCAGAAAATGGGGAAGAGATCTACAGTAATACACTGTTTAACAGATTGTGACACTACCAAAGTGCCGATGTGTTTGTACCACGGAAAGGTTATTCCTGATAGACAACCCCTCCCCCACTAGTTCATCAACATTCTAAGAAGGGTAGAAAAACAAATAAAGAATTGCTCTAGGCACTCATCAGTGATATGAAGCCTTAACATGTGCTATTTATATAATTGTTAATAAGCTACAGTACAATATGTTTCTGAAAAAAGTACCTAAGTCATACTCACATACTGACTATTTCAAATGGCATGAACATGAGCTTACCTCCACCCTGCTTTTCTGTCCTTAAGATGTACATGCAAAGATTGAACTATCAAACCTTCCCATGAAAAAAGTGAGGCTTTCCAGATATGGACAAAATGTGTGGAAAATAAATGGGAAGGACATTGAGTACCTCTGGGTGAAAGAAATCTTAATTGTACCCTAACAAAAGATCCACAGAATTATATTTCACATTTTGTGTGATATGGGGTTACCATGTTCAAAACTCAACAACTCAAACCTTATAAAAGATAGAAACATAATATTTGCAGTTTTCAAAAGGTACATAAACATTCTTTAATACAAAATGAGTAGTAAGCACATTCACATTAAAAAATATCAAACTATATTAGTTTCATAAATCATTTATATAGGAATAATAAGAAAAAGTAACATACGTAACACTTTGGGGTGCATATTTGTTTTCAAAGGTCCATATCTGTGATGCAAAAATAGCCTACTTGGATGATATAGTCAATTTAGAAATCTTACCTTATGGTTTGCACTTTTCAGAAGTCATTTACTAAAATTATCAAAGATGTTGATGGGTAATATATGTAATTGGCCGTTACAGGGTAATAGTGCCATTGCCAGAGTGCTGGCATATTGCAAAATCCTTGCAAGATAAATCTGATAGAGGAGTAATAAGTTGTTTAGGAAAATTCTTCACAACCCTTGGATAAAATATGAAGATTTGCTCTAGAACTTCTATCTGATGGGTTTTCTTTGATCTTTTAAGTTGTTTTAGGAAAATTCTTTACAACCCTTGGATAAAATATGAAGATTTGCTCTAGAACTTCTATCTGATGGGTTTTCTTTGATCTTTTAAGTTGTTACTCGCACATTGCACTGAATGTTACAAACTTTCCATGAGTATTATGTCAACTATATTTGAAGTCTCTATAAAAGAAAAGAGGGTTTATGTAGTTTATGTTTTGAGTTACTTCCTCAGCAAATGAGCCAGAGTAAAAAGAAGTACATGGACCTGGCCAGCATGCAAATAAGTACAAGCATGTCATGTTGGAGACCATATCTTGAATGTTTAATGGTATTCAGAGAGTAACGTATGTAACCTGGGCTGTAAAATAGTGTAAGTCACCATAATAAGGAACTTTAATTCATTTGAATAGCAGCCCTATAAATTTACTACATGTATATTCACTGACGGATGTAATACATGTATAGTCAATAACTGCCATACTGATACTTGGAAATAACATATGAAACACTAAGTAACATATACAACGGCTAAAACTCAATACATTTATAAAATAAATGCTAAAATTATGTAACTGTGCTATAAGAATTCTGAAACCTGTGCCAGACCTTTAAACAAGTGTGAATATGTCAGGTTGGAGACATTATCAGGAAAATTTAATGTTATTTTGCGGGTAACATACGTAACATGATGTTACCCGCTAACGCTGCCACTCTTAGAAGGTAAACTTATTTCATTTTGTGGCTTATATAATGTAGTATCTGGAAATCATAGTGTACGAAATTCCCCCTGGGGGAAATGGGGTATATAGCCAGCGCGAGGCCTGGATAATTACATTTTACATTTTTCTGTGATATGGGGGTACCATGTTCATCATCTAATAACTCAAAAAGTATATAAGATAGAAACGTAATGCTTGCAGTTTTGAAAAGGTAAATAAACATTCTTTAATGTAATACCAAATTAATGAACATAAACTGGTTTCAATAAAATTTAAGACAAACTATATTAGATGCATTTATCATTTAAAAGGGGGTTCAATGAAAAAATGTAACATACACTACATCGGGGGTGACTAAATTTGTTTTCAAATGTCATTATCTGTGGCCCAGTAATAGCTTATTTAGAAAATATAACCAATTTGGAAATCTTACCTTATCTTTTGCACTTTTCTGAAGTCTTAAAAAGAATTTTAATTATCAAATATTTTGTAGGGTAACGTATGTAACAGGCTGTTACAGCTTAACGCTGCCATTTTCAGAGGGCTCACATGTTGCAAAATCCTTGCAAGACATTGGGCTTCAAGAAAAATACGGTCTACAAAATTCCCCCTAGGGGGGAGGTAAACCATATCCAGCCAGTGGCCTATGAGGAAACGAGAGTTTAAACAAACTAGTAACTGAGCTTGATAGTGAAACTACTATTCCTGATTCTAGAGATTGTAAGGACTCTTAATATTGCTATCAATCTGCTGATCATATATTGTCACTGGGGATTTAAAAAATACATTACATGTTCAACCCTTCTCTTCTAGAAAAAAATTATCAAAATTGGGGGGGGGGGGGTAGCACTACACGACCTACAAAATAAGAACAGTTGAAACTCATTGCTGCCTTGGGGTAGTGATGCTTAGCTCAAATACTAAGTATTTTCTTTAAAGCCAGTGTTCTTAACTGAACACAACTTTGCAGAGTAGTCTTTTAATAACCCTCCGTATACTAAAAACGAAATGGCAGGAATGTAATTGTTGCAAAATGTCCACAGCCAAGATTATAAGACAATAGGACTGTAAAATTCATATGAGCGATCCTCTTGGCATCTAAGCCATCTTGTTACAATATTACCTGGTAGAGGTGCGTAGTTTCGTGTTGTGGTGTCATTTCTACAGCCAGACATATTACTTATTTGAAATATCTTAATGATCTACCAGTGCATTTTAGATGGCTTTTAAAATTAATTTTCACATTCAAAAGGAACTAATATGTAAGGAGTTTCCAGTATTTAGGTGTTAGCTATTTGAATTCTTAGCTTAAAGATAGGCTTACAAAAAGGTTCCAACAGCATGGAGATTTTCATAAGCTTACATTGAATAAAAGTTTTCTTATTTGAATAGAATATTGTCAGGAATTAATTGTATGTATAACGGCAGTAAAATAGTGTTATCATTCTATAATAGACTGTAGATTTTCATGCAAATCAAATATCTATGTGTCGTGATCCACATCTTAATTAAGGGTGAGGTTGGCGCCGTTAAACCGGTTTAAGCCCTCCAGTAAAATATTTTACTGACCGTTCCAAGGCGGTACTTCTTTTGTGGATTTTTTATGTTTTTGTTCTGTCTTGTGTTTGCTATGTCTTTGTGCGCGTCTGTTTATATGTGCTTTGTGGCCACCTGCTGGGAAAGGGCTGACCTCTTGGCTCTCGTTTGTGGTGTCTGAGGTGAGTTTGTCACTTTCCCATTGGTATCCTGGGTCAGGTGTGGTACTTGATTGTATCGATTCCTGACCTTTGCACCCTTACTTACTTGGATCACCTTGTCTACAGGAAACCTCATTGTGTTGCATGCCAACAACAAAGGCACTGATAAAGGCGCGGATGCACAGGCTGATCAGCACATTTGCTGTTCCCTTACTAGAAAGAAAAATTACTTTAACACGCTTCAGACTCAATTTTTGTGTTCTAGCTAGTCTTTGTTGTACAGACTGGTTTGGGTCTTCCCAAAGACAAGATTTCTAGCATCTTCGCAAGCCAAGGGTATTACCCTTGCGACGATGGTTTCCAAGTGTCGATGATGGTCCATCCCACATTATTTCGGCTATCCAATCACGGTAAATCAGTATTTGAAGCCCAGGGGATGTGGTACTCTCATTTTTCTTCTTCATACGTAGGCTGGGGCCCAGCATCTACCGCTCACCCCCAGAAATATCAGGAATTTTAAGCACTCCAAAAATATATTTGCAATTTTAGCAACCCAAAAATATATCCCCCATTCTGTACCTTGACCATAAGAAAAGACCATAAAATGCAGAGAATATAGTCCAATTTGTGATGACCCAAAAAATATCCAAAAAATCTTCATACCACAAAAAATATTCTTTTATCTGAAAAACCCAAAAATATTGAAATTCAAAATGTTGGACCCAAAAAAAAGGCCCGAGCCTATGTATGTATGAAAAAATCAGACTACCCCCACCGATTTGAGGCAGTACATGGAATTTTGGTATACTTATTACATAGGCGAACAGCCAAGGCTCGGGTGAACCTGTTCCTTTGTAATTTCCCTGATAGCAAAGTTAATGAAGGTATACACCAAAAATTAGACCTCTACTCCCACTTTCTAGTTGGACATGTGCGTTAAAGAGTATGGGGTGTTATGGGTGCGGTGAAGTCAGGTATCCCACTTGGTCGCTATTCGGGTCTTTTTAAAAGTGTTCCGTGTTTCCATGGAATCTGAATCAGATTCCATGGAAACATGGAACACTTTTGATTTATCAGAAATTATGAAATTATTATTGATACTATGCGCTAAGTCGGCTAGTAGTTTTAATTCTGTCTAATCCAATTATACCCAGAAATCATCTCCAAGCGTGAAACACCTGATCGATAATCATTTGAAAAATTAAAAAGAGAAAGAAATAGTGATTTCAAACTACAGCCTTGGGAATAGAGATACATGCAGCGTCTAAAAGACAAGTCAGACGTGTAAATCGATCAAATTTCTCAGCCTAGATCGTAATATGCAACATGGCCACAGGACTTGTTAGGTAGATACAGCGGGGTTTCTTTCTGTTCCCCTGTTCTGCCTGGTGACGCATGTTGTGATTACTCATTCGAGTCGCAGTGGCACAATCTCAATGAGTAACAACAAGACTGAGTTTATTGGAGAATTACGTTTAATTATCCACACATTCAATATTCTACTGTTTTAGTTTTCAAATAGTTGTCCGGATCATGCATGCGGCTTGGAGTAGCGCATGAAGCAGGACAAACTTAATGGCCAAAAGGATATTTGAAATGGAAAAATAGCGCATATCTACAATCTAATCGGCTAAGCATGATCTCTCAGCAGAAGACCGATTCCAGTGGCAGACGAGCGGCGAAAACGATCGACAGCAGTTCGGGTTAACAAGAGCAAAATGCGCATACTATTAGTGGAAAAGCTACTATAGGAAAGAGAGATGATGTTAATTATTAATTACAATCAACAAGTACCGAGGAATCCGCTTCAGGATATAGTGCCACAGAGAGAAGCGATACTGAGCAGACTACAAAAAACAATATCCCGCTCGTGGGACAATACTATGCAATAATGCCTTGACGGAGACGGTTGTAACCCAATGTAGGCGTAGTTTAGACGGATTTTGTATTGTCGTGTATTTGTGTTTTGTGCATAAATGTGACAGTATTTGTTTGTCGACGCCAATTACTTGTGAAATAAATACACTTTTATGGAATTATGGAATATTTAAAAGTTGCATTTATTCAAGTTTGTTAATAACACGTTGAATTCCAGAAAAGCTGTGCCAAAGGATGGAAATTGAGATTGGAGACTTTTACCATTTGCCTTTTATTTGTATTAAAACTCGTTTTCAGTGCATGTAAATTATTTTCGGATCTAGAATCTCTTCTTTGAGAAACAGAAGACAGAAATGAATGATGGAAATGACAAACCCAGTTACCTTGCTTCAGAGGAGGGGGATAAACTCTCAGAAAACCCATCAGACGCCACTGTCCCGGGCTCTGCAGAAACACTTAGTGCAAAGTCTATCAACTCCTCGGTCTTGGAGGAAGAAGACCGAATCATTCTGAATGTGGGTGGTGTGCGCCATGAGACACATTTGTCAACATTGCGCAACATCTCCAGCACGCGACTTTCACGGTTGGCTGAACAACACATGTTCGGCGGAATTAAAAAGGAAATGTACTTCTTTGACCGACATCCCGCAGTCTTCAACTCTGTTATCGACTTCTACAGAACAGGTAAGACAGAGTAAAATGTTTGAGCATTGGCATTTATCGCATATGCACAAAATCCTCCTTTGGTCTCCCGTACTGACGTATTCAGCGGGGATATATCCCTTACTTCCACAATTGTCTATAAATGCAAGCAACGGACTCGTCTGCATGAGCTTTTGACTGCTTGTCGATGCGATAAGTACCAAAATCTTGTGAAATGGCAGGTAACTTCGGACATCTGGTAAATTCGGACATGCATTTGCAAACAGTGGAAATCCAGATGAGACGGCTCCTTATGAGCCGTCTCATCAGGATGTTCACTGTTTGCTTTGTTGATTTATTTTTTATCCAAATAATCAAAATATGAAACAAACAATGTCGCTGTCCGAATTAACCTGGTGTCCGAAGTTATCTGACTTTACCCTATATGCGTCATTATGTCTTTGTCCAAAATTAAACTTTTATGTGTAAGTCACAAGCTATCTACTGCAAGTGATATGTTTATCTAGAACAAAGCATATAAATTCTTCTTACATGTAGTTTTTTTCCAGTCATACCATTCTACCATTCGCATGACATATCAAATCATGTTTTCACCACATGTATAGTTCTGACACAAAGATGTGACTTGCTACAATTGTGGCTGGCTTTTTAACTCTGAGTCAAACGAGAGTGTCCCATTTGATGCCTACGAAGCGACCTATCACCTAACAGTATACAAAGTTTTCGGAAACATGAGTCTTGTTTTATTTTAGCCCCTGCAGCATATGATATCGTTCACTATCCACTGAAAAGCGCCGAAAAATTGCGCAAAAGCACTTTATGCCACATAAGCTGTTAATAAGAAGGTTTATGAGCAGGTCAAATGTCATGCTCATGTGCCAGGAATTACCACAGTCATATATTACAGACCAAACCATGGCACCATGAAAAAAGGCATCAGTACACAGACAAACCAAGACGAAAACATTAATGCAAGAACACTAAAACTAAAGCATCTCTCTCTCTCTCTCTCTCTCTCTCTCTCTCTCTCTCTCTCAATGGTCTGATTGCAAAACTAGAAAGGACCTTAATAACTATAACACAAAACCAGACCCAAACATTAAATACGAAAAATACGAGTCCTTTGATTAGCTAGGGATCTTTCATGCGAAACAAACATCTATGTGTCTTGAATAAGGATGAGGCTGACCTTTGAAAATTTTAAGCACTCCAGTATTTTTTACTGCCCGTTCCAAGGCGGTGCTTCTTTTGTGGATCTTTTTGGTATTTGTTTTTCGTGATCGGCTTTGTCATACTGTCTTGTCTGTTCCTTGAAGCCTTGTGGTCACCTGCTGGGAAAGGGCTGACCTCGTTGTTCTCCTATGTGTGATGTTTTCTTGTGTTTTTGTCACTTTCCCATAATTCATATGGTGTCCTGGATCAGGTGTGGTACTTGATGTATCGAATCCTGATAAGTGCCTTCTTTATTAAATTTCTATGCGCAGACATGTCTGCTTTCCTTTTAGAGCATTATTACAGATCATCACTACCCTGTACTACGAATAGTGTCACCATCATAGCCGTTGTTACAGGTAACACGGCAGACAAATCAGATTTGGTGAATAAAAATATACTCTTGTCTACGCGAGGCCGAGCCCTTTATCTGCCTTGAAAATCGTAGTTTGTCAGTGTTTACTGTTTACACCAAATTGAATTCTTTGTCTGAAAATGAGTAATGCCTGTAAATTTTGATTTGCAACTATCATCACTTAGTTCAATAAGCTATTATAGCGGTTAACTTAAGAATCTTTAATGTGTACTTTGGCCAGGCCCCAAATAAGAGTGAGTAACTGAAAATTACTTATTTATTTCTCAACCAAAACATATGTTATTGGTACTCAAAAGAACCGTCTCGGTGAGACGGTTCTTTTGAGCACCCAAAACACATGTTTAAACTTATGAATAAGAAATAATCGCAATTCCACAATTTTTTTTTTTTTTTTTGGTTAAACTTGCCCTATGCTTGGCATACATTGGCGACCAAGATGAAGTGCACAAAATGTTGTATTTCATGCGGGGTTCCTAAGATATAGGGTTATTGGTTTGTCTTTGTTTTGGTACGCATTACTTCATGTCCTTTTCTGGGTTTGCAATCATCTTGACGAGGAAGAGAGAGATCGTTGCTTTGCTTTCATTCTCTTTGGGACGTATTGTTGTTGTAAATGTTCTGTGGCTCTTCCTCAAGGTGCCATGGGTTGGTCTGCAGTGTGTGATTGTGGTATATCCTGATCATACTGACTTACTTTTTAGTGAAGTAGTGTGTGCTATCACAGTGGCACTATTCTAAATTAAAATAAAATTCAAACTCAAATTTATTGATTCTCTCAGGCTAGTTTACTATCAACCTATGGAGCTGATACATATATTGACACAAAAGAGGTTCGTGCATTAAGAGGCTATTTTGGCCCCAAATAATAGTTGCTCTTCACGTGTACAAGTTTCTTCTTATTAGTTGATTAGAACAATAGCCAAAGTGTAAAATTCTGACATTGATTCGACTTTTACGGTTGCTATGGTAACAAAACTGGCCGACAAAATAGGCTGACAAATTTGGAGCAAATTTGAGACATGTAACAGAGGAATTAATATAGAGCACAAGCAAACACCAAAAAAATATTTCAACAGATGATGAAAAATATCACGACACGCAATATATTAAAAGTTTGTTGTTGTTTTTTTGCATTTGCTTGTGCTGATATCTAATTCTTAAAAGATCGGTCTCCAAAAACCTCAAATTTAGCCTAAAATGTCAATTTCTCTATTTTAAGCCTATTTTGTCGGCCATTTTGGTTACCATAGCAACCGGTAAAAGTAAAATAAATGCCAGAATTTTAAACTTGGGCTATTCTTCTAATATTCCATTAAGATGAGATTGGTTAAAAAAAACTTTCATTTTTTTTGCTCTAGAGGGGACAAAACTGCCCCTTAATGCACTTACCCCTTTGTGGCGTAGAAAAGGGAGTGCATACGTATGACATATAGGCCATACAAGGGTAACAAGGAGTTAGATTCGGAAACAATGTGGTACGTGCGACCAGCTAAGGCTCAGACCAGCCTGCACATACGCACAATTCGATCAGAGCCTTTGCTAGTCGTTTGAATATTCTATTATTGTTAAGCTACTGAATGAACAGAATTCGCAGTTAAGCTTAAGAGGTGGCTACACAGGCTCGTCCGAGTCTATTCATGCCAATGTACCAAATTGTTGGAAATCTCATGTCGCGGCTCACATTATTTTATTTGAATACTTAGGTCATACAGTTAGATTGCCCTCATAGAACCACCAAAAAGTAATTGAGTATGATCAGGAAATACCACAATCACACACCGCAGACCAATCCACTGCACCGTGACGAAGAGTCACAGAACATTACAGTAGCAAGACATACGTAAGACAATAAAAGCATTTATCAACTCAAATTTCGATGATTTTATTAGACAGTACATTTGTTAGATTTAGGGCCTCTAACAAAATAAATATCTGTTCCTTGAAATAATTTTGTAAAATATTCCATTGTTCCCGTATATCAGTATAGCTTCCTTCAGAGAAACATTTAGAAACATGTAGAGAATCACATACATTTTTGTAAACTCTGCATGCTTGAATAAAATAAATCAATTAGCATTCGAGTCTAATACCAGACAGTTGACAATCTTAAGGCGGTACTGCTTTTGTGGATCTTTTATGTTTTTTTTCTGTCTTGTGTTTGCTATGCCTTTGTGCGCGTCTGTTTATATGTGCCTTGTGGTCACCTGCTGAGAAAGGGCTGACCCATAAGCTCTCGTTTGTTGTGTCTAACTGTGAGTTTATCACTTTCCCATTGGTATCCTGGGTCAGTTGTGGTACTTGATTGTATCGATTCCTGATCTTTGCACCCTTATTTACTTTCATATTTCATCAGAAATGACGACTGTTCTAAATCTTAATGGTACATTGCTCTTAACTTTTCTATATACAGATACTATGTTAATTTATGACATTCTGGTGTTTAGTTTAGATTTCCGTCTATGCATGTTTTGGAAAACTCTTAATGTCTGAAAATCTTAGGTTCCCCTAATACAAAAGATTACTAAAATCATTTCTAGGATTACCGCCAAAATGTTATTCCTTTAATGGCAACCTAATGGCAACCTTACTTACTCACACTTTCTCGTCAATAAGTCCACTAAATCAACAATAAGCTGTTCTTTAGTCATATTTACACAGAAATAAATGTACTTTGATTTCGTACCACTTTCAATTACTTTTTTTCAAAAACATTTATAAATTGTATTTATTTTTAAAAAAAAATGTTTCTAAAATAAGCCAAATAAACATGGCTTGCATTTCTGTTAGATATAAATATTATATAACTAGATGTAAACAATAAATTTTATGTTGAATCTTAAGTCAAAGGTAGTGATGGCAGTATAATAACAATATTTTGAACCTGGACAGTTCTTTGCAAATTTATCAAATACGCATGTCTTTTCTTTTTTCTTTGAGGGCCCCAAGGAAGATTGATTCGTCAATTGGGTTACCCTCACTAAATAAAGTCGTTACTTACTTACTTACTTACTTACTTACTTACTTACTTACTTACTTACTTACTAATGGCAGCTTTTCTATAATGGAATCATCACTGTATAATAAAACTTACTATGGCGAATGGCTCCATCAAATATGTAATGTGTTGCCATGCCTTTAGAAGTGGTGTAAAAAGTACCTAATTTTAAACGTGAGATGATAGATTTTAAAATTAAAGTATCAGGATTTGTAATTTATTTATGAAGAAATCTTGTTTTCTTAGCACAGGTTGTTTCCGCTTGGCTAGAGTATCATTTAAACTTTCCAGGGCCAAGCAATGTCGCAATAAACTGTCACGAAATTTCTAGTGAGTGGCCGCATTCGATTCAGGGTGTTTGCCCAAAGAAGGACTTTTTCTAAAACAAAAAGAATATCATATGATTAGATACGTACATAATATAGGTAGGCTGTAAATTGGTAGATGGATCTATGACGTCTGTTTCCAGAATAATAATCTGAGTGTTTAACAGCCATACAAACCGTAAACTTTTTTGAGTTTAAAGATAAAATGATTTGATTTTTTCCCTTTCTACGGCATGAATTTGCAAAAATTATTACTATCAGAATCGAATCTTTAAATTACTTTAAAGAGGGAGTATTTCGCTCTAGAATTTCTACTGATTACGTTCGATTTTATTGACTTTAATCTAATTCATCTTGATGATACTATGGCCTTTTGTGTGCTACAATGTATACGTCGTATTTGTTGGATTTTCATCAGACATTCTCCAGTAAGGTGAAATTCCATGTCTGAAAAGTCACCCATCAGAAAGCAGCAGACAAGTTTGAGTCTGAGTCTTAGTCTGAGTCAGTTCTCACGGAGTGAATTATTTATTGGTCAGAGTATGAAATTCCACTGCAATGCATTGTTATAAAATCAATCATGTAATTGAATGTTGCGTAAATTAACGCGCCTCATTATTCATTAATTGCTTTTTCATTGAAAGTTTGCTCTGCAGGTCGTCAAATATGGCAGCTTTGTTCTTTCATCGATATACTGAAAACATGTTACAACAGTAGAAGCTTCGCGTAAATCTCACTGCCGTACTGCAACCACATTCATAACCTGTGTCGCCTTGGCGAAACGCAGGTCTAGAAGTGGGTCCACTCCGTCCGTCCGTCTGCATAGCAAACGAGAGGGTAGAGCGGGGGTTGTTTTGTATTAAGACGTCCGTTGGTCCACGAGACTTTTCGGTTGTCTAGTTTGTAAAATGTGTAAAACCTAAGATTTCATTTTTATATAATTGAACTTTGTATAATAATTGTACGCACATTGAAGATGTGGACCTTTTCTTTTGTGCATATTTCATGAATATTTACTCATTTTGGGGATTGTTGAACTTAGACATTTTCCGTCAAAATGCTTAGATGGTGTCTTGTTTATGTAATCTGTAACTCCAACAGTTTTCATTCCTTTATATTTAAACTTTGCATTATGATTGTTCACAAATTGAAGACGTGCAACCCATATTTCACACTTGATAAATATTTTCTCATGTTTGAAAGGTGTTATGCTTAGAGGTTTTTCCATCCGAAATGCTTAGGGTGTCTGGTTTGTTTAATCTGTAACTCCAACAGTTTACATTCTTTTTATTATACCCACCGCAAACTTTGTTTGTAGGGGTTATACTGTTTTCACGTTGTCCGTCCGTGCGTCCGTCCGTCCGTCCGTCCATCCGTAACGCTTTGTTTCCTTAATAACTCAAAGAGTCATTGCTGGATTTTCATCAAACCTTGCAAACATGTTCATATATGCAAGACAAATACTTTAGATAAAAAAGTAAGGGCTAGGGGCCAATTCTATTAGAGTTATTTCCCTTTGTAGTTCTAAATGGCTTTTAATATAGTGCTTTATGCTTATGCTATTATAGACCATACACTGGCCGATCAACTCCTACCACAGCTTTTGATAGAACAATTTGATACTTTTTCTATACAATGTAGACACATTGAACATATGCATGAAGGAGTTTGGTTCACAAAAAATAATTTTGTCAAAATGACAGCTGTGAGAACTTAGACAATTATTCCCTTATATGGCTTTTGTATATGCATGGATAGTGTCTTTATGGGCAGATCAAGTCCTACTACAGCTTTTGATGGAGCAATTTGATACTTTGCCGACACAATGTAGACACATTGAACATATGCACGAAGGAGTTTATAATTTTTGTTTGCACAGATTCTACTGAAATCTTCTTATCAAAACTAAGGTCTTCTTGTTTGAACTATAACTTGCCAAGTTTTTTCACTGACTCTTACTGTGCGGGGGGTATCTAATAAGCATTGCTTATTGACTTTTTTCACTTATATTCAAACTTTGCATGATGATTGTTCACAAATAAAAGATGTGGACCTCCTATTTTGTGTGCATTTGATAATATTTTATTATATATTTGGGGGTGCCGAGGTTAGAAATCATTAAGTCAACACCACCGTTGTGTAATCTGTAACTCCAACAGTTTACATTCTTTTTATTAATATTCAAACTTTGCATGATGATTGTTCACAAATAAAAGATGTGGACCTCTTATTTTGTGTGCATTTGATAATATTTTATTATTTGTTTGGGAGTGCCGAACTTAGAAATCATTAAGTCTACACCACCGTTGGGCTGCTTACATTGTGTAATCTGTAACTCCAACAGTTTCCATTCCTTCTTATTCAAACCTTGCATACTGATTCATATTGATGATGTGCAACTGCTATTTTTGCAGTTTGTTTTGTTGTTCATGATCTGTTGTTTGGTGTATTTCCCATTGGTTGTGGGGTTCTGTGTTTGTCTTTTTTTGTTGTGCATTACTTTGTGTCCAGTGTTTGATTCAGATCACAAGGTTGAAAACAGAAATGTGCCCAGTTTGTAATACTTTAAACAAAGATCTGGCTTAAAATTTTATGGTGAGCAAACTATTGTGTGAACCTATTCCATGAAATATCAAACAAAGTCTTACCTTAATCGTAGTGTTTCTAACACAAACATACATCATTGCTGTTATTGTAGAGTAAGCGTGAATATCTGTCGTCCATATAAGAGGATGCTAGTCATTATGGGAAATAGTGTTGTTTGAGTGCAATACGGTAATGTTTTTTTCAAAGATACGGAGAAGACATAATGGTAAAAGTGGCTCCTTCTCTGAAATATTGCAAGTCCCTCTGAAAACATCAAATATTTACTGATTACAGAGAATATATACGTGACGGGGCACAGCAAAACACAACTTGGCATGTCCACCAAGCGGCGACTCAGATCAGCCTACGCATCCAATCAGTCTGATCAGAGTCTTGGTTGTCTGTATGAAGAACCATTGAGACCTTGACTGCTCATAGAACGACCAGCAAAGACTCTGATCAGACTGCGCGGCTGCACAGGCTGATCAGAGTCTTCACTGGGCGCACGTACCGAGTTTTACATTTTGCTGATCCGGCACAGCCTAAATTACATATTTTTCTTCTGTTTTTCATATAGATTTCCGATACCTACAAATTGCGCAACGTCTAACACGCAAGTGAACAACCGATTTTTTGGTCTATTCGCCGACCAAGATAATGACCAGTGCACGAGATTTCGGTACAACGCATATGCGCAAATCTCTCTTATAAACTCCCATGCTGGCGTATCCAGCGAAGCTAGACTGGTCTAATTTTTCGCCTGAGCCTTCATCTACATACACGCTTCGTGTGTGCGAGCTCTGGAAAGTACGAGATTCAGTCAAAAATAACTGAGAGTTGGTTAATATCTTTTTACTGGGTCAGCAGTTTTGGCTGAAACTTTATACACATATAGGATGAATTTTCCGGTTTCATTACATATAGAACTCGTTGTCTTATCATTTTCAATGCGCTGTTGCTCTGCAACCAAAGACCGTCTCTCGGCTATGTGCGTTCGCGCTGACGACACTTTCTTTCTTTCTTTCTCTATATACTGCCTGGCGCTCGCATTCGAGCATTATCGGCAGGTGTACATTGTACACTCCGGGTTGCAGGATGAAAGCCTACAAGTAACCATATCGAAATTACCGTAGGGTTCTTTAACCTGCACAGGGGGTGACTTTCCCTGCACAGGGGACATCCAGTTAACGTCCCGATCCGAAGGACGATGCACTTATCTAGCGTCATCCCTGCAAATGACACTAGAGAAAGCGTGTTCGGACACCGAATTTTTTCTCGCCGCGAGCGGGAATCGAACCTGGGACCTCTAGCACCAGAGGCAAGTGCCTAACAACTGAGCTACCACGCTTTCTTCTTACCACTTCTGACTAAGCAACCATGAATTAAAATCGTTTCAAATCTAAAACAGTATAATAACGGTCATTTTATCTCTCCAATTGTATCAAACAATGTGTTAGCATTGTTTTGAAGAAGTGTAATAGAGAATAAATTCAATACATGCAATGTTCGTTGCCTAGCAACCAAAATCATTGGAAATTCCAATTTTAAATAAAAGACCAGATTTTGTTGCTATGGCAACCGTTTATTCCTGGGAATATTCAAGATATGCATTCATATGTCAAAACCAATACCTAAATTCAATGAAATGGTCAAATGATAGGATGCTTAGTTGATAATGTTGCTCATGAATGAACCGTAACTGGTGGGTGAGGTATATTTTTGGGTGAAATTTCAGAGAATTAAATTTATTTTTCCTCTTATTTATGTTATAAAATTCCAACGCCTCAATCTCATTTGTTGCATTTCACAAAATACATTCACATAATGTATATGCCACAAATGCACATGTTGATGTAACTTAAATTTTGTATAGTGTTTCCATGGCAACGCTATATTCCAGCGTGAACGCATAACGTTATTTCACATTCTTCGGTTGCTAAGCAACAACAATCAATACTTTGCATGGTCTTAAATATTGCATATTCTGACGCAGGACAGTTCATTGCGTGCATGTGCCAAATTTCACTTGTGGACGTTAGCCTATGTAAGAGATATGAATCAACTCTCAGTTATATTTGACTGACCCTCGTATTTGCTTAAATATATGCGCCTATGCGCCGACTAGCTTGGACCTTTGCCGCTCACTGAAGCGATAAGTATCGAAATTTCGTGCACTGGACTATATGGATGTGCCGCAGTAGCTAAAAATAACATTTTTTAGAGGACAGTCCAGCTTACATCACTTGTCTAAAGGATCACTTGTCTAAGGGGGCTGAAACTTAAATTCCATGTGTGTGTTTGAGTTTAACCGAGTTACAGGTACGTTGCTAGCTGTATAGGACCGAGGTCTGGGGGCGATACAGCTGACCACGGACTTGTAACTGGGCCAATACGAATTCACTGGGTTAATGACATAATCATATTAATTGCAAATATAGTGTTTTTGTGATTGTTAAACGCACATATACAATGCCACTAAACGTCAACATGTTTTGGGCCAATAAAGAACAAGGCGAAATAATGCGTTTCTAAGAAGGTAAAATGCTGTGCATAGTCATAGGGCTCCTAGGTTCCGAAAAACATCGAATATGCCAGTCATTTGAACAAAAAAGACATTTGGCTGTTTTAAAAGGTCTGAAACGTATATAGTGACGACTTATGCGATATTGTGCAGTAACAGCATTACATGATCGTATTTATGAAACATGCCTTTCCCACGTAGCCGGGCTCAATTGGAAATCGAAAGAATTGAGTTTTAGCATTCTATCGTTGCCAGGGTTTGTCTGTCCAGAAATTAATTACGCAATTTTGCCAATTCAGGTTTCTCTGTTTCAAGTCCAGATCCTGTGTCTTGTATTGTATTTGGCGCCATACACACGTGATCGTGTTTAACGCTTTGCCTACTAGTGTCGTCTGCTGATTAACTTTGCAGAAACTTTTGACCCATAATCAATCGTCGATCCTGATTTGGATCCAAACTATTTGATATTCTGATGGTACTTGTAAACCAGTAAGACTTTTTCGAGAAATAAATATTTCGAAGAAAATCAACAATCAAAAGCATTTTGGTTAATGTGAATACATGGTCAAAAACCTGTCTCCGGGGTTTCCAACCAGTTCATGCCCAAACGAGTCTATTAGCTACAATATGCTAGATGAAAAATTGACATTTCTCTTGCCGCAAGTTTAAATTATAATACTTTCCAATGGCGTCTTAGTTGTTTGCAGACCTCGAAGACAGGGTTGTTCGTGTCGAGGCCCATGTACTGACGATATTCATTACTTGTTCGATTGAAATCATTCCAGGCCTGACATTTCTAATTGAAAAGAAAGTTTAGACTGCATTTGCTCATTAGCGTTGTGTCAAGAAATTAGAAATTATATCATGCAACATTCCCATTTATACATCAGAAAAGATGCAGATTATTCAATTTGGTGCCGTGTGCAGCGAATTTTCTATTGTAAAATGTAACTAATGAAAGTCCAAAATGGTATTAAACAGTGAATTAGATGCGTATATCTTTTCTACAGTTTCTATTTCGCTGGTCCTGGGGATTTGACGGATTGAAATAGATGTATCTAATGAGTTAATAGTATTGTATTTTTATTGCAAATGTCGGGAAGCGCTATCCACGGTCGGAATATTATTTTTCTCATACTATACTTCTCAGCTTCAATGGCCTATATTTCAGTATATGAGATGTCATTAGCGGATTAATTGATAAGGAACAATATCTCAATGAACTAAAGAGGTTCTATTAATCTATAACATACTCTGACGTCACAAACGTGCACGAAAACACTCAGAAAATTCATTGTTGGTCCAGCATTTTGAAAATCAACAGAATCGGACAAATGTTATTTTCTTCATCACAAGCATTTTAACATTGACTAAGACTGATCAGCATCAAAACAATTAATAATGGAAATTCTCTGATGAATTTGCAGTAAGGGGTGGGGTATAAAATACAGATTTAATGAACCTTTGATGCTCAACATCAGCCATAGTTTTTGTTGTCCCTTTTGTGTAATTGTTGTCAAAAACAAACGAAACAAATTAAACAAAAACGGCCTCAAAATGTTGTTAGGTTAAGGAAATTTGAGAGTTTTAAAATTGTTATTTGTTTAATTCAAAGGGAGGTAATTTCAATAATTTCGTAAAGTAAAGGGTTTGAACTGCAATTCCGCTCGTTCAATAAACAGACTTGGGACTTTTAGATGTTTTTTCATTGTCGAACCTTTCTGGTTGCCATTTAACATAAAATTTGTCACGTTTTGTTGATTAACGTCCTGATGATAATGGAAAAAGCTGTGTGCGCATAAGGTTTAATAACCCTTCAAGATAAGAAGATAAAATCAAATAATTACCCTTTTTGTGTTTCTGACGTTTGATCAACATATTAGTTTTATTTTTGTTGCAACCTCTTAACTAGATCAGAAGATACAGTACCATGAAAACTGGACGTTTCTTTTTTGTTTGAGTATATAAAACCAAATGTTTTTCACTAGGATAAGTATCAATATTTATCAGAAAATACAAAAAAAACTTCACGTGACCATTTATATAATACTATTATGGTAAGGCACTCAAAATCACCTCATTTAGAGTAAACCATAGTCTCTAGAGAGAGGTGCCACTATTTCTAAGTAAAAAATAGGGTTTTAATCATCAGATTGGGCTTTAAAGGCATAAGCGTGTGCCCCTAAAATAAAACGGGCAATACAGTCAAATTTCGGAACTAGAGTTTTCCTTCGAATTACCAGTAGTTCGGATTATAGGGAGGTAGACATAAAATATATAACCCCCAAAATTATTATTATCAGGTCAAACATAAGTTTTGAGCGCTTAAAAACCCTTAAAGCTGCATAGTCTGTAACTTTTGATCTTTTAATTTTAGAACTAATGTTTCTATTTTTCAAGAACACAGTAAAAAAAACTGAAATTCAGGTATACATTTAAAGCCCCAGTTACACTGTCACGATTTTGGCCACGACGGAGCTACGACTCACCCCGATTTATCAAGTCGTGATGCATCGGCATGAGTCGTAGCAGCACCGTAGAGACATCGGCGCGAATCCTAGTAGCACCGTTGTGATTCGTGAAGACTCCTGGTGATTCGGCAACCTCCACGACAAGGCTACGACGAGTTTAAACCGTTTAAACTCGTCGGGGTGAATCGTGTTGGATTGTGGGCGTGGCCTAACTCGTAGCTCTACCGTAGCGGGATCGGGATCATTCCTAGTGGTACCGTGGTAGTATTCGTGGTCATTCGTGGGCGTTCGTGTGCGTTCGTAGCGAATCGGGTTATCACTAACACAAGATTCTGGTATAAAAACAGAGGTATCATTGCTGAAAATCATTTTCAAAAGTGAATTGAGCCGCGACATGAGATTTCCAACAATGTGGTATGTGAGACCAGCAAAGGCTCAGACCAGCCTGCGTATACGGGCAGTCTGATCAGTGCCTTTGCTAGTCGCTTGAATATTTTATGACTCTTAGGCAACTGACCGAACATAATTTGGAGTTTCTAAGCTTAAAAGGAGGCTGCACAAGCTCGTCTGAGTCTACACATGCAAAATGCCACATTGTTGGAAATCACATGTCACGGCTCGATTTTAGTGCAGCGCATCAAGGATTATGTCCAGAGACTCTAAATTGCTAATTTGCAGCTTGAACTGGACGTCATCTGATACAACTGGACATGACACTAGACTTGGGACAGGACTGAACCTAGCCCGTGGGTCCGGTTACTGTTTTGATTTTCCCGCAGCTTTTCTTTTTGTTTGCATGACAGACTTAGTCAAAGGTTGAAGAGATAATGATATTTTCCAAACTGTCGCCCCAGGGGGTTACTCTGATATTTTCATACATACGTAGGCTCTGGTTATTTTTTGGGGTTCAAAATTTTGAATCTTAATATCTTTTGGGGTTTTCAGAAAAATGAATATTTTTGGGGTATTAAGATTTTGTGAATATTTTTGGGGCGTCATCACAATATTGGACTATATTTAGGGGTCATTTCTATGCATTTTAGGGTATTTTTTAAGGTCAAGGTACAGAATGGGGAATATATCTTTTTAGTTCCTAAAATTTAGAATTTATTTTTTTTTTGGGGGGTGCTTGAAATTCCTGATATTTTTTTTTTTTTATTTTTGGGGGGGGGATGAACTGTAGATGCTGGGCCCGAGCCTACGTATGGAGAAAAAATGAGAGTGCCCCCTCCCCCCTAGGACTGTCGCATGAAAACCACTAAATCGCGCACATTCGTGGGAGGACGTGACGCTACCGTAGCGCTACCGGCTTGAATCGTACTAGCACCGTATCGAATCGTGGAGGCATCGTAGGCATTCGTAGCTCCACCGTGGTGAATCGTAGCGCTGCCGTCATGAGTCGTAGTGGATCCGTAGAGGAATCGTGCAGACAGCGTAGGAGCATCGTGAGACATCGTATTGATGCTGGAATTTCTTTTTTTCCATCCCGACGCATCCCGATGCACCCCGATTTTACCATCTGTCTCAAATCGGGATGAGTCGTGGTGAATCGGGGGTTGAATCGTGACAGTGTAACTGGGGCTTAACCAATTTCGTAAATCTTAACAAATTATCAGTATCGAAACAACAGCATTTATGTTAAAATTAACTGTCTATAATTATTGGAGGGACGCAAATAATTACCAACACACCTGTTTTTATAAGATAATTCACTTTTCCGTGCAGTTTTCAGCTATAGTGAACAGATTTATTGTGAAAACATAACTTAATTCTACTTTTACAAATGATTTAAAAAGAAAATATAAAAAAATGAAAAATGTTCATAGTTGCAGACTTAGTCTCTTTAATGAACATGTTTCGTTTCGCACTCAAAACAGAAATAGATCACGAATAGGTCCTCTTCTCTGAATTCAATGTGCTACAAACGTATTTCGAATTAGCGAGTATTTCGAAAAAACGAAGTTTGAATGTTCGAGGTTTTCTGTATCATATTAGGACAAAAAGAAATGTTTCAGTATAAACGTGCACACTTCATATGTGATAGGCTCAATCATCACTGAAACGCTAATTTACTATTCTTCATTTTCTTTCGACGATAAAAATGCCTGTAGGTTCACTGAAATCCCTTTTTATTCTATTTTTGTGAATGGCTAATGAGCATTGCGATATAGGATAGACTGGGTCGTGCAAGTTATTTGGAACCGTTTACTACCGTCCATTTCAATATCAAATCACGGTTCTGAATTAGCCTCCCACACACTGGCTACATAGTTATACATGTACCATGATTTGTCTACTACAAGTTAGCTGACGTCTACCAGTTCATTCACGAAACAATGTAGCTGAGAAAAAAACAATCTGTCGGGAACATCTCAAAGAACCAGGCTTATCTGATTCTACATTATATGTGCACATTTATATGGTCGGTTTTCGCATGACAAGGATGGAAACTGAATGATCAATCGACTTCTGAAATTTACATTGACAGTGAGATTGTGATCCTGGTTTCTTAAACGCCCACGTATTGATGTAACAAGCTCAATAGGAGCAATTTACAACTCTGTCATCTTAGAATTTCAGGAAAAGACGAGCTACATGTATGAGATGCTTCCATTCTACACACACAGGTTGGCATGTATACAGAGAGAGAAAGAAACAGACAGACAGACAGAGACAGACAGACAGACAGACAGATAGACACAGAGAGACAGACCAGCAGACAGACACAGGGAGACAAACATACAGACACAGAGAGACAGATACAGAGAGGGAGACAGACAGACAGGCAGACGCAGAGAAAGAGACAGACAGACATACAGACAGACAGAGAGAGATTATCTGAGTTGTCATATCTGTGTCAGTGTGTAAGATTATGACTCCCAATTTTCATAGCTGTCGTTCTCCCTGTCTCTCCAAGAGCTTGAGCCTTTAGAGCATGCCTGTTTATCTGCTCCACATCTCTCTCTCTCTCTCTCTCTCTCTCTCTCTCTCTCTCTCTCTCTCTTGACCTAAAGGAACCGTTCATTTTGAAATATTTATTTAAAGGAACCATTCATTTTTTTAAATATTTTTGGAATCGTTCATTTTGAAGACTTAAAGGAACCGTTCATTTTGAAATATTTTTGTAGGGACTTAATGTACAGTTTATTTCTAAATAGTTATTGTGGGAACTTTAAATAACTTTTAAATTTAACATTTTTAAATATTTATTCAAGGGGCTTAAATGAACCGTTTTTTTTTTGGATACAGATTCGAATAAGTCATTTGACTTTCTTCTGAATCCCATTTGTATAGTGGTTGTATTGTAATCGTATTCTGTGTTGTTTGTGTACTTGTCATATATTATACAAATAAAATAAAGGTTAAACCAGAATAGTTGAATAATTTTGGGAACTTAAAGGAGACATTCATTTTTAAATATTAATTGTGGGTTTTAAAGGAAGCGTCCCTTGTTCTAGTATTTATTGTGGGGACTTAAAGGAGCCATTCATTTTAAAATATTTGTTGTGGGGACTTTAGGGAAGCGAACATTTTTAAGATATTAATTTTGGGGACTAAAAGGAACCGTTCATTTTTAAATATTTATTGTGGGACATAAAGGAATCGTTCATTTTTAAATATTTATTGTGGGGACTTAAAAGAACCATTCATTTTAAATATTTAATGTGGAGGCTTAAAGAAACCGTTCATTTTATGGACTTACCTATTTTGTGTCTGTAGTCGGGTCCACCTGGGTTTAACTGTTGTATTTCTTTCACTCTTGTATTCACTTGTATATACTGTTGAGTCCTTATCTGTGTTTTATCTCCTTTTTATATCTCGATTTCTATTTACTAGGAGATGTTTCTTTGATAAGTTAGGGATCTTTCATGCGAACCAAACTTCTATTTGTCTTAATCCACATCAGTGATAAGGCTGAAGTTGGTACCATAAAACTAGTTTAAGCCCTCCAGTAAAAATATATTTTACTAACCGTTCCAAGGCGGTGCTTCTTTTGTTGATCCTTTTTGTTGTTTTGTGTTTGTCATGCTGTCTTGTCTGTTCACTGCAGCCTTGTGGTCACTTGCTAGGAAAGGGCTTACCTCTTGGCTCTCTTGTATGTTATGTTTTCTTGTGTTTTTGTCACCTTCCCATGTGGTGTTCTGGGTCAGGTGTGGTAATTGATTGTATCGATTCCTGATATTTGCCTTCTTCCTTACTTTGAAGGAACCGTTCGTTTATAAATGTTCATTGTGGGGACCTACAGTATCCTTTCATTTTTTAAAAACTTATTGTGTGAACTTAAAGGAACCGTTCATTTTTAAATATTTACTACAGGCGCTTTAAGGAACCGTTCATCTTAAATATTTATTTAGGAGGTTTAAATATAACTTGTGGGGATTTAAAGGAACCGTTCATTTTAAAATATTCATTATGGGGACTCAAAGGACTCGTTCATTTTGAAATAAATATTTTGAGGACTTAAAAAGGAATCGTTTATTTTAATATATTTATTTCAGGGGCTTAAAGGAACCGTTCTTTGTAAAAAAAGAAAATTGTGAAAACCTAAAGAAACCCTTCATTGTAAAATATGTATTGTGGGACTTTCAGGAATCGTTTCTTTAAAAATTTTAATTGTGGGGACTAACAGGAAAAGTTAATTTTAAAATATTTATTGTGGGGCCTTAAAAGAGCCGTTCATTGTAAAATATTTATTGTGGGGATTTAAAGGAGCCGTTTATTTTAAAACATTTATTTGAGGACTTTAAGGAACCGTTCATTTTAAAATATTAACTGTCGGGACTTAAAAGAACTGATCATTATAAAATATTTGTTGTGGGGACTTAAAGGAATCGTTTATTTTTTTTAAATATTGTCGTTAGGACTAAAAGGAAACACTCTTATCAATGCCTGTATGTAAGCAGTTAGGACTTTTACAAAGCATGTGTTAGAAAGTAATTGGAAGATACAATTCTGAATTGTGTCCTCGGAGCTGAATCCAATATATACCAAGCTTACTTTGACGATGTACTTTAAGTTATCATAAGAAAGCGTAACTGAAAATTATTTTCTTATTTCTCAATCAAAACATATGTTGTGCGTACTCAAAAACCGTCTCAGTGAGACGGTTCTTTTTGGCACCCAAAACACATGTTTAAAATGATTGATAAGAAAGTAATCGCACTTTTACGCTGAAAATTTTTGCTTAACTAGCCCTATGTCCGGAATTAAGTTATTAACAGCCCACTTAAATAGTTGTCACTAAATCCAGCGTGTGCGTTGCTAATGTGACTATTGGGAGTAGATGATGAGTTGATTATGTTTGTTATTGATGCTGGCCCCAGTTTCAAGAACAAGTTGCTACTATAACTGTTTAAGCAGTGGGCGTAGGTCTATAAACCAGAGGCTGGATCCTCATAAATAATAAATATTATATGAACTAGTGCAAACAGCAATAAAGTGACCTGTTTGAAAAGTGGACGTAAGTTCAACAACAACTGGTTGGACTATTATTCAAAAGGAAATACAGCCGATTCTCTGTTACTAGTCCAAATAAGAATAGTTTTTCAGACACTTCTATATGAATATGGAAACTTTGCAGCCATGATAGAAATGATTTTTAAAAAAATATTTTGTTATGCTACAATTCCACAGTAGATGGACATTTGTTTCTACACGAGTTTTACAAAATGTACATAGTGGATCATCCAGTATACCCATATATATTGTAGACATTTGTTTGTGATTAATACGTTATGGTTTTAAAACCACTGTAGAAAGAAGTACTTTGTTATTTTCATTGGGTACAAATATATCTTATTCCAGTCTTTTTCTTGAATATTATAAAGGTTGGTCCAAGTTTGTTGTGCTGTTGGTTTATCCTCATTTATATTTAATATGTCATACATAATCTTGGCCCCTTGTTTGTTTTAATTGTATTGGAAAAGTGAGCAGTTAAAAAAAGGGCTCTGATATTTGTTGATAATATCTATTTTTTTTTCTTTTTAATATATGTCTTAATGGCCTGTATTGTCCCAACGTATTGTAGAAAATTTGTTTGTACAGCCGAATCTCGTTAATTCGAATTCGTTGGGACAAGAGGTTATATTTTGAACTATCAGTAGTTCGAATTATAGGAAGGTAGACACAGAGAATATGTAACCCCTGAAAATTATTATTATCAGTTTTTTTTTCTATCAAACATAAGTTTTGGGGGCGTAAAATAAATGTTTAGGCACTCAAAACATATGTTGGTATTGACAGTTATTGAATTAGATTATGAATATGTCCTATTCTCTGAATTCAGTGTGTCCCGAAAATAATTCGAATTAGCGAGAATTTGAAAAGACGAAGTTCGATTTTTCGTGGTTTTATGTTTATGAGCAAGGGCAAGTAGATGATGAGCTCTTAGCAAGGGCATGGCACAACAACTAATTTACATTTGCGTTTCAAAAAGTAAGTAAGGGTGCAAAGATCAGGAATCGATACAATCAAGTACCACACCTGACTCAGGATACCAATGGGAAAGTGACAAACTCACAGCAGACACCACAAACAAGAGCCAAAAGGTCAGCCCTTTCCAAGCAGGTGACCACAAAGCACATATAAACAGACGCGCACAAAGACATAGCAAACACAAGACAGAACAAAAACATAAAAGATCCACAAAAGAAGTACCGCCTTGAAACGGTCAGTAAAATATTTTACTGGAGGGCTTAAACCGGTTTAACGGCGCCAACCTCACCCTTAATTCAGATGTGGATCAAGACACATAGATATTTGGTTTGCATGAAAGACCCCTAACTGAAATACACAGATCAGCATGGGACTTCGCCGACATACCAGTCACGACTATATGCAGTCCCTACATGTGAAACCACCCTCTGTGTACAAAGCAAGATATCTAGTTAGACTGGATTGATGTCAAAGCTGAACTGAGTCTTCGGTGTATGTACACAGGTTGTAATTACCTGTGTTTGTTTAAAGGCACAACTAATGAAATTAGGAAAAAGTCTGAAATGCAAAATATATGATAAATTGCCTTTGAGACAATCAATTTCCAATGCACCTAGGTCTACCCCCCCCCCCCCCACCCCCTTTTTTCTAGTGGCTCGTTAAGTGAACCAAGGACAATGGCTAATCAGCTGATATCAGTACAAAGAGCGCCCGAGAGTGCTCTCATCGTTGAACTCGCCTCTAGTTCATTTGAGTCCGCCTTTGGTGTACTTTAGACAGTACACCATAGGGGGCAATACATTCATTACGAACACACCGTCCGTGCTACTGTTGAAGGAATACATACCTTTAAGAATACATGTTTTATTGTATCAAACTGGATAGATGATTTCATTCGTGTAAAAGTAGTTAAGTCGTGTGATCTGCTTCTTGAAATCTTTGTCCTGTGTCCCAGGAGCAATGTGCTTCATTGACTAACGCTTAACTACTTCTGACACTAATTTCGTGCGTATAAAACACAATGGGGAGAGTTTATGATATGCACTGAGAATGTGACCGCTGGGAAATAAATAAAAGATGAAATTTGTAAATTTCAATTTTCTTTAAGATCTTAAAAAAGTTGCCCGGTTAGTAGGTGCACTATATAATATATTTTCTCCCAGATACATGCTCCGGTTTTTAACCCATTTATGCCGAATGGAATTTCCCGCCCTTTTCATTTGGACGAATTCATTTTTAATTTAAGGGTTGTTGGGAAGAAATTTTCATTTTTGTTCCATTTTATAGCGAACTTTTGATCTTTTAATGGATATTAACTTTTTAGGCGACATTAATTGCATATATTTCGTCCAAATACACTTTATGCCGTTTACTAGACAAAGTAGCAATGACGTATCTTGACCTTCATACGTAAAAATCTACTTACTAACCTTAATAATTATTCAAATCATTAGGTCTGACATGTCTTCTGGCGGTACTCATCTGTTGTACATGAAGTCAGGGTAGCGCAGGGAAGGCATGTTACAACGCATTCTCGTTAAAATATAGAAGGTATCACTGTAAGATAACTATTATCCAGGAAATTCTCTTGAGCTTATTCCGAAGTTGATCGCTGTTAAATGCTTTTAGCCTGATATCAAAGTGTGACTAAAAGCTTTCTTTAAGCCCCTCTGAGTAAACTGGCAAAACAAATGGTTCTGCGAAATCACTCAGGCGCCGCATCTACTAAAAGAATTGGAGAAAAAGCGAAAAATTGTGGAATTTTTACCATCCTTAAAATTGATTTGTATTCTATGATTGATAATTCTATTGTTATGTCCGACTTTTTATTGCTCTTTTCTTCACCCTTGCATGCGAGATAACAGTCTAAACACTAGATGAAATTAATCATAAATATTACATAATGGTCTATAGACTTCTATTTCGTACGTCTGGTAACTCCAATAATAGAAGATTTGATAACGTGCACGTGGTTAGCAAGCAAAATCTAAAGATGGTAACTTTTTGGACCAGCACAGGAGATTTTGTACTTATCCCATAGAAATGATCAATACCATTGTGGGTTGATATCCTGTGTGTTTTGTTAAAATTAACCCATTAACACCAGATTTACTGCCGTTGATGCACTAAAGCCTCGTTTAAGTAATAGTTATACCATGGGTTGTCCGCCTGTACGTGGAGATAATCCACGAGCTTTAGCGAGTGGATTATCTTACGTACAGGTGGACAAACAGAGTATAACTATTTTATTCCACTTACATCAGTGTAGACCATGCACATAACGAGATATTTCATATTAAATTTGGTAAAGGTGGTATAAATGACCATGCTGATGTATCAATTGCGACTAGTGGTCTGAAATCTGGTATGAGTATTTGTATCTGGTATGATACTTTATATATGTTAGTAGCGAAGGCTTGGATTTATTTATGAAATAGTACTCAGCGATTGGAACATCACTATATTGGATAGGAATCACATTATTTAGTACTAGTTTTGATGAGGGCAAAGATTCAGGCCAGACTACTAATTTGACTAATATATTAGTCATTGACTGGTTAAATTATTTTCAATTAATGTTGTTTTAAATTTGAAGTTACGCTTATCCATAGCTTGTTACAGAACTTACAAAGCAGACCGGCTGAGGATAAAATATAACTTCCCAAGACAGAATCTACACTATTTTCTGACACTACATGTTGGATTTTCCACTTTGGAGGCAATAAAAGGGATGCGGCAAAACTATACGACTCCTCTGTACTGGTGTTACAAACTGCCAAAGTAATGTAATTTCAGCTGCCATGCTTTTACATGTGTCACAATCAGTTGAGTATTCCATACAACTGCTGCCTCCATTAACACGTCGCTATTCTGTCATCATTACACAGTGGCCCCTTGAGAATTGGGTAAAATTACGGAATAACACCCAATATTAGGGCCTCGACGCAACATAACCGGTCTTCGGGATTTCCAAGAAAGTGAGATTCAATCCAGTCTGCTCAGCTACAGAGGCTAGCTAGAAAATTGAAATTTCGCTTGTAGCAAGTCTAGATATAATACTTTCCAATAAGCGATTAACAAATGCGCTGATCAGACTGCGCGAATGCGCAGGCTGGTCTGCGCCTTTGTTGTTCGCAAACCACTGAAGACAGGAGACCATTACAGAGCTCCATCATTAACCCTCAAAGCGCCAGTAAAAATGCATCTAAAATTGTCGCCTGCTTCAGTCGTCTGTTGCATATATTTGCTAATATTATTGACTTTTGTAAGTATAGAAGCAAACAGTGTGAACCCAATACAGACTGCTCCTCTGGTCTGGATCTATACTGTTTGACCAAGATACTTCTAGAACATTTAAGACGACAAAAGCAGCCGACGTTTGTTTGATTGGCATTTTAAGGGGAAAGCTGCATAGCGAGAAACCCTGACTTCTCGGAACAAAGAGACCAACTCAGCTACAGAGACTGACAAGAAAATTTGCGCTGTGGGTGTACCAAGTATATACCATGTCGACCTAATTAGCGTAAATGTTCCTATTGGCACACACTAAGAACTTTTTATACCAATTAACTTTGATTTCCAGTCAATCTAGTGGGTTTCTTCAATAGAAGCCAGCTGATCTGGATCTACCCTGTTTTAATAAAAAAAGTATATCGAAAAAATGTTCTTTACACTTGGGTATTGTTGCAAATATATTCAATAGAAGCCAGCTGATCTGGATCTACACTGTATTAAAAAGAAAGTATATCGAACAAATTTTCTTTACACTTGGATACTGGAGAAAAACATGTCATTTGTATATACTATTGTCTGGAAAATTTGCATAAAATCTCTCAGCAATACTTCAATGGGGAAAAAGAAAATACAGACACTAGAAGGGACGAAGAAGTCACCGCTCAATATCTGCAAATATTTAATAATTTTATATAAAGTTGACATTTGTATAATATGTTCATGAAGAGTCACATTCTTTCTGGTCCTCTTGGAGTGGTATGACTTTCAGTCAATCGTTTCATTTCTATTTGTTATGTTGTGTCTTGTCATGTTTTTTCAGTCTTTGTTAGTATTTGATTCGCAATGGGAAATGTAGTGCTATCAAACTTCTGTTTTTCGTTACATACATGAAACAAGTGCAATCAGATTCCAAAGCCCATTATGATATGCAATTGTTGATAGGGCTTCAAGATTTGACAATGTTGCTCACCAGTGATCATTCCAAATCTATACAAAGACCTATTTATATACAAAATGTAGTTTACAGAGAAAATCACAAACGAAACGACCAACCAATCGTGTTTTACAGTTCTTCTAATCATTGGATTTTTTGCAATCTCTTTTCAAAGGCATATAATAATAGAGGCGTCAGAACCAAAGTTGACACCGTCTGTGCGCATACTGTGTGCATTTTACTATTATATTTTAACCCTTTCTTTTCGGGAAACCCCTAAACGAGTACTTTTGCAAATCGTGCATAATGCTGCATTTCAACTGGGTCTACATTGTTTGTAAAAGTAAAAATATCTCAGACAAAGAAATACAATATTTTTTGAAAATTATAACTTAACCCCTAGATATGTACATTGGACTATCCAAAGTTATTGTATCAAACCGAAGGAAGAATCCTTAAATGTATAAACTTGTTTTCAGACTTAACCGTTTTTGAAATTTTCACCAATGTCAAGGTTTCAAAAAACATGTACCTATAAATTTTGTCTCATACCAATCCCGTGGCTGTTTATGCCTTCCTTATACATGTACAGTACTATTAAATCTATGGGGAGTACTCAATGCGTCTGACATAAGAAAAAGCATGTTCAATCTTAGCCATATTTTCCTTTAAAATAAATGACAGTGGTCGTCTGGCATACTTGGGTACTTGTACTTTACCAGCTAGTTCACCAAACCATTCACTTAACTTGTAGTCGAGACAATGCGTATCAAGTGCATATGGCATGCCTTCCGTGATAGACTTTTCTATCTGGGCGTGATAGCACGTGCTCATATTCTTTTAAACAAGATTATTCCTTAACAATTTAGGTTCATGTAGAACACATATAAGTCTGTTTTATATCACCAATTGCAAAAGCTCTTATTTTAATCAACAAAATGGCCGACAGCCTCGGGGGCGCTTCTGGTTGTACGCTCAAATGAACCCTGGGAAATCATGGCTAACAATAGGAGAGTTCGTTAAACATTGTAGCATGTTCATTTCTACATGTATATAAAATTGGTTCTGGTATAAATTGCCCAATATAATGAAACAAACGTGTATTGTCAAGAAAAGCATAAATAAGCCGGTATTTAGAATGAGGTGCGTACAGCGAAGATTCACATCAGTCTTCGCATCCACGCAGTCTGATCAGAATCTTAATTTCCACCTGAAGAAATGTTGGGCCCTTGGCTACCCATAGAGCGCCCACCAAAGACTCTGATCAGACTGCGTGGATGCACAGGCTGATCTTAGTCTTCGACGGGCGCACAATTAAATAATAAACTATAGATAATTAAACACGATTCTGTCTGCATTTTTGTTCTGTTCTGTTCTTTTTGTCGATTGGCCGTGTACACACCTTTAGGTCGCTATAGTATCAGAATAATAGCAAATTCTAATTCTGTTAGACGCCAAAAATGTTTTGTAACTTTGAAAGTGATTGTAAGAAGCAAATTACAAAATACATTTGCATAGATATGCCGGTAGACATTTTACATCTGTATTTCATTTTATATTTGGATTATCTAGTCATTCTATTATGATAGAAAAATACGTAACTAGCCACAGGACGTGTGCCAACTTCTCCATTAATTTTACAAATATATGAGCCAGCACATGAGAGATTGGTAATCATCGCATATATGTGAGTAGTGAAGGTTCAAACGAGTCTGTGCGAATGCTCACAAACAGAAAGTACTAGAGCAGATGAAGGCCCTGGCTGAAATTTAGACTTCTAGCTCTGATAATCAGATGTCTGTATACGTTAAAAGAATGGTTTCCCGCAACTATGCGATAATTATCATTATCACAGGTTCTGGTCCATTCCGAAATTCCAGTGAAGCTTTAGTTTATAACTCGGGGGCTGATCCATGATTTCTGGAAAGGAGGTTCGCTTGTATAAAGTTATTGGGGTTCGCTTTGTCGATTTTATCTCAATTTTCTTAAATATCCCACGAAAATGAAATAATGTGGTCTCCTTGAGACCAAATTATATCATTTTCATAGGCTATTTAACGGGGGCGGAGAGGGGGGGTTCAACCCCCGAGCCCACTCTGGATCCGCCACTGTAACTCTTGAATGAGTCGAGTCTTTACAAAACCACAGCTATCGTACAATACAATGCATTTTATGCACAAGTCTGATTTGGTTTTTAATGCATTTATTTTTATAAAGGGCCAAACGGGCTTAGCGTAATAATTGTACGAACTGTGATTTTACCTAAAATAAACGGAGTGGCTGCTGCCAGTTAACTGGTTATAGCAATTTTAACGTGAAATCGCTGCTGCCAGTTCGCTTCAGTATTTTTATTGTAGTGTGTATAGAAAGTTATTTTGCATCGACTGAAGTAGCAAAATATTAGTGAATGCCTTACTTAATGAGTTGTTTAACGTGTTTCCGAATTTGTTTCATGTTAAAGTGTGAGTATGGGCTATGTTGAGCTTCCAAAAACGTAAAAGAGTGACTATATAACAAACAAACAGACAAATATGTTGTTGCTAGTTTTGATTAATTTTAAAAGCGCACATCTTATTATTACGGAAAATAATAGTTTTGCTGTTTGAATCCCATGGCCTCTTTAATGGACCCAACAATGCAAGAATTTAAACTAAAACATCTTCTGCTGAAATTATTTGAAATTAAAATCTCCTATCATTCTTCGGGAGTTAATACTTTGCAATGTCACTTCATGTACAAAAACCTAAAGAGTTTTGTTAGTCGCTGTGAGTGCGTAAGCTGCTTCGATAACATCCTGGTCGTAAACCCCGAAGAAAGGTTTACTCATGACGCGGCTCAAAAAAGTTGGGTTCTTGTTTTTGGGTCGGCTTCGATTGATTTGTCCTTTGTCACTTGTATTTTCTTTCCTATATAGAAGCGTATGATTATTAATTCCAATTATTGCCAATTAGATAAAGTCGCACAATTGTCAAGAGCAATAAGAGACACATTTCTGGATCCAGGTTTACATTATTGCATGTATAAACACTGGTTTGCACCATGCGTCACCGACTCAAACCTTCTTGTCAAACTAAAAATAAAAAAATAACTGGAAGCAGCGAATTTACGTTAAAATCGCTGCTACCAAAATCGCTGCTACCAGTTAACTGGCAGCAGCGATTTTAACGTAAAATCGCTGCTGCCAGTTAACTGGTAGCAGACCTTGCCTAAAATAAAACAAAAACGTACATGTATATGTATATGAAGCAAGCGAACAGCAATGGGATCACACAGTAGGTAAAACAGAGACCGCTACGTTTACCGATCATCACGTATACTTTCACATGCTGTCATACAAAACACATTAAGGGGTTATCCTCATTTACACTGACGGTTGGGGTACATGTATGATGAACAGAAATGTGCGATCTTCTCTAATAAATCACAATATTAGTGTACCACTACACTAAGTATTCATGATAGTAATGAATACTAACGTATATTTGGATTTTTTATCACAATCATTAGTGTAACTACAAATGGCAATAGTCATGGGTTTTCGCGTTGACAATATCCTGGAATAGTATTTCTATTGTGGCCTGGGCCTTCATCTAAGTCAATTCTTTCTCAATATCTCATGAACTAGCTCAATTGTATGCCAGAGATCCACTTTCAACTTTCCATTATATTTTAGTAGTAGCACAGGTGAAAATATTTAGCACGAACTTTGATGATAAGATGTTTTCTTATTCCGACTGATCTCGGAATCATAAAAATATTAACATCATAATCCAGGATTAGCTATATGCCTTTATGTTTTCCCTATAAAAAGTTATCTTTATATCTTTAGCGAAAGTAAAAGCTATCATTTTATTTACAAGTACTCCACGAGAAAACCCGAGTTAGCATTTGAGGAAGCAAAATGTGAATATCAGCCAGTGTATCTACACATTCTTGCTGCACATTTGTTGCTCGCTATCTATGTTAAGTATATCACCATTGCTTGCTAATCCTACATTATTTAAGATGGTAGTTCAGCAAGCTGAAGACAAGTTTAACTTGTTTTACTGTGTCTAAATCAGTTAGTAGGTTTATTTGAGAAAATAATGCAGTACATGTAGAAACATTCCTGTGATGCAGTGAGGTCATAGAGGATTTTAAGAGCCACCAACTGTCGAAATGCACGACCTTGATTACAGAATGATTCAAGAAAAAGTGAAAATAGCCAAACACAACCATAAAATTGAAAATATACTCGCAAGCTTATTACATATGGTTTAACGGGTAGTTTTTCCGCAGATACTTCAATTTTCAGCTTCATTATCCATATGGTCTGAATATCTATATTTTATTCTTTATATTTCCCCACATTTTATACATGCCGGAAAATATTTGCCGGTGTAAAGATTTCATTTAGTTTAACAATTCATTTGCTTTCAATATTACGCTTAATGAGAGATACTGATGATGCACATTGTTGTTTAGACTGCCATTGTATCTCTTCCTCGAAGTACCATACTGTTATCTTTGGGATCATGTTCTTTTGTTTATTAAAAAAACACTTTACGCAACAGATTCGAACCAGATAGGTGGCAATCGAAAACGCTCTAAACAATCGACGAACGCGGAAAAAATCGCTAGAAACAATGCTTTAGATTGCCATTTGTCGCCAGTTGGGCGACGAAGGGCAATCGAAAACTCTGTTTCTAACTATTTTTGATCTACGTTCGTCGATAGTATTAACGTCTCCGATTGTCCCCTATCCGGTGTGAGTCGATACATTGAAAGTAGAGGATGAGATTAACTCATCAAAGGCCGCCAAAAACTTTTCACATTTGCACCCAACTCTCAATACCTACATGAGACATGGTGGTTATTTTCTATTTCTAATAATATGTAAGGGACATTTTTGTTCAATAGGCTTTGGCACCAAAAAGCACAGACGCCAAGAGACTCGAGGCTTACAACATTTTGTAACACATTTAGTAAAAGTTTACACCCAATTGCTTAAAGATAACTGGATGCTTTTAAGACAAGCGAAAATGCATCTCTTCACTTAACTATTTGTCTGCTGATGTCGTCTAGATACCCTTTGCAAACATTTTGTAAATCAGGCTCCTCGAAAGGTCTATCCTGGTCTGGATCTTATCTGTTTAGGAAACTGATTGTGTTCCTGAAATAAGTTTCAGAAGGGTAATTTTGCGAGAGAAAAATCAAACGGCGCCAAAAAGCATGCGGAATTTTCCATCATGCAAAGAGTTGATAACTCTAAAAAAATAACTCCAATGACGCTAAAAATGCGCAGAGACAGTGATACTTTACAGCTAAGCACAGTCACGTGGTACAACGTAAATTCTGCGTTTTTGGTAGGTCCTCTATTCTGAGATGTTGTCAAATACCATATACATGTATTTTTATGAGTTTTGTGGTAAAATGGCTTATTACACGATATTTGGCAAAGTTCTACTCTTTGTACTGTATCTGCATGAAATACGGATGGTCCCTGGAAAACGACATAAAAGCAGTTTTACGTCCCAGTCAACAACGTTTCTGCCGAGTCGAGGCGAATTTGATCCAGTATAGCCAATTGCCCATTATATGGGAATGTCAATATTTCCTTTTTTTCTTTTTGGCCGAAAAATTGTTATTGTAAAAAGCTATTGGGCAAAAATAGTAAGTGAGTATGATCAGGAAATACCACAATCACAAACTGCAGACAACCCCGTGGCACCGTGAGGAAGAGCCACTCAACCATCACGAGACACCAGGAAGACAAATTAAGCAAAGCAATCAGCTCTCTCTTCCTCATCAAGATGATTGCAATACTAGAATGGACATAAAGTAACGAACTACAAAACATAGAACAATTACAGACCCCCACAATGGGAGTAACAATAAACAAAAAGTCAACAACAACAGAACCTCCGCCTTAGAACGGACAGCAGCCTAAGCCACCGGGGGGCTTAAATGCATTTTACTGGTACCAAATCTTCGCCCTAGATTCTGCTGTTGTTGAAGCACAAGAAATGTTCGGCTCGCATGGAGGCCATCTAACTAATGCAATGTATCATCATGGAAAACACTCTAACATTCCATGATGAAACAAAGAAAAGGGCTCATGACTCACAGATAGTCAGAGCTAAAGAAAACCCCAAGTTGAGCCACGGTGGGTCCAGCTACAGATAAGCATCAGGCACCAACCCACCGATTAAAGCTATACGCCAGAGCCGTCATAGAGTCTGAGGCCTGACCCACCGTCGTGCAATTAAAGAGGAAACCATAGCTATAAACCGTGATTGGGTTTAAAACTAGGCATGCAGACTGTCGCATGATATCCAAATTATATCCAACCCTTATATAACGTTTTACTATCTTTTTGAATTGATCACTAAAATTAGGTTTTCCAACAATTCGTTTGAATTTATAGCTTAAATCACCATAAAATATAGGTTCTGAAATGCCTTGTTGCAGAAGAGTTTTTAACCCAATGTTGTATTTAACAATTAACTCTGAGTGTGTGTGGTAGAATTTAGAAAATGCTTTTCGAATTTTATGATATCTATAACCTTGTTTTAATAATTTAGCAGTTAAAAATATGTTTCTGTTGTTAAAGTCATCAACATTAGAGCACACTCTAGCGAAACGAATAAGCTGAGAAATATATACACCATATGAAGGAGAGCGAGAACATCTCCATCAAGAAATGGGAAATTTACTATTTCAAAATTAAAATCATCCAGACTGGAGACGGAACTTCAACGCAATTTTGATATGTATTATTATTAAAAGTAAGTAAGGGTGCAAAGATCAGGGATCGATACAATCAAGTACCACACCTGACCCATGATACCAATGGCAAAGTAACAAACACACAGTCAGACACCACAAACGAGAGCCAAGAGGTCAGCCCTTTCCCATTAGGTGTCCACAAGGCACATACAAACAGACGCATACAAAGGCGTAGCAAACACAAGACAGAAAAAAACATAAAAGGTCCACAAAAGAAGTACCGCCTTGGAAACTTTACCCAAGATCGGATGACTACATGGCTGCCAGAATCACGACAAAATATAAACTTGCGTTTGAAGTTGTATTCTCTATCCAGAATCTGCTCAACTGCTAAAATCTGAAACGCCAGATCTATCATGAAAAAGCTTTTGTGAGCAATTATAATCATCTCTATAATCATTACAAGTTATCATTTTACTGATGATATAGAATTCCAAATGGAGCAATAAATGCGAAATATCTGGAGAAATAGGCGTTGACTGTGTGCGTACATAGGCGGACTTTGAAGATCAAGACCAGTCCTGCGCATGCGCAGGACTGATCTTGCTCTTCGCTGCCCATTAATCCAATCCAGGATGACTGAAAATTGACAGGATACTAGGCCCAAAATGAATAAACATATTGCAGGCTGCTGCCGGACAAGAGAGATGTATGGAAGCACCATTTTGTCATGTACTGTGTTTGAGATATATAATCTCTCTGATAAATGTAGCACTATGTGTTTCCTCATCGCATCCGTGCCAAATGTGTCTAAATGGACATGACAGTCGAAGAAGATTTTATCACCAGACGTTTTGTTTCCCTTGTCAATGTGTCAGAAAGAATGTAATGGACTTTTCAGGGAGTCTAGTGCGGGAAGATTTACATGTATAAATGGAATTGTTTATTGCTTCGATTTCTTTCTTTCTTTTTCAAGATAAACGGTGGCAGTAGAATTTCTTTTAAAGGAGTTGGGATGATATAGGCTAGAATCTAATACTCAAAAAGGAAGCAAACAGGTGCAAACGAAAAGTCTTGGATCAATCTGCTCACAGAGGAGCAGTCTAATCAGGGAATCTGCGTTTTCTTTTTCTGAAAATTATTCATTATTAAACAGGAGAGATCAGTCCATTTCATATTTGCCCGCTTTTAGTGGTATAAAGATTCTCTCCCCCTCATAAAAACGTTGTCAGGCCTGGATAGGACCCCCTCTGACAAAACTTTCTGGATCCGCGCATATGTCTACATTATCAAGAGAATGTGTTGTTTGTGTGCATGCACAGTGAGCTCTAGACACACAATTGAATAACACCACCTTTGGATAAGGTTAAGTTCTAAAACTATGCAAATCATGCTGTAGCTAGTTCCAATAGTGGTCTTCTGTTTAAATTGTGACAGGCAGGGGCGGTGGTAATTTATTCCAAGTTGGTTTTTTGCAAGCCTCGTGATGCCAATCGGTGATCCTAGGGACGGATTTTTCTATCCCACCCTCACACCCATGATGGATTCTTATAGTATCGCAACAAATAATTGCTCGACCCTTAGACAGTCATGAATGTTGACTTTCTAAATGTGTTAAAATTTAATAAGGGGCAAATTTCAGCTTTACAGGTGAAGAGATTCCTTTGAGTGACCTCTTTCAATTAACATTGAGAACTCATTTTGCTTCACCTATCTTCATTACCTCAACAAAGACTGATCCCTCAAGGAAACTTTTGCGGGCGTGTGTGCGGGCGTGCGTGCGTGCGCGCGCGTGTGTGTGTGTGTATGTGTGTGTGTTTTGGGAGGAGGGGGGTAGAGATTGGGGTTTAAAATACAGCAGTGGGGTATAGCTGGTCTCGCACCTCACGCTGGCATCATTCAATTTTATTCATAAAGCAAATTTCGACATTTGATCAATTGATGAAGCGTCTTTATTGATTGTCTTGTAGAATTCTTAGTTTAAGCTATCGATCTAATGAATGTTAAACGGTTAATATTTATTTATACTTTGTTCTAGCCAAAAACGATTAAAATTATGTTATGCGATTGATTGTATACCAACTTACCCTGCTATCATTCTTTTGAATAAAATCACACAACTGCAGACCAGGCCCCGAGGTTATGAAACATTTTTCAAGCTCAACTCAACTGAGCACCAAATTCCAACTGCTCATAAAAACTAAAACACCGACAAATAAAGAAGTGTATTGCTTTAAGCCTCTTAGAGGTTGTATTTATCACGCTAATGTATGTTGAAATACCTGTTGGTATCCTGGGTCAAGTGTGGTACTTGATTGTATCGATTCCTGATCTTTGCACCCTTACTTTCTTTTATGAGCTAGATAAATTTCGTACTCATCTGAGTTAAGTATGAAAAAAGTTTTATCACCTCGTGGCCTGGTTCAGTTACATGTTTCAGGTGTATCAACAAAAAAGATCATTAATACGGCATTTCTTCAGGCTCGATACTGTTTGTCAAAGTACCGGTTTACTTGTATCCAGAATGAAAACGGTTAGTTAAAAAAAACAAGTATAACCAATCCCAGGCACCGAGAAGAAATTTAAGTAAGAAAGAGGGCAAAGATCAGGAATCGATACAATCAAGCATCACACCTGACCCAGGATACAAATGGGAAAGTAACAAACTCACAATTAGGCATCACAAACGAGAGCAAGAGGTCAGCCCTTTCCCATAGTTAACCCCCACACAATTTAACACTTACAGAATCACCGCCTAATAACAGAGGGCAGCATCAACCACCTGGTGGCTTAGATATATATTACTGATCAAAACTTCGCCACACATTCTTTCGTAACGTCGTTAAACATGTAAATTACTTAGCTCGCATGGAGACTTCCTAAGTTGTTCAATGTATCATCGCAGAGAAACAATCAAATCAAATTAACAATCTATAATACAACAAAGGAAACGGTTGACAGCCCACAGACGGTAAGAGGTAAAGAAAACCCTAGTTGAGCCACCGTTGGACCATCCAAAGACAAATATCGGGCACCAAACTACCAATTTATTCGCTTTATTGAAAGCTTTTTGTTGGAAACATTGCTTAAAGCTGCATACTCTGTAACTATGAACATTTTTCGAAAAAAATTCTTTTCTTGTTAAATCATTTGTAAAAGTAGAATTAAGCTTTGTTTTCACAATAAAAATGTTCAGTACAGCTGAAAGCTGCATGGAAAAGTGAATTATCTTATCAAATAGTGTATTTTTCTCTTGTTGGTAATTATTTGCGTCCCTCCAATAATTATAGACCATTGAATTTTAACATAAATGCAGTTGTTTTGATAGTGATAACTTGTTAAGATTTACGAAAATGGTAAAATGTTTACCTGAATTTGAATATTTTTACTGCGTTCTTGAAAAATAAAAACATTATTTTTAAAATTAGAAGATCAAAAGTTACAGACTATGCAGCTTTAACAAAGACGAATAAATTGTCTGTTCACATAACAGGACTTAAATAGATAAGAGAGCATATTGTATAACAGAAAAATAATTTTCTTATTTCTCAACCAAAAGTTATGTTGTGGGTACTCAAAAGAACCGTCTCAGTGAGACAGTTCTTTTAAGCACCCAAAACATACGTTAAAACTAATAGATTAGAAAGTATTTACAATTTTAAGCTGATTTTTTTGTTTATCTTAACCTGTGGATGCAATATGGGTCTCAAACCTAAACTGACTGAAAGCATGACACGTCTCTGGCTTATTATGGAAGAATTCCATGCGATTATCTGGGAATAATTGGATTAATCTTATATTCCATCGATCCAAAAGCACCTGATGCTGGATAATGATACGGTCTGGATCTCAGAACACGTTGTAAAACAGCAAACAAGGCTAGGATACAGCTATAAAATCAATGCGATCTAGCACTTCGATAACTTGTCACGCAACTCGAGTACGACATGAAGTCTCCTCCAAGTCGCTTAATAAAGACAGTATCGGAATTTATGTTCAAACAGAAGCTATTTGCAGTGGATTTTTGAAGGCATATTACGTAATATTTATTGAGTGTTCGTCTCCTGAATTTTCTGGCTAATTCTAGGAGGTTCTGAAAAGAAGCAACATTGCAGAGAATCAGACAAGAATACATAAACCAGTTGTTGCGTTTTGTGAAATAGCATGTACTGTCCTGAAAATTTGGCTTAAGCCCCGTTCTAAAGCGGTGGTTCTGATGTTGTTGATAAATCGTTTATTATTGTTCCCATTGTAATGTTTTATGTCTCTTCCTCACAGGCCGTGGGTTGGTGTGTGGTTTGTTTGTTTGTGTGTTTATTTATTTATTTTATTCTTAACGTCCAAGTCAACAATTTTTAGTCATGTCGGAAGGGGTCCTCCCGGGTTGAGCAGTACTAAGCAGAAGATAAAGTGTCTCTGAGAGGATCTTTCGTGCGAACCAAGCATCTATTTGTCTTGATCCATATCAAAATCAAGGTCGAGGTTGGAACCATAAAACTTGTTTAAGCCCTCCAGAAAAAATATTTTACTAACCGTTTCAAGACAGTGCTTCTTTTGTGGATCCTTTTTGTTGTTTATGTTTTGTATTTGTCATCATTTCTTGTCTGTTTACTGCAACCTTGCTGGGAAAGAGCTAACCTTTGCCTCTCTTGTATGTGACGTTTTCTTGTGTTTTTGTCACTTTCCCGTGTGGTGTCCTGGGTCGGCTGTGGTACTTGCTTGTATCGATTCCAGATATTTGCCTTCTTACTTACTCTCATAAAGGACTCAAGTGAGGTTCAATTACGTAACTCCTCGATCTCGAGTGAAGCACTTTACCACTGATCCACTGCGCTCTCAAATCTGTGGTCTGTGATTGTGGCACCAAGCTTGACTTTACCACTGAGCCACTGCGCTCTCCAATCTGTGGTCTGTGATTGTGGCAACAAGCTTGACTCTACCACTGAGTCACTGCGCTCTCATATCTGTGGTCTGTGATTGTGGCAACAAGCTTGACTCTACCACTGAGTCACTGCGCTCTCCAATCTGTGGTCTGTGATTGTGGCAACAAGCTTGACTCTACCACTGAGTCACTGCGCTCTCCAATCTGTGGTCTGTGATTGTGGCACCAAGCTTGACTCTACCACTGAGTCACTGCGCTCTCCAATCTGTGGTCTGTGATTGTGGCACCAAGCTTGACTCTTCCACTGAGTCACTGCGCTCTCCAATCTGTGGTCTGTGATTGTTGCACCAAGCTTGACTCTACCACTGAGTCACTGCGCTTTCAAATCTGTGGTCTGTGATTGTGGCACCAAGCTTGACTCTACCACTGAGTCACTGCGCTCTCAAATCTGTGGTCTGTGATTGTGGCACCAAGCTTGACTCTACCACTGAGCCACTGCGCTCTCCAATCTGTGGTCTGTGATTGCGGTACTCGTTTCCTAGTTTAGTCATGCTCACTTGTTTATTGCAACGGACAAACGCAGTTAACCCTTTAAGCGCCAATCACGACTGCAGCAGACGACAAATTTTGATCTCGAGTCTAACACTCGTTAGAAAAAAAAACGTTTACGTGGCGGTCACTTAAATTAACAGTCACTTTTAAAACTCAATGCCCGTTGCAATAGCATGAATCAGCGTGACAGTACTAGCCCTAACCCTACTCTAACCTTTACCGACATTATGTTGACTCCTGTGGGATGTTAATATTTGGTACAATAATTGGTTATGGTGTACAGATGACAACGAAGGCTTCGGATGGGTTTTATGGCTTTTTCTATTTGTCAAAGGTATAGAAAACCAAGACAAAGTTCCTACGTTGTATTGGTTACCTAAACTCTATAAAAAAAAACCTATAAAGCAAGATGTATTGCTAATTCTAGTTTTTGTACGACCACATAACTTTTTACATTGTTAATCTCGTGTCTTACAGCTGTTAAAACATGTTATCAAGTACTGTGAAAAGTTATATGAGAGATCCGGTAATCTATTAAAATTCAGGTGAAATTTTGGATAAACTTAAAGCTAGAAATTTCAATGCAACCAGTTTGTTTGTCTACTTATAATTTTTGTACTCTTTACACTACTTTACCTCATAATGTAATTAAAGATTAACTTTTTGATCTTATTGAAAGAACCTTCAATAGAGAAGGCTCTCCTTACCTTGCATGTAACGACAGAAACGCATTTCTTCCTACAGAAAACCCTAAAACATATCATGTATGGTCTTGTCAAAATGTATGTGATGCGCTGACCTTTTTGTTAGACAACAGTTTTATTCGATTTGGCATCAAGTTGTATAGACAAGTAGTTGGGATTCCTATGGGCACTAATTGTGCTCCCGTTAGTTGCAGATTTATACCTGTTTTGTTATGAAGGGGACTTTATGATGTCTCTTTCTGATGATAAGCAGGCTGATATTATTGATGCCTTTAACACCACATCTAGATATTTGGACGATATTTTACAAATTAATAATGTTTATTTTGACACTATGGTAAGTCAAATATACCCTTCGGAGCTCGATTTTAATGAAGCTGATACCTCTGATACCGAAGCCGCGTTTTAAGAATTGCGTTTGTCAATTTCTAATGATATTGTTTCTACCAAAATTTATGATAAACGTGACGACTTTGATTTTGAAATTGTCAATTTCTCATTTTTAGATGGTGATGTTCCTCGCTCTACATCCTATGGAGTCTATATCCCTCAACTCATTCGTTTTGCTAGAGCATCTAGCCATGTTGCTGACTTTAACACTCGCAATAAATTGTTAGCTCAGAAGCTTCTTAAACAAGACTATCAGTATCATAAACTTCGCAAAACCTTACCTAAGTTTTATAAACGATGCTATGATTTGATATGTAAATTCCAAATTGAACTTAAATCTATCTTGCGCCAAGGACTTTCAGAACCTGATTTTTATGGTGACTTGGTGTATAAATTGAAGAAGAGTGTTGGCACTAATAATTTTCAACGCAGTTCATTAAAATAATTTCCCATTATAAAAAGATTGGCTATAGCATTAATGTATTGCAGCAGACTGCATGCTTGGTGGTCAACCCAATCACGGTTGGCAACTTTGTTTTCCTCTTTAATTGCACGCCAGTGGGTCGGACTTCAGACTCTATGACGGTTCCGACTTAAAGACCTATCTATTGATGAGATGGGAGGAGCCTGATGCTTTGGCTGTTGTCAGACCCACTGGGGTTTACCTGTTGGATTTCTTTTGCTCCGATATTCAGTTTTATTTACTGTTGAGTCCTTATCTTTGCTTTATCTCCTACTAATATCTTGATTTGTATGTTCTAGGAGATGATGCATTGATAAGTTAGGGGTCTTTCATGCAAACCAAACACCTATGTGTCTTGATCCACATCTGAACTAAGGGTGAGGTTGATGCACCGTTAAACCGGTTTAAGCCCTCCAGTATAATATTTTTACTGACCGTTCCAAGGCAGCTTTTCTTTTGTGGATCATTTATGTTATTTCTGTCTTGTTTTGTTATGCTTTCATGCACGTCTGTTTGTCGTTGCCTTGTGATCATCTGCTTGGAAAGGGCTGACCTCTTAGCTCTCGTTTGTGATGTCTAATTGTGATGTTTCACTTTCCCATTGGTATCCCGGGTCAGGTGTGGTGCTTGATTGTATCGATTCCTGATCTTTGCCCTCTTTTTTACTTTAGAGTCAAAGGTCAAGGTAAAATATACTCGAATGTTTGTTACTGAGAACTCCTCTCACATTATTATGGAGGATGTTCATGTTTGGCCAGTGATTGCTAATGGCTTGTAATTGACAATGAAGGTATCGGATTACCGATATGACCTTTTAGTCAAAGATCAAATTTAAATATACATGAAATTTATACGCGATCTCCTCTCACAATTTTCGACGGAGGGTGTTCGTTCTTGGAACACAGCTGATTCGAGGAGCATTTGGAAAGTTCTTCTATCTACTATGGTCTTTTATCTCAGTAACTGATTTACAAACCCTATCATATCTAGTATCATTTTAAATACCTATCTTTCCTCCATGTTATGGCATAAATTTAATTATGATATTTTAAAAAATGCAGACAAGAAAACTATTATTGTGAATACAAGTACTGTTTGTATACTGGAAAACGTAAATTTTCAGTGGAAAATATAACATTTTACCTTTTGAAAAGTGTGCAGAACATTAACAATAGTTCATAAACTTAGATAACTTTGTACCATTTCGTAGGCCACAATCTGTAACAGTTATTATACAATTGGTGACCGAGTTGGATGTTTCTAATAACTAAATACCGGAACAGCAATACCAACACTGTCCAGAAGGCAAAGCAATGCGCTAATTTTTCGACTTAAATTGCATGTCACAATGCACATATTTTGAAAATATGTAACCGACAGTAGTTTAAAAATGCTTTGCGTTGGTATTTTTGTCATGCACACTTCATGTTCTTCGTATTGAAACCAAATGAAATTTTGTAAACCAGAACAAAGGGATGATAACTCTTATAATCTTCCCATGGGACAGAGTAAGTTGAGCTGTGAGTTGAAGTTCTGGTTCATTTCAATTGAAAATGATGGCAAACAAAAAAGTAAAAATACCTTGAGAGTAGAAATCAATCAATTTTGTGATGGTTAACGCAATACCATAAGAAGTTCATCGAAAAAATGTGAGATATTAAGTTACGGTGTTTTATGGTGTAAGTTCACATATGGCACAATGTTAAGTTATGGTGTGTATACATGTATGACAATGACAGTGTCAGATCACCACTAATACAGTATGACGAACTTTCGACGTTTGACAGGTGTAGCAGTGCAGGCGACTTTATTCTCCGTCGTTCTGTGAGTAGGCACTGAATGTCAAACGATGCACTCGACAGAGCTCAGATCCATTTTCAGTTGAAAGCTTCTGACATATAATTGAAAATTCGATAACATATCCATATTCAAACGTTTTGGTGCGAAGCAGTAAAAAATGCCTTACAGTTGGTATCTGTCTCAAGCAACAATTCTAATCCGGCCTGTACTTTCACTAACATCCGACCGGAGAGATCGCTCTGTCGAATCGCGCGTTGACGGCCAGGTTCCAAAGAAAAATAAATGGAGGTGCTAATAATCCTGAACTGAATCAAATCGTCTACGGTGGAGTATAGACTGTTTTACCGAGAATGTCACAGAAAAGTAGTTCATAGAATACGCTGTCACAATACAGTAGCATAATCCGATAGCGCATCTGATATTGGATACATGCATACAGACATTTAGATACAATTGTACTTCATTTTCGTATTCCTCAACCAAATCATATGTTATGGGTACTCAAAAGAACCGTCTCAACGAGATGGTTCTTTTGAGCACCCAGAGCAAATGTTTAAGCTGATGGGTTAGAGAATATTTAGAATTTTTCGCCCAACATTTTGTGTTTATCTGGGCCTATGATTGTATAGATGAAGTTATGTCATTCATTGATAAATACTATTGATCCTGTTGCCCTCTGCCTTTGGGGACAATCTGATAAAACGCCTGTCACAAGACGGAGACGAGGTAATCAAAGCTCAAATTCACCAGTTGATGTTGCATTGATGACACTCTTATGTCAGCAACAACCACTAGTGACAATGTAGCCCGTGGTTGACGTCGATCCCACGCCAGGTTCACATGTGTAAAGCAAGCCTCTTGTTTGTATCACAGGCTGTCCGAGTTCACGTTTAGCTTGACTGTTTACAATCAAACAAAATCATTAATACTATAACTCATTTGACTGATACCAAAGTGTTTTGTATCATAAAGAATACAGATATATTCATTTAAAAACTTTAATAAAAGAGATGACTTTCTTATTTTTGCGGATGTTCTTAAAAATATGAACACTCTATAGGTTCAGTTCCAAGTTACATGTAACATGAAACCAATTTTGTGCCACACCCTTTGGACAGGACCTATGTGTCTTTATAAATAAGTTGGTGAAGCATAATTCAAAGATACATAAAACAAGACAACCACTTTGAACTGTACAAATGACTTACATAGTGACTTAGAAGTAGTGAAAAAGTGGTAACGAGGTTACTAAGTACTTTAGAATACCCCAACGCAGTTATCAACCCAACTGTTCTCTTTAACCCCAAGTCTGTTTGCCTTGTTCGAAAATGTATCACTTTGTGAGTTGTGTTGTCCTTATGTTTGGCACGTTTACAAAAAAAAGAGAATAACGCAAAATTCAATCGTTCTTTTTACAAAGGTCACGAATATAACCAGCCTTTTTAGGTAATCGATAGGCTTTTATAACTCTGTTGCCCTAGACAGAATTTTAATTTCATTTTTATCTCGTTCCTTTATCTCCTGGTAGCTGCTGTCTTTGTACGTGTGATGTAGCCGGAGTTGATATCTCAGCCAGCCCAGGAGAAATTGTATTTTTGTTTACATAACTATATATTTTAACAATCTTGGCTTTTTGGGGATAAATAAGCTAGGAGTCTTTCATCACAAGCTAGGGGTTTTTCATGCAAACATCTATGTGTCTTGATCGACATCTGAACTAAGGGTGAGGATGGCGCCGTAATACCGGTTTAAGCCCTCCAGTAAAATAGTTTTACTGACCGTTCCAAGGCGGTGCTTCTTTTGTGGATCATTTGTGTTTTTTGTGTCTTGTGTTCCTCATGCTTTCGCGTCTGTTCATTGCTGCCGTGTGGTCACATGCTGGGAAAAGGCTGTCCTTTTGGCTCTTGTTGGTGATGTTTATTATATTTTTGTTAATTTCCCTTGTGGTATCCTGGGTCAGGTGTGGTACTTAATTGCTTTGTCGTCTTTCTTACTTAAACTGATTCCAACTGTAAAATCAAGTTCAAGTTAACACCAAAAGGCTCAGCTGCCATCCATTTTGGCGCAAACTTGCACTTACTTTTCTACTGTAGCAACTTAAGTCCAATAATTCTCCAGTTTAAAATGTAAAAACATTTCTACCTGCTATTGTTGTAGTGTTTCTCCAGATCTATACAATCGAATGGCATATCTTTTAAACCAGTTGAAAGGCTACACTAACATCAGTGGCAGTTTAGCTGTCACCAAATTTGTGTTAAGTTACATTTATTTTTTACATGATATTTTGTATTTTCAGTTTACTACTTTTAAATCATTATGTTTATGATATCAAATGTAAGTCGAAAATAAGTCATTTGATCTGGGGCGGACTTGATTTGATAATTTTAGAATACTCGGAGTACGCCAGAACAGCCACAAAAAAAAACACACAAAAAACATTTGGGTACTCAGGAGCAACGATTGCTGCTTGAGTGGTGAAAAATAACACAATCTGATCGCCAAGAAGAAGAAAAATGACAAAATACATGTGTGCTCAATTCTTTTTTCTAATGAGCTTATTTCAATATGAATAATTACCAGTACCTATCGGGAAAGACAGAAAAATATCTCGGTACAGTGTACCCGTAGGCAGTGCTCCGCCATCTTGTTTTGGAACAGGTCACGTGACTGTTCTGTATACACCATACACCACCTCGGAAGACGGAGTACGCTGGAGTACTCCAGAACAAATGTTCATGTGCACTTGATTTGAGGAGTTAAAGGAGTAAAGAGAACACTTAATCAAGTCCGCCCCTGCTTTTTCATTATGAGGGATGACAAACTCACTAATTGGGTATATCGATGAATCACAGAGCTTTGCACTTCCAATTACCAGTCTCAAAGACGAAAGCAGGAAAAAATCAACCCACATCAAATGGTACTATATTTCCATGGTGTCACTACGTACGTAAGTTTACAGCAGTTTGCAATATATGCTTTATTATTACAGAATATGGCTTGAAATTTAGATAAGCATAAAATTCTTTTTTTAGTAAAAAAAGTAGAACGGCCGAGTGAATTGTAGAAAATATGAAACTTTTGCACAAGTTTCATATTTTGTACATTTCCCAAATGTGTAACACCAAATTAGAAAAATCAAACACATCTCAATGTGATTATCTTCAAAACATGCTTTCAGTTCATTTGTGAAAGAATTGGTAACGTGCAGCTGGTTTCGCATTGTCAAAAAGTAAAGATATATGAAATCGACCCAAGTAACGGATACCAGCGGCGATGCCATTTGGAAAATTGTATTTTGTTCTGCAAAAATAAATCGCTATTTTGGCAGGAAACGGGACCTGTGGGTTTTAATCATTACGATATTATTTTGTTGCTTTACATCGTAGGTCAGGTCAGCATACATTTGATATCATTCCTGTGTAAATTGCCATTCTTTAAGCATTTGTTTACTGGAAACCTCTCAATGGGTACTTTGACAAACAGCGAGGACCCCGTTGAATTGCAGCATAGTCACAAAAAGTAATTATAAAAAATAAGCCCCAATTATTATTTTCATAAAATATATATAATTATATTCTACAGTGCCATATAAAATGTCACACTAATGCAGGCCTTTGATAAATAGTGAAAATTCTTATTATTTCTCAACCAAACCATATGTTGTGGGTACCCAAAAGAAACGTCTCGATGAATCGAGACGGTTCTTTTGAGCACCCAAATCATATATATGTTCAAACTTATATGTAAGAAAATATTTGCAATTTTACGTGCAAAAAAATTTGTTGATCTTTAATCGGTGCTAATGTATAAGTCCATACAGACTTCTTTCTTCATAGCTATCATTTTCAACAGTTTTCATGTACACGAAGCCGGCCCACGTCCCTCCCCATTGTTGTACTGCTTTTCGTAATTTCTGTCGCCGCAATCGTCTCTTCTTTGATTTGGTAACTCTTGTGGACTTTCCCTCTAGGTCTCCATTTATCGCTAGTGCTGACATAACCTCATCGTAGCTGGGAGGTATCAATATTGAGGAAGCTGAAGGAGTTGGTAGAGTTATGTCTGACTGGCAATCAGAAGCTGTTGGAGAGTTTAATGACTGATTCCTTAAAACATCATACCAGTCTGACTCTGTCATGACTTCCTCATAACATGGAGGCTCTACCATAGGGGGGTGTGCTTGAGTAGATAATGGTAAAACTAACTGGACCTCGGTAGAGTGAGAACTAGTTGACTGCTCTTCTGTGTTGTTGCACCTCCTCTCTAACGCCGATTCGACTGACTCATATGTAACTAATGTGAGTTCAGTAGTTGGTATAGCGAAGTCTGACTTGCTCTTCGTAATGTCAGAATTATTTGATTGGTCTCGTTTGTTGTCAAACCAGACTAACTCAGGCAGCACGTCCTCATAGATCGGAGAGTCTACCATCGCTGATGGTGAGGTGGTAGCAATAGCTAAATCTGAATGGCTCTCTGTCAAATGTATAAGTGCATTTAAACTTCCTGCATCAAAATTGTCCTCTTGAGCTGCTTTAATATATACCTCTTCATCCCGGGTTTCTCTGGATCGTTTTAGTATTTCTCTTAGTTTTTGTCTCCTCATCTGCCTCTTTTTACTTTTGCTAAGTTTCGTTGGCGTAGACTGATCTTCAAGATTGCCATGTTTTGACCCAACCTCTGTGCTATTGTGAGGAATCAAGAACGACAAAGCTGATGATGTAGGGGTTGCTATGTCTGGCTTGCTGGCAGAAACTGATTGATGAGACTGTTCTTGTGAGTCATCGTAAGCAGAGTCCTCATTCATGAGTGCAATCTTTGATGGATTGAAATCTGAATGATTGTTGGTAGGCGGAGAATTGCCTGATTGTCCTTGTAAATACAGAATAGTAGTCGAGTGTCTTTTGGTATCAAGTTTACCAGGCAAGGCTTTGAGATTGCTTGTTGAATCGCGAAGCTCTGCTGAGCGATTCAACATGCATTCTTGAAGCGGAGTCTGGAAAGTATGAGTGTTTAACAGCGTTGAGTAGACTATTGCTTGTAAAGCAAGGTCACACAGGCTTTCGATACATTGATAATTGCCTGATTGTTCTTGTACATTGGCGTGCAGCTTCAACCTAGACATGATATCCTCATAGCTGAGGTGGTTAAACATCACTGGTGTTGTAGATGTAGGTAAATCTAAGTCTGACTGACTCTTGGTGTTCCTTTGTTCCTGGGAGTTGTTAGATTGGTTGTGCAAACGTTTGTATCTATCTAATGCAGCTACTACTTCCTCATAGCTAGGTGGGCTCAAGAGTGATGGCTGGATTGAACAAGGTAAATCTGAGGATGTTTGATTCTGAGTAGCTTCTTGATAAATCATGTTATTCACCGGTTGAGTGAACTTTGAATGCATTCTCCTTTCAGCAATTTTTTCACCTGTATACATTCCCTTTCCACTAATGTCTTCACCTGAATACATTCCCAATCCAAATTTGAATTTTGGATTGGAAATGTATTCAGGTGGAGAAATAGGTGGTGAGGAAAGGGAAGCAATCCCTGTTGGTTGAAATGTGAGTGGTAGACTACTTGCATCATAAATTTGGTCAAAGGTTTCAGTAGTATCTTCGTTACTAGTCCTAGTACTCATACCATTTGCTATCACACCTGGATATCTATCGTTTACCATGTCATCCAGAGTTGTACTGGAGACTTCATTAATTTTGGGGTTTATTTCATTACTATGTTGCTCAGTTGGAAGGCTTGTTGACAACGTGTGAGTTGAAGCATCTGTATAAGGCACAGTTACATGATCAGTAGATCTTTCAGCAAATTCGTTGTCATTAATCGTTGGATAAATAGTACCTATATCTGTTGCATATACATGGATTCTCTCTAGGGATTCATTGCGAGGTATACATGTATCCTTTTTTGGAACAGGTGCGTGATAGTTTTGTGAGTTATGGGCGAGTTCTGCTGATGAAAGAATACGAATCATATTTGTTGGAGGATATTCATGATCTTTATCAGCCTTTTTGGCGTTGTCTTGCTGAAATGACTGCTCAACATACCCCCGTCGTCTAGAAGGTTGTCTGATGTTTAATCTTTCCATAAGAATATTAGCTAGTTCTTCGTGATTCCTCAGAATTTCCATCATTTCACAATTACTGGACGCCATACTCCAGCAATTACGTTATGCGCTACAGGATTGTATGCGTCAGTTGCTTGAGTACCGCCAGTACTGTTGTTGTATTGGTCTAGTTAATGCTGAACTTCACCGCAGGAAGAAACTAGAAATAATAATAATGTGGGTCAGTTAATGCTGGTCATCACAGCAGGAGGGGTCTAGAAATAATAATAATAATAATAATAATAATAATAATAATAATGTGGGTCAATTAATGCTGGTTTTCAGAGCAGGATGGGTCTAGAAATAATAATAATGTGGGTCAGTTAATGCTGGTCATCACAGCAGGAGGGGTCTAGAAATAATAATAATGTGGGTCAGTTAATGCTTGTCTTCACTGCAGGAGGGGTCTAGAAATAATAATAATGTGGGTCAGTTAATGCTTGTCTTCACTGCAGGAGGGGACTAGAAATAATTATAATGTGGGTCAGTTAATGCTTGTCTTCACTGCAGGAGGGGTCTAGAAATAATAATAATGTGGGTCAGTTAATGCTTGTCTTCACTGCAGGAGGGGTCTAGAAATAATAATAATGTGGGTCAGTTAATGCTTGTCTTCACTGCAGGAGGGGTCTAGAAATAATTATAATGTGGGTCAGTTAATGCTTGTCTTCACTGCAGGAGGGGTCTAGAAATAATAATAATGTGGGTCAGTTAATGCTTGTCTTCACTGCAGGAGGGGTCTAGAAATAATAATAATGTAGGTCAGTTAATGCTTGTCTTCACTGCAGGAGGGGTCTAGAAATAATTATAATGTGGGTCAGTTAATGCTTGTCTTCACTGCAGGAGGGTCTAGAAATAATTATAATGTGGGTCAGTTAATGCTGGTCTTCACAGCAGGAGGGGTCTAGAAATAATAATAATGTGGGTCAGTTAATGCTTGTCTTCACTGCAGGAGGGGTCTAGAAATAATTATAATGTGGGTCAGTTAATGCTGGTCTTCACAGCAGGAGGGGTCTAGAAATAATTATAATGTGGGTCAGTTAATGCTTGTCTTCACAGCAGGAGGGGTCTAGAAATAATTATAATGTGGGTCAGTTAATGCTGGTCTTCACAGCAGGAGGGGTCTAGAAATAATTATAATGTGGGTCAGTTAATGCTTGTCTTCACAGCAGGAGGGGTCTAGAAATAATTATAATGTGGGTCAGTTAATGCTCGTCTTCACTGCAGGAGGGGTCTAGAAATAATTATAATGTGGGTCAGTTAATGCTCGTCTTCACAGCAGGAGGGGTCTAGTAATAATTATAATGTGGGTCAGTTAATGCTTGTCTTCACTGCAGGAGGGGTCTAGAAATAATTATAATGTGGGTCAGTTAATGCTTGTCTTCACTGCAGGAGGGGTCTAGAAATAATTATAATGTGGGTCAGTTAATGCTTGTCTTCACAGCAGGAGGGGTCTAGAAATAATTATAATGTGGGTCAGTTAATGCTTGTCTTCACTGCAGGAGGGGTCTAGAAATAATTATAATGTGGGTCAGTTAATGCTTGTCTTCACAGCAGGATGGGTCTAGAAATAATTATAATGTGGGTCAGTTAATGCTGGTCTTCACAGCAGGAAGAAACTAGTAATAATAATAATAATAATAATAATAATAATAATAATAATAATTATAATAATAATAATAATAATGTGGGTCAATTAATGCTGGTTTTCACAACAGGAGGGGTCTAGAAATAATAATGATAATGTGGGTCAGTGCACGAGATTTTACTACTTATTGCATATGCACACACGCCTCTGTACAATTACCATGTTGATGTATCCAGCGGAGCAAGAGGTCTAGATTTTCGTCTAAGACTTTATCTTACCCTATACTATGCCTATTGGAGCAGCAAATGCTAATTGAGCCGTGATATGTGACTTCCAAAAATGTAGGATTTTGACAAGTGTAGCCTCAGTCGAGCCTATGTAGCCTCCTTTTAAGCTTAAAAGCTCCAAACACTATTCGGTCAGTAGCTTAACACTCACAGAATACTCAAGCGACAAGCAAATGCTCTGATTAGACTGTCCGTTTGCGCAGGCTGATCTGAGGCTTTGCTGGTCGCACATACCACATTGTTGGAAACCACATGCCGCGGCTCATATGGTGATTTGCGCAGACTCGCTTGAGCGTTTGTTACCCGACTAAGTGATAACTATCAACAGTTCTTGAACTGGCCTTTATAAACCTTTGGTTTTATCTGTGGGTGAACACTTATTTAACCGTATTGGTCAGTGGTAAGTGTATAAATCACTCGCGCTTCCCGCTCGTAACGACTGACCTTCAGCCAATGATATATTAAGCAACAAGTCACTGCGAGTAAAAATCTATTTCTTACGCATTCAGATATGAATTTAATGTAGTTATCGAGCATCAACACGGGGACAGAACACGTGATTTGTGACGTCATTGTATCAATATTGTGGCCGGGTCATGTTGAAGTTTGTCTCCACTTCGATGGTTCAATTTTCATCAGCTATGTGTAAGCAAGATGATATAAGTATACGGGTCGTACTTTTTACATTTGTGTTGGTAACAAATGACTGTACACTTTGTAGCTGATAAAAGTAAGCACTTCGACACAAACCCTGCCGTTATGAAAGCTGAAACAATCAGTTAACAATGACAGAATACAGAATACAAATTGTATTTATAGTTATCATATGACGTCGCGTCTGGGAGTGAAATAACACCATGCAATAAAATCGGTAAACCACTAGTGGTTTATCGATTTTCGGGAAACGTTATGACGTCCATAACAACGTTGCGTACATAATGACAAAATTATAACGTTTTTACGGCAGAAATGAGATTTCAAAGTAATCTTAATGTCATATGATAAAAAGAATCTAACATTCGTGCTCTTGTATTAATAAAACATGAGCACTCTTGTAAGATCCTCTATTTAGATTTCCGACTATAAATAAAATTTGTATTCTGTAATGACCGAGTAAAAAAACTTGTGTAGATGTAAAATAGGTCAGCGTGCAGCGTGTGGTCACAGTGGCAACATTTTAATTACATAACCTGTGGGCTAGTTCATGAAATGGTTGCTTGCTTTGCAACGTCTCTGTAACAGAGAAAAAAAAACAGGAATACTTACCACATTTGAGCACAATTTCCAAGATGGCTACCTACTTACTGCAACAAATATAATGCCACGAGTAAAAGAGTTCCCTAACCCTGATCAATGGCATAAAATAATATAGGTCATTAAATTTGTATTGAGATATACATGTACTTTGTGGAGACGTTTTTGCGGGCGTTTTTTCTCGAGTCGACGAGCGTTGGGAAGCAGTCGTATTGAATTGTTTGAAATGTTATTCGACTGGCTCCAGTCCTTAAAACAATTTTTCATCAATGTGTCATTTCATATACTTATAGCCAGTCTAACTCTGATGACTCTGTTTTAAGCCATCAGACTGGCTACACGTTTAGAAATGACACATCGATGGAAAAATTGTTCAAGGACTGGAGCCAGTCTAATATGGCATTAGTAATATAAAGAAGCTGTAGCGATAAGGCGTATATTTTTCCTAGTTGACATGATTACAAAAGCTAAATTTTCAAAAAGCCCAAATGATTTTAAAATTCGTCTGTTTGGGTAGTATAAAAAATATACTTCGCTTGTCAAACTAGACTATCTGATCTTGACTACTTACTTGCAAGTTGAAAAAAAAAACTTCGATAAACTGTCAAATTCGATAAAAGAATGACCTTAACAGCATCGATGATTGTAATTTCCGTACATCATGGTTCATATGAACTGAAAAACTTGAAGATATGTCTGCCAGGTGATCGGGCCCAGGGCGGCGGCAGTAAACAGTACGCGATTTCAACATTGTACTGTCAATAGATGCTGTTTTTGTCACTTTCCCATATGTTGTCCTGGGTCAGGTGTAATATTTGATTGAATGTATCGATTCCTGATCGTGGCCTTCATCCTTACTTTGTATTTTTGATATGATATTTATGTGATTTTTATCAAGAAACTGTACCTCTTTTAATAAGTATTTACTCTGTACATGCTTGAAAGAAAATAAATACAATAAAAAAATGACAAAAACATTCTTTGGATGTATTCATATCTTTTTCAAAAATTCTGAAAACGAGACGGCAGTCGGAATTTAAATTACGTCATATACCTCAATTTAATGTGATCAAGTTTACGTATCAATTGCAATCTTAAACAGATAAAATGCTTGGCTATAAAACATGAACACTTATGTACGGGGCTAGATTGCACTTTACCGGGCACAACTGAGTTTGACTAGGTTTTTAGGGTCTGTTTGCTTCTAAATTAATTCTTGAAACGTTTGGTATAGTTCCCTGATAAAAAATCACATAAAAATCATATCAAAAATACAAAGTAAGGATGAAGGCCACTTATGCGCCCATACCCCCTCAATTGTGTTCAGGTTATAACATCCAAACATACCAAACGTTTCAAGAATTAATTTAGAAGCAAACAGACCCTAAAAACCTAGTCAAAATCAATTGAGGGGGGATGGGGGCATAAGCCCCCATCTATTATATGCTACATGAACAGACTGTACCATAGTGTCCGGTAAAGTGCAAGTGCCCCCATTATTTTAGTGCATTTCGTCAAATATGGCTTATACATAGTGCACGGTTCCTGATTGAGCAGGCACTTCCGGTTGAATGTCTGCATCTAAACAACAGCAGGGACGACCTCACCTCACCGGTCTCATAATAATCGTATGTGATCATGCCTATAGATTGATAGCAATGAAAAACCGCTAAAATGTAACATTTGAAATAAATTTTAGTAAGAAAACTATTCTTACCACCACATGCTTTGGGAATTCGGTACACCTGTTTGTGTCTTGTGTCTGTGTTGTAGTGTGACGTTCCGAAAGTTCACGACGGCGTCAACGTTCATCTGGCGCAAAGAACCATCTATAACGTCTTTTCGCGTTGCCGCCATTAGCCGTGTCAATCTTGATCCGCAATCGGAACTGCCTCGGCCAATTCAAATTGGGCCGAGATTTTCCTATTGTCTTGACCCAAACTACGCGTCAGACTGAAAATCCCCAAGCAGCATTATCAGTTACATAAACTTACAGATACCACAATGACGGGATAAAAAATCCTTTATACATTGAAAGCGTCAATCACACCACATGTCGTATGCTGAATTGTTTTAGAAGCGTCCTCCACAAACAGGGTAGACCTAGGTCAGACTGCCCCTAACCCGGTGTTCTGGGGCGTGATAGTAGCACTTTCCATTTACTCTCCCAGATATAATGAATTTAGCCCTGCTGTTTCCATATTTGTGTTGGTTCTCTATTTCTAGAGTCTCCGTTTTTCAGACTATTTTGACATACTATTAATTCACGACAGACCATTCACACGAAATATCAACCCTGACTTGGCGTCTTTAAGCCGTGACAGAAATTTTAAATATCGTCTGCTGCATTGTAGGGGTGCTTTAAAGGTTATTGCTTTTATAATAATGACTACGGGTCCCACCTTCTTACGCCCAAGTTGGCAAGAAAAAGATGAGTTCGTAATCTTTCACCTTGCTGACGGCAGATTAAATGATTGCATCTCAAGTGAAAAAACAACGACAGAGCATAAATACGGCGATCATACTTGCTTGCCTGCCTACCTACCTGCCCGCCCGCCCGCCTGCCTGAACCGATTACTTAGACCAGTCCATACATGTAAGAAAATGGTTCTTACCACTTATACGTAAATTCGCATTTTAACAAACAACGTATGATTTTCGAATTGTGCCGGACTTTCCCAAGTGTCCATGAGGCTAGAGATGTCAAGTATTAGAATGGGCCTTTGTCAGCATCAGAACTTACATTGTTCGATTAATGAAGGCTCTGCCGAGACTTTGCGGGTGGCAGAATCGACTTAGGTCTTCGATGGTCACTTTGCACAGTGATGTTTATAGTCACTGCTATGCAATAATAACCTCACTCTTATGCCAGCGCATGAGGTTTTGGTATTTGAAGGGTAGCCCCGACAAGACTGTTCAAACGCAGGTATCTCATGAGCCTTCGCTGCTCGCACATAACAAGTAGGGACGTAGAGGAATGTTAAAACTGTCGTTAAGGCATGTCGTCCCACTAGAAAGCTGCACATGCGCGGTTCCAAATCGAAGCACCAACATCTCGTAAACTGGTCAAATTAGTGAATGGACACTTCTTTCTCTGCTAAGTGTACATACTTAATCTACAGATACTTGGCCAAGGAACAAGACAGTCAGTCGCCCATGGCTCAGCTCATTCTGTGCGATTTAGTAGGCTTACCAACGTCTACGTCTTCTTGACATTAAGATTCTTTAAACTTGCATGTACTTGGTCCGTAAAAGACATAGAGGACGTTCTAGTACATAATATACGAGATATGTGAATACAGTCTGGTCCGACATTTCGGTCTTTGAAAGTGCTGATTTGTCAATTTTGTTGCGTCTCGACTTTTATTATTTCAAAAGGCTTCCTATATTGATCAATGTAAAGATCCAAGGAGCATCTCATACAAGTCAAAAGAAAAGGTTTTCGATTCTTGTGCTGCTGGCTCCATGTTAAATTGGCACTACGGAGGCGTTTCCGTATGAAGTCGGTTGTTTTCGCAAATCGAGATAAAATCTATCATATTTCTGATTTTTCCAAGAAAACATGTACGGTTGTTAGATCCTCATTGGAAAGCGTCTCCCTTCAGACCTTCTGAGACGCTTCCAATGAATATATTCTTTGAGAAGTAAGAAATGTATATTGACAAAAAAAATAATATGCACACTGTTGAACACTTCTGTTAGACATGTTTCCATGAAGGTTATATATCTGGTATAGCCAGTGACCTATATTATATAGGTCACTGGTATAATCTATGTGCCACTTGAAACCCGTTTAGATCAATTTTCGATCTTTTTGGGGTATTTAGTCAGAGTCAGCAAACAGTATCGGACCACTACCGGCCCGCAAGCGAAACGCCATTTAAATGGCGTTTCGCTTGCGGGCCGAATGCTTGGCCGAAACTGTATGCTGGCTGGGACCAAAGTAAGAAAAAATCCAGTCTGTTCATGTAAAAATTATGACGCGGTATGCCATACAATTTTGTCACTGGCCAAGTTTTTGTCGTAGCAAAGTGTTTTTCCCAAGTGACGTTTTACTTGAAGTATATCGTTCCTTGCTGTAATAAAATTTCCAGGATATCAAACTAATCCGATTTATCTTACAAAGGATAAGTTAAACCTAACATATAGGAGCTGGTACATTGCCAGACTAACAAACCGACCAGTGCGCCATTCGAAGACTAGATCAGCATGGGTGTTTACTCAGTCCGACCAGAGTCTTTACTCTCTCAATGAAGATACTATGATATCGCTGACTATGACCACACTGAGTTGATTTCCTGGCTTATACATGTATGGATCTCAGGTCATATATAATTAATACATTTTGGGCCAATAGAAATTTCCATTAAAATTTGATATATAATGTCAGGACAGTCTAGTCACAGCTTAAAAAGATTTTGGTTTGCACTTTTTAAATGTGTCCATACTTTTCTGTGTGCGAGGCTCTCTCACCAGTCACCCATGGGACAAGTACGATCACAAACACGATTTTAAGAATACGTGTATATCGCATAATTATGCCTGCTAGTCTTTACCATGACAGGGCGACTTCACAGAATGCTACATACCAAACAAAAAACGAAACGCACATAGTATAACTTATCAATTTTCAGAAAGACTACACGTTTTAGGACAAGTTCGATTAAAACGTCGGTCACAGCTGCATTGCAAATTTTTATCAACCCGGAGACAAAACTGTGTTCACGAAAATAAGCAATAAAGCAAATGGGGTCAAATTGTATAAGTAAAGAAGAAGGCAAAGATCAAGCATCGAAACAATCAAGTACCACACCTTACACTAGGCACCATATGGGAAAGTGACAAAAACACAAGGAAACATCAAATACACGAGCAGGTGACCACAAGGCTGCAAGGAACAGACAAGACAGCATAATAAAGACAAACGTGGAATATAAATTACAAAAAGGATCCAAGAGTTTGAGTCTCGTTCGCTGAATTAGCTCACACGAGTGGAACCGTGTTACTTTGACTTCATGCAAACCAAATATGAGCCACGACATGTGATTTCCAACAATGTGACAGTTTGACAAGTGTAGACTCAGACTAGTCAGTGCAGCCTCCTTTTTAAGCCTAGAAACTCCGAATGATGTTCAGTCAGTAGCCTAATACTCATTGATCATTCAAGCTACTAGAAAAGGCTCTGATCAGACTGCGCGTATGCGCAGGCTGAGCTGAGGTTTTGCTGGTCTTACATACCACATTGTTGGAAATCCCATGTTACGACTCAATTATCTATGTGTCTTGATCCACATCTGAATTAAGGGTGAGGTTTGGCGCCGTGAAACCGGTTTCCCTCCAGTAAAATATTTATTCTGAAAATTCCAAGGCGGTACTTCTTTTGTGGATAATTTGTGATATTTATGTCTTGTGTTTGTTATGCGTTCGCGCCTGGTCATTGCTGCCTTGTGGTCACCTGCTGGGAAAGGGCTGACCTCTTGGCTCTCGTTTGTGATGTTTAATTTTGCTTTTGTCACTTTCCCATGTGGTATCCTGGGTCAGGTCTGGAATTTGATTGTATCGATTCCTGATCTTTTTTCGCCTTTCTTTCCTTTACGTTCATTCTTTGCGAATTCTATGCATTTGTTTGCCGCTTGGTAACCCCTGTTGTGTGACTACCCCCATACTTGAGATAAACTTTACAGAACCCGGAAATATTTGGACGTTCTTTTGATCAAGTATAACGATCCTGTCTTATAAAATGGATTTTTGGAAAGACAGAAAAGATTAAAACACTTCTGAGATGTTTTTTGTACTTTGCATTGTAAAGCATACTCTAAATTCCTTGTAGATAAGAGTGCGTAACAGAAAAATAATTTTCTTATTTCTCAACCAAGACATATGTTGCGGATACTCAAAAGAACCGTTTCAATGAGACGGTTCTTTTGAGCACCCAAAAAATATGCTAAAATTATGGGTAAGAAAATATAAATAATTTTACGCAGATTTTTTGTTTGTTGTTTTTTTTGTTTATCTAAACCTGTGTACTAAGATAATACCTTTGAATAAGCCTCCAAACCCTGTTTACCGATTGTATTGGTGTCATTTGTTGATATACATGAAAGTAAAATCAGTGTTTTATGACAAGAAGCATTTTTGTAATGAATATATTGCGCTACACATGTACATAAAATTATTCGTTGGTAGTTTATTGACTAGAGTCATTCTTAGAAGTGGGCTTATATGTATCCTCTAGAATCAGAAACATGAACAATGAATAGTAGAAAGAAGTGTTAATTATCCCCAGGGACAAATTACCTCTATTGGGTAAATAGGCATTAATTCTAGTGATAAGTACTGAAGAATGATTATTTCACTGACTTCATTGCAGCCTTGTGTATTGTTAAATATGGTGTGGTAAGTTGGAAATGCTATACTCCGCATCCATAGTTGCTTTGTATTATTTATCATCAATCGAGCTTTTATACACGGTGACGCCCAGAGAGATTAGGAGAGAGACATACAGAGACAGTCAGACAGAAAGAGACAGACAGATAGACAGACAGACAGACAGAGAAATTTAGAATTTTCTTAACATACAACCGCTAGTAATGAATACATAAAACATTCTCAGACTCAGCAAATATAAAAGTATGAATCCTTGTCATACTGCTCCCAAGCTGATCTGAGTCCATATTATTTGTAATACAGGCTACCTTAGAACTTAAACAGACGAGAGGAACAGACGACACAGGATTAACCTGAATAAGGATAAAATGATTATATTCGGTCTGAATCAGCAAAACGCTATCAAAGACTGGTGTCAGAGCCGCGACACGTGATTTTCAACAATGTGGCATTTTGACAAGTTTGACTCAGCCTCCTTTTAAGCTTAGAAACTCCGAATTTTGTTCAATCAGTAGCTTAACAGTCATAGAATATTCAAGCGAATAGCAAAGGCTCTGATCAGACTGCGCGTATGCGCATGCTGGTCAGAGTATTTGCTGGTCGCACATACCCCATCTTTGGAAATCTGATGTTGCGACTCAAATAGTGTTGGATGGCATAATATGAAAGACTTAATTCACGGGTTAATAACATAGAACTTGCATGATGGGGAGCAATTCTGTTTCTAGAACTGGCAGTTTTGCTCCTATTCTTGCAATAATAAGTATGAATTATTAACAGAAGTTGGCCGGAATATGTTCTTGGTCGACAGGGGAAATATCATAATTACAAATAATCATGTTTAACCTTAACCCTGCTTCACCAACTTCAGCAGACGACACTTTCTTTAATGCTTTGTTTGTTTGCGCGCAGACCAGATCTGAGGCGAGTTCAACAATGCAGCGCTCTCTGGGCACTCCTTGTAGTAATGTCAAGCTTTACATATTACGAATGAAGATAGGTACCAGAACAACGAGCGCCCGCGAGCTCTCGCATTGTTAAACTCGCCTCAGATATCAAACGTAAGGCAAGATCTGGAATCAAGCTGTCTGGTACTCTAATGCACAGTTAAAAAAAATAAAGGATACTTTACACCAAAAGTGGCAGCTGAACTGTAATTGTCACATTTCAGCTGCTTTAAAAGCTATGTTCTGTTCGATTGTATTGATCTAAATAATAATTACAACAATAACAGGTGGACATGCCTAAACATGTACCAATATATAATTATTGACATAAAAAAGCAAATGAGTATGATCGGGTAATACCACAATCACACACTGCAGACCAACCCACGGTACCATGAGGAAGAGTCACAGAACATTTATTGTAACAATACATCTGTAAGACAATAATAGCTGCCACCTTTTTTATGTTAACTAACACTTATTCTTAAAGTTTGGTATTCCTGAATATTCAGCAGACGTCATAAAATCATGCAAAATTACCCAGCATGGAGAAAGTTTGTGAGATGATTGTCGATATTTTTCAGACATGAAGTAGAGCTACATGTACAACCAAAAAGGGAGATTATATCAGAGTAAAGTTTTGTCCAGTAACAGTAATTAACCTTGAACTCAAAGCCTGAAGCCAGGCTTCAGGCTAGGGCGGGAGTTGAATACAGTTTACTACATGTAGCGGACTCATTGCCCTATCATAATTCGACTTTGAAAGATGGGTTACCGTTTGTGGTGTGTGTATATTGGCTTCGAGGTGATGTTGACCAAAAACTGCCTTGCAGACATATACTGAATTAAAGTTTGACCCCTATGATGTGTTTTTCCAGACACTGTCTAGTGCATTCCAATATACATAAGCTTAGTGGAGCCACGACATGTGATTTCTAACAATGTGGTATTTTGACAAGGGTAGATTCAGACGAGCCTGTGCAGCCTCCTGTTAAGCTTAGAAACTCCAAATGGTGTTTGGTCAGTAGCTTAATAGTCATAGAATATTCAAGCGACCAGCAAAGGCATGATCAGACTGCGCGTATGCGCAGGCTGATTTGAGCCATTGCTGTTCGCACATACCACATTGTTGGAAATCTCATGTCGCGGCTCAGTTCATTTTAGACATATTCCCTATGTATACGTTTAGACGAGTAGACAAAGGGACCGTAATATCTACAGAGTGCTGTTGATGCTCACTTCAAGTTCATCTTGTTCATTCAAAACTTTGTTCAATTTTACCTCAATTTTAACCCACTTGTGCCAACTAGGGCCCATAATTACAACGCCTCATTGAAGTTAATATAAGTACTACCCAGTTAAGTTTGTTTTAAAGATGCGAAAAATGGCTTTTTAAACTTCTTTCATTCAAAATTGTTTCTTGTATTCTGTGGATCCCAATGACATCTTTGACCATACATACTGCATCGAGCACTGCACTACATTATACAGTTAAAATATCGTGTTGAATATATCCATACATATTATTCTAAGTTAGTACTTAACCTTAAGAAGGCATTGTTATTGTATTTTTGGGCCCCTGGAGTCCATCTTATACAACACTTGCCCAATTTTACCCCAATTTAATCCATAACACTACAGCTTTACTGCTTGAATCGTCTTGGGATTGTCTATTTTTATTATAAGGGGTCATTGATCGGTTTTGATAGATTTGACTGCTAAAATATAAAATTATTGACATCAAATAGTGTAAACCCAGATGAGAGGCCGCATATTGCTCTGCTTCTAATGCTCCATCTTTGGGATGGGTCAACCCTTAAAGCGCCAATCACAACTGCAGCAGACAACACATTTTGCGACATCTTTCCCAATTTTTGATAAAAATAAGGTATAATATTTCATGAGAATTGTCTGCCAGCAGACGATTCTCATGAAATATCATGCCTATTTTGTTATTTTTGAAAAAGCGCAAAAGTTGAAATTGTCGTCTGCTGCAAATTATAGGTGGCGCTTTAAGGGTTAATCGACATAAGACAATGATCAACAGTGACGTGTGTCGTCAGAGGGTTGACTTCTAAGGACATCATTGAGACGTTAATATCAATAAGAGGCGACTGTCTGCTGCAGACGACAATCAGATCCTCTTATATACCATTGTCTTAGCACGCCATGAGTTCAAGAAAGTCAACCAAGGAAGAAGATAATTAGTCTATAATGGTTATGGCTGTGACTGAGAAAAATATCCTTTATGTCACAGCAAATTATCCAAATTGATAGACAGTGTTAAATCTAATACTAAAATAACTGTCCCTCCTTACTGCTTTTTTCTGCGTTTGACACTAGCATTGTTCTACTCTCAGTAATAGTAGCTATCATTACGGCACACTTTAGCTTACCTGAGCCGTGAGAGTATACGAATGACTCCATCATCCGTCTTCCATCTGTCATCATTTTCAAACATATACTCTGAAACCAAAAGGTCCCATGTAACTCAAACACATGTATACTCCTAATGATGGTGACATGACAAGGATGGCCGCTACGCACATATATGGTAAATATTATTAAGCATATACTCAGAAAAAACAATTGAAGGATATTAAATTTCTTTTGACTATATAACATTTGAGAAAATAGTTTCCAAATTAAGACCTTTCGTATCCGATATAACTAACAATATGCAATTTAGCAAAGTGCAAATTAAAATTGACGGGTCATTAGTAAAGATACAGTACCACACCAAATGTACCAAACCTCTTAACGCAAAGTTCATAAGCAAAACATTTAGTATTTATAATTTTGCTGCAACATTTACCTGGTCATTGCTTATGTTCTAATTCCGACAACAGCAATTGTTCAAACCCATTTGTCAGTAATTGCACCTAATATCGTGACAACTTTCTCAACAAAAAATGCACAATTATGGCAAACCAAAGCCAATATGACAACAAAATGGAAGTAAAACGCCGACAAAAGCTACAAAAATAATTGTCACACTTTTGACTGAGAGCCAGCAATGATTTTGGAGCCAGTTATTATGGAATACAAACGAACGATAAAAATGGGTTTCAATCATTTTTATATGTCTGTGACTTTTCAGTTTAGAGGGTTGCACCATTTGGACACGTACTGAACTTTAATCATTGAAGCGTGGCTTAAATCAAACATTTATTTTGATTACAGATATCTGGAACTATGAAATGCATGCATAATTAGTTTAGTTTTTATTGTATTGAATGTTAGAGATGGAACTGAATCTAAATATCCTTCAATTGTTTTTTTTTATTTTTGAGTATATTTTTTCTCCAGGACCAGGGGACCGATGACTTTGAGCCTTGGTGTAAAGCATTAGGGGATGTTAGGCCAACCAAATTTATTCAAATGTTGACTCTAGTCAAATTTGATTCCTATAATGCATGGGAAAAGATGAAAATACTACTGAAGCAAACATATTGTTTTCTTATCAGATATGTTTAATTAAGTTAATGACGCAGATGATATAATTAAGTCCCAATGTGGTCAAGGTTGACCTTAGACCTAACAGACAAAGTCGCTAATACTGAATTCCAATCAATATATCACACCATATTTTTCTCGGAAACCACTGGGCCGCTTGCATGAGGTCTATTTTATATGAAGACTTTTAAGGGTGGGCTAACCAAAGTTTATATAAATTGTGGCATGACAAAGGTGGCCATCATGCCCATATATTGTAAAAACCTTTTAACTATTTTCTTCTCATCAAGCATAATGCAATTGCTCTTGGGCCTTGGTAGATGTATATAGCATTGGGGATGCAATGCCCACCAAGTTTGTTCAAACGGTGATCCTGGTTTGATCTTTACCTGCTTTATGACAAAGTCAAATTCGTTTTCTATTGCTTTTAAATAGGAATAACAGTAAAACCTGTGTAAAACGGCCAATGAAAAATAGACAAAACAAAGATCTCTATGACAAATGGTAGCTAAATGCAGGTCGAAAGTATTACAGAATGCTCCGCTTGGAGCATTCTGCAATACTTTGACCTGCATTATGCGATATTTAGTCTTGAAAACCGATTTTATGCCTTTTTGAGAGTGGCCGGTTTCCCGGTTTTACTGTAATCTTAAAAAGTAGTTTTTTAGTAGTGGCCGGCCGTATATATAAACTTTGTGCAAATCACAACAACTCCATTTACTATCAGACACTACGTCATGATGTTTCATTTTATTAGAACATCTGCAGATACCATAAATATAGCCTTAGAATATATAGATGGCATGTGGACACCTCTAAAAATGATAAAAGATTGCCATTTTCATCTCTAGAGATTTATTCTCGAATGTTACAGATCTTCAATCGTATACACAATAAAACATTTTTTAAAGAAAGCTACGCAAGCTAGGACTGGTTCGAGTTTTAATCTTTGTCATGATAAATATTTTTATGTACTACACTCCTCCCCGATTCTTATCATGACCCACAGCTATGCAATCTTAAGCATGCTAGTACATTAAGAGTGGAAAACAGTATGGATCAGCTTGCTTCCGTCTGTTAACATTTTAAGCATATTCTCCTCTGAAACAAAATGGTCCAATATGGTAATGGAGGTTGGGGTATCGAAAGTTTGTTTAACGCATTCCGTTTGTCATCATTTTCAAACATATTCTCCTCGAAAAACTCAAACATATGGATACTCTTCAGGATGGGGAGCAAAAGTTTGTATAAATGGTGCAGGTCACATGACAAGGATGGCCACTACGCCAATGTATGGTAGATATTCATAAAATACCTTTTTCGTTAGAAGGCAGCTGATCTGGATCTACAGTGTTTATAAAACAGGATAACTCCTGACTCAACAGGACAATGTTTAGTGTTTGTCTCAACCTGTAGTACAGTGGCCATTATTTCTGTTCCATGGTTCCATGGGTGCTTGTGATAGGTATGTTTTTTCCTCGTTCAGGATCGATCCTGGCATGGACTGATAATATAAAACAAAGTCAGAAGTGTTTACAAATAGGATTATATGAATAATTTATATGAAACATCAAAGTATGGTGTAAGCAGGACTCTTGTCCTTTATACCAATCAATAGAAAAAAAACTGCTTGTTATTCAGATGGAGGGCTCTTTGTTTACTAGTATTTCTGCTGATAACCTTTGTAAACAGTTTGGACCCAGATCAGGCCTGACAAAATGTCAGGCCTGACCCGGATTCAAACTGTTTTACACAATGATGGTATTCAAGAAAGATTTTTTCGAAAAATTTGATTTGGTGAAAATCAGCAGAAGACAAAAAAGCATGAAAAATTGTCCAGTAGGCAAAGAGTTAATTTGTCCTGTATCAACAGTGGTCAGCCGGGATAGAGATTTGGGCCTCAGCATGCTAAAAGGGGGTTGATCTGATCTGTTTGACATTTTGTATAGTTCTGACCAAACCGAAGCAAGTGAATATGACCAGGAAATGCCACAATCACATATCACAGACCAAGTCGCGGTGCCGCGAGGAAGAGATACAGAGCTGCCGGGCGGGACTGAGATAGAGCACACATCCCTAAGCAGCACCAATAATATGTATATAAAGTAAAAAAATACCTACCAGCTATACATTCCTTGGCCGTCCAAGTCAAACATCGAACATATTATTAATGATGTTGAGTCTATGCCCTCTCTATTTTATCCCAATCCCCCCAACCCGTATTGGTCTGCTGTGTAGTAACGTCATATCAGCTGGTTTTGTTTGTGTTGCTGCTTTATCTTCCATTCGATAAATGTTCAGTCATGTCGGGACGTTTTCCAGGTTTGAACCAGTAAGAAATGGAGATAAATTGTCCTGCTCAAGAGAAAACACGAAGCCGCTATATCTCTTGTAAACGAGTCCGTCAATCTACCAACTGAGCTACGGTGCCAATGAAAAAAACGGTGTCATGTCGGTGTCATGTTGTAAAATACTGATCTGACTTGAACATGGCAACTTGAGTTGATCTGACGTGGCGTAAACGTCATGCTCGCATTGACTGGTTTCCACACAGGTTGGGAATTTCTAGTTAAAATGGTACAGTGTGTGATGATATAGCATGGTACATGTATAACTATAAGCAGCCAACTCTATTTAACTCGAAGTTCACATTAGTAAATTATATTTAGAGTTATTAGTAGTTCGAGTTTAAACTAGAGAGACTTTATATGATAGATAACACCAAAATTAATTATCCACACTATTTCTAACCAACATATATTTTGTGGTCTTTAGAGGTTTTTTGAGTTATCAGGAATTGAAAAAAAGAGAGTTATGTGTTTATTGATATGACCTGGCATTGAGGTTATAAAACTGTTTTATGCTCAACTCAAGTGAGCATGAAATTTATCATGCTCATAAATGTTAAAATGCCAACAATTGGTGGCATTTTTACATTTATAAGCGGGATAAATACACCACCTGAGTGTATTAAGCAGGTTTTATTTTTCAGTATATTTGTTTTTATGAGCAGTTGAAATTTTATGCTCAGCTTAGTCGAGCCTGAAAGAACAGTTATATAACCTCTGGGCCTGTATCAAGTTACCCACAATGATAACCTGTGAAACAGCGGGTACTCACAAGAACGATCTAAACTGAGTACTTTACTGAGTTTTATTATTTAACCAAACAAGCCGACACACCGCGTATACATGTTTCAAAGACCAATGGATGGATACAACAAACACGGAGGCTTACTGATCGCTGACTAGGGTGAGTGACTAGATGTTGAATTTTAAGTTTCTCACAAAATTTTGTACAAACTCTCACATTTATTTATATTTTCGGTTTCGCATTGCATTTTTCCCGAAACTTGGGATAACATTTTTTATTCTTTTTTTAGAATTTAGGGTTTCATTTTATTCTCTTTCTGTTATCTTTGATATTCTAATAAAATGAACCTGCGTCCAACTTCTCTTTCATGGATTAGATTTGAAAATATCAGACCTTTGAAAAGTCGAGTTGGGAAAAAATCGACAAAAACAAATCAAAACTTGGCACAAATAAGAAAATATTTAGGGTCTTTTGCTAATAGCATGTCTATACGCAGGACATTTTTGCATGCATTTCTCATTTGTCAGTCTTCTTTATAGTTATAAGCGGTAACGACCACGGAGGGGCTTGTATTTCAATTAAATCATGTAATTTTAAAGTATTTCACCAGCGTTATTAGTATCCAGTTGAATATATATATATATATATCTTTTAACACCTATGCAATATTAAAAGGACATTTATTAATATGTGTAACAATAAAATTCCAATAAATCTACTAGTCAACACACCTTATACGTAATGAGCAGGACAAGTCACGTGTAGACCAACCTCCGTGTTTGTTGCACCCTCCATGGTCGTTATATCACAGTATACAGCGTGAGTATGACAAAGTGTGATTCCAGCTCTTATATGTTGTGCGTATTGCATGTAATTTGATTGGCTAAACTGTTGAATACTATAAGGCGTTCTTTTGGAACCATTTTCTTTTTCCTACAGTGGCTCACAAAAAGTATAAGAATGAAAAGAAAAAAATCATGATTTTATGTTGTACGCTCAGATTAACAAGCTTAAACTGACGCAACTATTTACTGATTTATGAAGAAAATCCCGCAAGATAATATTACATGTAGAACCTTTATTACAATGTATTAACACATCAGCCAGCATTGTAGATCTCCATTAAAATATTCTTGAAGTCATGTATTTGAATTGAAAGCAAGAGGGTATGATCAGGAAATACCACAATCACATACCGCAGACCAACCCACGGCACCGTGAGAAAGAGCCACAGAACACTGACTGTCACAAGACATCAGGAAGACAGTTGAAGCAAATCAACCAGTTCTCTCTTCCCCACCAAGATGGTTGCAAAACTAGACGGACACAAAGTATTGAATAACAAAACAAGGACTAAACACAAACAATGGGAGCAACAATAAACAATGAATGAACAACAGCAGAACCATCGCCTTACAACTGGCAGCAGCCTAAGACACTGGGGTGGGGTTTTAAATGCATTTTACTGATACCAAAACTTCGCCCTAATTTCTGTTGTTGTTTAAACACATATTTGTTTATCTCTTCATATTGCAATGTTTCATCACAGAGAAACAGTCAAATCAAATTAACACACCATAATGATACAAAGAAAAATGCTTATGACTCAAATATAGTCCGAGCTAAAGAAAACCTTCGAAATTTGCATCAGGTTGACACTCTAACATTTTTCCTAAGCTACAGAGACTAGCATGAATATTGACAATTTTGACATATAACATTTAGTTATTATATTGCAGAACAAGGGTGCTGATCAGACTGCACGGATGTGTATAGGCTAGACCACGACTGTTTGTTCACATACAATAAAACATGTTTTCTCACCATAGCAATAGGCTCAGTTTATCCAAGCACATGCAAGTACATGTACGTACAGTGAAATCTGTTTAAAACGGCCTATCAAAAATAGAGAAAACAAAGGTCTCTTTGACAAATTGTAGCTTAATGAAGGTTAGAAATATTGCAGAATGCTCCCTTTGGAACATTCTGCAATACGTTTGACCTGCATTAAGCGAAAATTGGTCTTGAAAACCAATTCCGGCATTTTTGAGAGTGGCTGCTTTGCACAGTTTTTACTGTATTGTGAAAAAGATACCACTCTTCACATTAAGATGAAAGTAAGCATTGCATGCAGCCAGCGTCCATAAGATTGTGTATGGTCCAGAGTGAACAAATTGATAAAACACGCCAAAATTATTTGTATACTTTTAATTCCAATTTCGTCGCCAGAAGCTTATTATCGAAGACATGAATGCACTTTTTGGAGCCGGTGCAAATGAAAGAAAAAACACGTCGATCTGTTAAGACCAGTTGCTCTAGCCAATCAAATTGCTTGAATTATGTATATGGTTATCGACAATTGAGGAAAGACTGTACATTTTTAGAGATCTGTGCATTGTTTGGCAGTTAACTGATTAGATGGGATAAACTGTTTTCATTTTGTCATCGTCTTTCCATTCGCTTCGCGTGACACTTTATTGATATGAGCCGTGACATGAGATTTCCAACAATGTGGCGTGTGCGACCAGCAAAGCCTCAGATCAGCCTGCGCATACGCGCAGTCTGATCAGAGCCTTTGCTAGTCGCTTGAATATTCTATGTGTGTTCAGCTACTGACTGAATATCATTTGGAGTTTCTAAGCTAAAAAGGAGGCTGTACAGGCTCGTCTGAATCTACATTTGTCAAAATGGCAAATATTTGGAAATCACATGTCACGGCTCATATAATGTTTTCATTTTGTCATCGTCTTTCCATTCTCTCCCTGCGACACTTTATTGATATAACCTTGAATTAGCAGCGTTAGATATTCGCCATCTTCTGCAGACACATTAACATCAAGGGGGTGAACCTTTATAGGAAATATATGGCCAAAGGTCAATCCTATTATATGTTTATCATTTGTTAAATTTCCATAATGCAAAGTCAGACGTGCAGATTTTTATTTATCAAAATCTCGAACAGGCAATTTTGGATATTTTCAATGTCTGCAGACATATTGATATCAATAAATGAACTTTCACAAAAATATGGGACTCAGGGTCAAAGCACTATATAGTTACGGGCCTTTAAAATTCTTAGGCCAAATTTCTTCACTGAACATAATTGTGCTGGTGTATCATTAGCAATGTTATTGCCTTTAAAAACAGCAACAGTGATTCGCCTGTATGTCTATGTTGATATATTGCAAAGGTAAATCAATCTTGCACGCAAGCTAAACAACGGGTGTACCTTTACAAAAAATTCTAATGCACTTGCAAATGCAACGCGACCGTCATAAATTTGCGGCAGTATATCCTGCGATATACTATCGCAAACTCGACTTCATAACGCAACGTCGCTTTTCATTGGTTGACAAGTGAATAAAAAATTATATGGAGCTGGCAGGCGGTTGTATGCAGCTAGCAGCTGCTGGGCGTAGGCGCAACATAGTAAATTTTCACTGTCTTTTTGAAGGAAAAATTATAACAGTGCACTAGAATGGGGATAACCATATTGGAAATTTTCATTTTGGGAGGTATATCGTCGGATATACGTTCGGAAATCGCGTTTTACGGCTCCACTTACGCGCGTCACAGTAAAAAGTAACTTTCCGACCGAATATCCGACGATATACCTCCCCAAATGAAAATTTTGAAAACAGTTATCCCCTTAACATGACATAGATGGCCACACCACAAAAATGAAGACGCTCGTGTGTTCGTCATTCCTAAAGTTCGATTTTAATAGCGATAAATAAGGCTTCACATTGCATGTGAATTTTCTGCTAGACGAGTCACGTGTAATGTGAAGCCTCTTATGCTCCTTACATTGCATTGTTTGATTGCATTATATAGTGCATTTTGGAGTAAAATGTACATGTGTAATAATTACAGCTTCAGTCAAGAGATATTGTAATTTCTTTCTTTTTAAAAATAATTTACTATTTGAATAATTGTGTTTTAAAATTACGTGACTGTCAAACTTTCTCTGCTCTCTTTCAGGGGAGCTGCACGTGCCACTAGAAGTATGTGGTGCCGTTGTGAAGCACGAGCTGGACTACTGGCAGATCAACGAGAACCACATTAAATCGTGTTGTTGGAGGAACTACCGGTCATACATAGAGGATCAGCGCATTCTCGACTCATTCAACAGAAGCGTGCTGAAGCAAAATCTGTGTAAATACGTGGATGAGAGTCTTCATGGATGGCAGAGATTCCGGGAAAATGTCTGGATGATCCTAGAATATCCAAGGACATCCAATGTTGCTATGGTAGGTTTCTTCACGTTAACCCATATAATCAAAGCGTCCACAACATGCGCGGGTTCAGAAAGTTTTGTTAGAGGGGGTCCAAATTCGATAACTTCTTTTTTATAGCTGATGAGGGGATAGAGGATCTGCGCATGGACAGGTGAGGGGTGAAACTGATAAAAGCCCTGACAATTTATTTTTTATTTTTATTATACTGAGGGATCCAATTGATTCTATGGAGGGAGGGTGGAGGAGGATCTATTATACCAGAATTCCTATGGGAACCTAGAGAAAATGTGATTTTCAAAGTGGCGTTTTGAAATACCATCCCCTCTCTGGATGCACGTATTGGCAGTTGGGGGTCAAACTGACACAATCTAAGACTCTTTATATATATATATATTAGTCATCAGGATATAGGGTTCTGTCTGATAGACATTAGTTAAGAACTTCAAGAATACCTCATGAACAGTTCAGGATACATTCATATTGTCATGAACTTTATTTCACAGGTTAAATGAGCGTAGTGCTGTAATTAAATTTTATATTCTGATATTCAACTTTAATGGTGCCATTATAAGACCCTGACTATATATTGTAAAATAAATTAATGGGGCTGTAAGTGTCTTTGAATTTAGATGTTTAAGGATCCTGGTGACAAAAATTTAAATTCGCAAGAGCAATTTGCAATGAAAAATAAACAACATTCATTACAAAAACTGATACATTATAACTTGCAATTGTAACCTATACCAAAAGAAATGTAAACGGTTCAGCATCTATGTGCCAATTTTCTCATTGTGGGTTACACCTAGCATGTCAAAACACTGTCTAACAATTACTTTTAGAAAAAAGCAACCCCAATAATATTAATTATGAAAACCTTAGGAACTGTGTCTTAGGCCTATACTCACTGTCAGCTAACTTACTATTGTGTTTGCCATCTAGAAATGAACTCACATCTATTTTCTAACAAGAACATTCAATATCCCTCTATTTCTGGCAGCCATGTTTTCCCATCATCCATCAGCCTGTGTTACCCTTAAAAGCTTATTCTTCATATTTAAAGGATTTAAGCAAAAATTTAATGCCTCAACTTAATTTATCGGATGCATATTTTCATGGGGGGTTGAGGGCCATTAATTTACTTTTTACAATATTTAGGCGACATAAAAAAATGAAACACTTATAATGGTACTTAAAAACAGGCAGGTTGAAGTTAACTACATGTAGTTTCTGTTCAAGTTCAGCACAATTAAAACAAGCTTTAAAATATTCATACAAGAATACATGGGATTTTCACTGTCTTTCATTTTAACACCTCTTATTTTATATGTTTTGATGAACATTTAAGGGCAATTAAAACAACCTTAAAATACTCTTACAAAAATTCATGAGATTTAGAAGGTTTTTGATTCTAACATCTTTTATTTTATATGTTTTGAAGACCATTTAAGGGCCATTCTCTCTCAGTTGAATGGCATTTGAAGTAAACGCTGTTTGTTTATTTGTTTGTTTGTTTGTTTAATTTGATTCTTTACGTCCCATCAATAATCTGTCAGTTGAACAGGGACGGGTCTTCCTGGGTTGAACCAGTACTAAGCTAGGATAAATGTGTTTTGCTCAAGAACCACAACGCAGTAACGCTGGTGAGGCTCGAACCCGCGTCCCCTCGGTCTCGAGTTAAGCACTCTACCACTGAGCCAATGCGGTCCCTAAGGGAACGCTGTAATCCCATTTTAAAATACAACATGATTTAAAGGTATAAATTAACAGTTTTTTTAAAATGTTTTTTGGCATTTTCAAGGCTAATTGCCCTAAAAAGTTTCCTCGCATATTCATGTAATGCTCTTAATATTCCATCCCCAGGGATTGCATGTACACTCAGGTTCTATTATTCCTTTCCCTGGAAACCTCTATGTCACTTTCCCATATGGTGTCTCGGGTTTGGTGTGGTGCTTGATTGTATCGATTCCTAACTTTTGCCTTCTTCTTTACTTTTCTTAAATGTTCATTATTTTGACTTGTTAGTCATATAGCAGAGGGGCCACACTGTAATGCTATATCATGTGTAACAACCACTGATATATCAGAATGTCATACATAAAATTGATTTGAGAAAAATATATATCTTAAGGTCAAATTTATATAGAATCGCTCAATAAATGCAAGCTAAATCGATGAGAATGTCTAGAAAAGCAAAGTTAAGACTTTTTAACAGATTCAGACACCACATCGACAGACAAAAACAGAATTCTACTATGAATGACACACAGCACACCATAGATCATAGCCTGTAGATTCAATGGTATACCTCATTCTGGGGTATGAGCTGAATTTGTTTCAAAGTGATAGTGTTTTTTTAATCTCATGCTGTTTTCTACACAAATCATAGGTATATCGTTTTTATCTTCGTACCCAAACCTATGATGTGTGATCACGTTCGTCGTTTGAATTCTGCCATATTTGCATACGAACCGATCATACAACACAAGAGTGCTGGTACAATTAAATGAACTCAGGTCGATCAAATCAGTAGGATATCATTGGATGCATAAAATATCCAATGACTCCAAATTTGACAATGTCAGTGAGACCCCCTCTAAATGGGCCTAATCGCGAGAAAACCTGCCTTCTGGATTTCTTAAAAAGCGAGTTTCAAACCAGTCTCCTCAGCTACAGATACTAGCTAGAAACTTGAAAATGTGCTTGTAGCAAGTTTAGATATGATATTTTCCAAAACGCGAATAACAAAGGCGCTGATCAGACTGCGCGGAGGCGCAGGCTGGTCTGCGCCTTTGTTGTTCGCAAACCCCCGCAGACAGGTTTTCTCGCGTCGAGGCCCAGAAAATGATATTCAACATGCCCAAAATAATTCCAATATCATAGTTCCTATATAAGAAGAACCTGAGGGTCCACAGACCCTTTCATATATGACACTGGTTATGTGTCAGTGAACAGCATAACATGCTCTTATACCATGAAACATAACATCTTACCACCAAAAACTAATAGCTCGAATCTCTTTTTTCAAATAAAAAAGAATGCATCCTTGCAATCTCAATTTTAGGCATATCCTCACTAAATTCGATGAGCTGCGCGCCATCATTATGACATAAGGTACAAAAGAAGGCCAGAATTTAAATTATCAAAATAAGAAACAATTTGGTTTAAAATTGAGCTACCACATGCCAAGCCTATCATATTGTGTACTGCAACAAAAGATTGGATTGACATGTTTGAAAAGAAGCTTTCGATAACATGAAAATTAGAATTAACAACAAATGGTTAAAATTGATAAGTCTGTTTTATTTAACACAACTGGTAACAGATGCAACCAGAGTTACGGAATTGACCGCTACATTAATTGATCATGTGTTTACGACTCACCCAGAAAATATTGTCGGTCGATTTACATCTGGTATATCACTAAGTAATCATTACCCAAATTATTTTACTCGGAAAGTAAATTCAAAGGTCTGAAAAGCCAAACATATTGGTATCAGCGTTTCAAAACTTTTGATGAAAACACACTCACCTCTGATTTATCTAATGATTTAAACATCTATGTGTCTTAATTCACATCAGAAATAAGGTTGAGGTTGGTACCGTACCGTCAAACATGTTTAAGCCCACCAGTAATTTTCTTACTGGCCATTCTGAGGCGGCGCTCCTTTGTTGATCATTTTTGTTATTCGTGTTTCTTGTTTGTCATACTGTCTTTTCTGTTCACCTGCTGGAAAATGGCTCTCTTGTATGATGTTTTATTGTGCTTTTGTAACTTTCCCATATGGTGTCCTGGGCCAGGTGTGGTACTTGATTGTATCGATTCCTGATCTTTGTCTTCTTTCTTAATTTGTAGCAGACAAAACAAACATAGATGAAGTTGAACTCATTCTGAACATCTAAACGCACCTATTAAAAGTAGACGAATCTATTTAAAGTAGACATATTAAATCTAAACTCATGCCAGAGTGGTTCACTCCAGACATTGGCCAAATGCAAATTTTGTGAGATACAAGCAAACATCTAATTAATTGGATTGATTAACAAGACCAAACAACTTGTTAAGAATATTAAACGCAAATATTTCTCTAACTTTACTTTTACCAGGCTGTGTAGCGCAGTTGGTAACATGTCTGGTTGCAGATCCGGGGGTCACTATTTTGATCCCAGCCCGGTCCTATACTTTCACAGTGGTTGATAATGAAAAATTTCTATGGCCATTCTCCTCCCTTCCGCTGATTTAAGAAGGATTGTTGTCAGTTACAAGCAAAAGTATGTGCATTAAGTACTGGTTAATCGCTTAGTCAAGCTTGCCCAGGAAAAAGTGTGGTTAGGTGAACTGACAGTCCCAACATGACTATAGCTGTTGACTGGAATGTAAAGCATCAAACCAAACAGACAAACAAACTGTATAAATAATACTAAAGATTCTAAATCTATATGGAAACACCTACATAATGTAACCAATGCAAATTAATCTACAGATAATACTTTACCAGATGAACCCACCATTAAGAATGAGAGCATTACTGACTCCAAAAATGTTGCAAAAACTTAAATACACATTTTCCTAAGTTGCTGACATTTTAAATGAAAGCAGTTCTGCCATAAAAACATGTGACTTAGACACTGAAAACATCAAGCAATTTCCCCAAAAATACGCAGTTCACCATTCCTTTTATTACTCCAGAGAAAGTAATTTCGTACATAAATAAATTAGAATCTAGCAATTCAATAGGTATAGATAGTTTAGGCCCAATGATTATAAAGCTAGCTGCTCAATATATATCACTATCCATTGCAGCCCTAATTTGTAATAAAAGCATCAAAACTGGCCAACTTCCTTCTCAATTGAAAATGACAAACGTGCATTGAATTTACAAAAATGGTGATCATACTAATCCTAGTAACTAAAGTACTATATCCATATTGCCCACGATTTCAAAAATTTTGGAAAACATTTTAATGATTATCTCATGGCATTTTAACAAATACAAATTACTGCATGACAATCAATCAGGGCTCAGAACAAAAATAGCTGCCAAACAGCCTTGGTCAAACTTATAGATGAGTGGACGAATGTATTGATAAAGGAAATATGATTAGAGTGCCCTTCATCGATTTTCAAAGTCACTATCTCGTTGATCACACTATTTTACTGAACAAACTTGTTTTATACAAATTCAGTACATTGGCTATCAGATGGTTGACATCCTTTTTAAATTCGCACCAGGAATTTTTCATGTTGGATAACCCACAGGGCTCCATACCAGGTCCATCTCTATTTCTCATTTTTATTAATGATCTTCCTCTTTTAATATTCCTCTGACTTATATGTGGTTGATAGAACTATAAATACACACAATACCAACATTGATGTCATTGAACACGACCTGCAAACTGAATTTGGTAATGCTCATAAATGGAACAAGCAAAACAAACAGAACGAAAGAATCGTGTCCTTTGCAAACAAGCAGGTGTTGAAAACATAGAAAGCATGTCCAAACAGAAACTCATCGGAATCCACATTGATGAAAATCTTAATTGGTCTCCTCATCTAGACCGTTTATGCTCTCATATTGCATCAAAATGATCACTTTTACGATAGCTGGCTATATATGTACCTAAAATGTCCACAATACTTTTCTACCAAAGTTATATTCTCCTATATGTAAAGATTATGGCTCTATATTAAAAGATTGGCGATAGCATTAATGTATCGCAACAGACTGCATGCTTGGTTGTCAACCCAATCACGGTTGGCAACTTTGCTTTCCTCTTTAATTACACACCGGTGGGTCTGACTTCAGACTCTATGACGGTTCTGACTTAAAGACTTATCTAGTGATGAGATGGTAGGGGCCTGATACTTTGGCTGTTTGTCGGGTCAACCTGGTTTAACTGTTGGATTTCTTTTGCTCAGGTATTCAGTCTAATTTACTGTTGAGTCCTTATCTTTGCTTCATCTCCTTGTCATATCTTGATTTGTGTGTTCTAGGAGATGATGCATTGATAAGTAAGGGGTCTTTCATGCAAACCAAATATCTATATGTCTTGATCTACATCTGAATTAAGGGTGAGGTTGGCGCCATTAAACTAGTTTAAGCAGTCCAGTAAAATATTTTACTGACCGTTCCAAGGCGGTACTTCTTTTGTGGATCTTTTATGTTTTTTTCTGTCTTGTGTTTGCTATGCCTTTGTGAGCTTCTGTTTATATGTGCCTTGAAGTCACCTGCTGGGAGAGAGCTGACCTCTTGTCACTCGTTTGTGGTGCCCAACTGGGAGTTTGTCACTTTCCCATTGGTATCCTGGGTCAGTTGTGGTACTTGATTGTATCGATTCCTGATCTTTGCACCCTTAACTTACTCTAAAATATGGGATGCAATACTCAATCTGTTGACATGTTTAAGGATTTAAGTTGGCTCTTAATATCAGATAGGTTAAAGATAGGTTAAATTACAATAAAGTGCTTTTAACACATAGGGCTATAAATAATATGACGCAGCTGATTATATTTCAAATCTTTTAAACTTTTCAGAAATACAATTACCTGCTAATGGTTTATTAAATGTTCCAAAGGCAAAAACTACGCTCTCTGAGAGCTAATTTTCCAGTTCTGCACCAATGCTATCGAATGTTCTTCATCAAACGGTAGAAATCAAAAGTTCTCTCTCAACTTTTAAACAGTCTTTTTTAGACATATCTTATTTATTGATATCTCTGATGAATATTTGACATACTTTTAGGCATGCACTTACACACTAATTTACAGACACAGTAATCACATTGGTGTCTTTAAAAGCTTAATCTCTTGTATATAGCTACCATCCATTTATTTTTATGTGCTTCAAATATTTTAGTATAACTACGACAGTACTACTCAAGTCCTAGAATGTTACATATTATATATTTATGAAGCTAGGTAAAACTTACAAAGGTGTCTTTTTCAATGAACTTTTCAGCAAACAAGGCACTGCACATTTTAACAAAGTAAGTAAGGGTGCAAAGATCAGTAATCGATACAATCAAGTAGCACACCTGACCCAGGATACCAATGGGAAAGTGACAAACTTACAGTAGACACCACAAACGAGAGCCAAGAGGTCAGCCCTTTCCCAGCAGGTGACCACAAAGCACATATAAACAGACGCGCACAAAGACATAGCAAACACAAGACAGAATAAAAACATAAAAGATCCACAAAAGAAGTACCGCATTGGAACGGTCAGTAAAATATTTAACTAAAGGGCTTAAACCGGTTTAACGGCGCAAACCTCACCCTTAATTCAGATGTGGATCAACACACATTGATGTTTGGTTTGCATGAAAGACCCCTAACTCATAAATGCATCATCTCCTAGAACAAATAAATCAAGATATAACAATGAGATAAAGCAAAGATTAAGGACTCAACAGTAAATAAAACAAAAGAAATCCAACAGGTAAACCCTCATTACTTGTATCATGTTTTACTTGCATTTTGATTTCTAAATGTGTTGTTCTCGTTAAAACTGTATAAATAAATAGGTTAAATTTGTGCATGCTGGGTAATTTTTCATGACTTTGTGTCGTCTGCAGATATTTTGCTTCATTACATTTTTCAAAATACTCTGTCAGGAATACATCAAAGTGTCAAACAGCTTGGGCCCAGATCAGGGTCAAAACTGTTTGCAAAGGTTACTAGCAAGCGACAAAATATGCCGCTAGCACGCATCGAGTAAAGGACAGAACAAAACAGGTCTACATCTCAGTAAGCAAAAGGGAGTTGACTGAATAAAATAAATAACACTTACTTAATATTATTTTTATTTTCTTTGCAGTGTTATGGTATAATATCACTACTGTTTGTGGTGGCATCGATCCTTGGATTTTGTTTAGAAACGCTCCCTGACCTTCGACCCATCAACGTCACCAAGGTCAACTTAACCAGAGGCTGTGATGGTAAAAATACAACGATAGGTTATGCTCTGGAACCAAATGAAGCGCTCAACTTTCTCGACACCATATGTACTATCTTTTTCACGGCAGAGCTCATTGTGAGGTTTTCCTTCTCGCCAAATAAATTCATATTTGTTAGATCTGCTATGAACATTGTTGATCTCCTAGCGCTGGTGCCGCTTTACATGCAGTTTGTTCTCAACTCGGACGCTTTCCAGTTTTGTTACGTGAACGAACGACTTGTGTTTGAGATTATGTTTATTCTACGCATCATCCGTATGCTTAGGATATTCCATTTGGTCAGGCATTATCAGGCACTACAGATCTTGCTCTACGCCCTCAAGGCTAGCCTACAAGAACTTCTTATGCTCTCTATATTTCTCTTTATCGGAATGCTTATATTTGCAACGATGATTTATTATGCAGAGCGGCAAAGTTCGGGTAAACCCGGTGATTCCTTTCACACAATTCCTATTGGCTTCTGGTGGGCTATTATCACAATGACGTGTGTTGGATACGGTGACGTAGTACCCACATCACCAGTTGGTTACGTAGTAGGCACTGCGTGTTCTGTCAGTGGCGTACTCATGTTGGCGTTGACCATTCCCGTTATTTCAAACAACTTTACCCTATTTTACATGCATGTCCGCTCGATGGGTCCAGGAGGCAGCGCTTATCCTGACATGGGCGTTAGCAATGATCATTTATATAAACCGGATATGGGTGGGAAGATCTATGAAAATGCCAGGAAAACATCAAATGGCTCTATCATCCTTAATGACCGGCGACTAACCATGATACGGATGCCATCGAATGACACGCTCATGCTTGATTCAGCCAAGCATGACAAGGAGCACGGATACAGCGGCAACATTCGTCTCCGATTGAACAGTCTACCTGCTCCGCGGATTGATATACAGTCAGCGTCAGGCGACCTACATTCGCACGATGACAGCGACTCTCATATAACACGCACACATTCTATGAATACCTATTCTGGTAACGGGGTTGTGTTTGCTGGCGGATCTGTCATATGAGAAGTACAGGACTCGTGAAAAAAACTGGCCACAAGGCTATAAAAATTTTCATCCCCACCTTAACTGAGCATAAAATTTCAACTACTTGTATAAAAACTTAAATGCTGAAAAATGAAGACATTTATTGTTTTCAAACTCTTAGCGGTTGAATTTATCATCCTAATAAATGTTAAATTGTTGGCATTTTAACATTTATGAGCATGATAAATTTCTTGGTCAATTGAGTTAAGCATGGTGTTTTATAACCTTTGGGCATTTATGGGGGTTGGTGACAAAGTGAGACTAAATGATATATGGTCAGAATTGCGAACTGTATATTATAAATTAGATGAATTATATATTCCGCGAACAACAATGACGCACATCGAGCTGTGTAGATTCGCAGTCTGATCTGCGTCTTTGTTGGTCGAATATAAAAAATCAGGTTTTCTCACTACTTAACCTAACTATACATGATCAGACAGGCACGTTATAACATGCTAATGCCTGAGAGTTCAGTTATATTTGAAGGGGTGTCAATGTTGTTTTTAACTGGATTGAAATTTGTGTAAGCAACCAGAGGAGACCGTAATCGGACGCCGCAATTTGCGGCATCTGATTTGGGTGTCCATTGTCTGCATTATGTCCTCAAAACAGGAAGTGTGATATAAAAGGGTTAAATAATCTTTAGAATATGGAGGGTCGAGGGCCTTCCCCGCTAAACACATTGTAAGAGGATGAGAGATTTTTAAAAGGAAATATTAACATTACATCAGGACGAATTATATTTTTATAATCGTTCAATGTTTAATACTCGTTTGAAAAAAAAAGATCCCTCACAAACACCATTGTATTAATTTCCATCATAGTAAATCCTGTCACTGATCCATCTTCAACCCATATATGTTTCTTCAACGATCCAGCATGTCAAAAATGTCGCTAGGGATTAAAAAATTATTTTATTAGTTTTCGTCGTTTCAAACCACTACTTCATCATTCTATGTTAAGTTATCGGAATATTTTGTATGTTAACGGACGCGGGGTTTGTGTGTGGGCGGGAATGGGGGTCGTGAGAGAGGAAGAGGTGTGATACTATTATCTATGTTTGTCCATGTATTTGTTATTTGATATTGTTGTGTTATTCATTAAAACTGGTCATTGGAGAATACATGTAATACTAGGAATATTTAGTATGTATGAAACCACCAAACCGCTAGTTATGGCTAAATGTAGAGCTATCAGTGTATTAAAGCCAAAAATATAAAGTTGCTTTTCACCAATTTCTTCTAGCTGGCTATACCAATACAAACTTTTAATAAGTTATGTGGCGTATAGTGAATCATATCAACTGTAAAAAATATATTTTTTGGTATTTGCGTGTGCTGTATGTTAACTTCGCTGTCAAAGTCTCAAATTTGGTCTAAATAGCAACTTTCCTATTTTCAGCTTATTTAGCAGCCATTTTGGCTATCATAGTAACGGTAAATGTAAATAAAAATACCAGACTTTTACACAAAGTATTGAACTATTGTTCTAATATCTATAGAAATTGTTTAAAAGCGACTTTTATTTTTGTTTGTCCCATAGAGGGATTATATAGCCAGTTAGGCAAGTAGCTCTTTATGACACCTCCTTAATCCTATCATATTTTTATACTACACTCCTTACCAATTTTATCCAAAAACTTGCAGGATTCCACCATTCAACATTCATTTATAAATAGAAAAGAAAACAGTGTGTTTTCTGATCAGCTGACAGCTAGTCTGGATCTCATGGATATACACATTGCCCAAAACAGGATATATCCTATTGGGCGCCCGGATAGCTCAGTCGGTAAAGTGATTAGCTCTGACTAGCTGGATACCTCTGCCACGCAGGTTCGAATCTCGCTAGCGTCGCTAGCAAAAATGTCGATTATTGAAAAAAAATATCAAATTGTTCCTGCAGTGGTATGTATCTCAATGGTTTGACTGTCGCCTTCCGGGTTGCGGTGGTTTCACAGTGTATTTCCCGACCGATCGCCGGGAACTGCACTGGCTTTCCCCCACCACTAGACAGTCGGCGTCTAAGAAGCAGAATTGCTTAAGTCTGACGTCTATGTCTGACGTCTATCTCCTGTAAGTAAGTGAAAAAGCCTAGTAGGGTAATTTTGTAATAGTGTTGTCTCATCGTGTGACCAAGCAAATTTTGTCAAAAGCATTTTCGTACTGTTTACATCTATATAGATAATTTGTACCCTGAAAAAATTGTGAACACCAAATATGTGAATGCTTTGACGAAGTGAACAATTTGTACGCCGGTGTCATAAGGCTGCATAGTCTGTAATTTTTTATATTCTAATTTTGGAAATAAAGCTTCTATTTTTCAAGAATACAGTAAAAATACTCAAATTCAGGTAAACATTTTACCATTTTCATAAATTTTAACAAATTATATCTATCAAAACAACAGCATTTATCTTAAAAACCATCCGTTTAGAATTATTGGAGGGGCGTAAATAATTCCTAACAAGAGAAAAATCACCTGTTTTTATTAGATAATTCACTGTTCCATGCAGCTTTCAGCTGTACTGAACATATTTATTGTGAAAACATAACTTAATTCTATTTTTACAAATGATTTAAAAAGATTTTTTTTAAAAAAAATGTTCATAGTTACAGATCTAGTCTCTTTAAATTGCATTTAAGTTTTGTTTAATTAAAAGTAAAATACGTCAGCACAAGACGAAGCTGACTACACCAGTAGTAAATGGCACCTAAAACAATACTAGCTCATATAAAGACTTCCACTCGCACATACCTTTTCTCTTTGTTTTCATTGACGACAATTTGTGATTTAGGAGACAATGTCAGAACTAATTTCACAAGAAAGGTTTGGGATGATACCCCAAGAGAAAACAAGACACGCACATGATAGTTCAGAAATGACATATGACATATGATACTAGCTCTTCCCTGCGAATGGCGAAATTTGCTGATAACTTCTGCGAGTAGTTTGGAACTAGGACATTTTTATGCTAAACATAAAACTCTCTTACACCAGTTGCCTGAGTTAACACAAGTCGAAATTGCTCTACGGTAATGCTTGATTGTTTCGTTGTTATATGATGAGTACCGACTTTTTCCTGTTTGGTTAAAATTAATAGACCCTTACACAGCACAACTCTGCAAAAACAGGCAACCTGCATTTCCGTCAACAACAAAAAATCAGGAAGACTATGACCCGAAGTGTAACATTGCTGGGGAGTTTAAATTCAGCAGCTTGTTAATCAAGCACAACCCCGAACGCAACCTGTGATACGATTGGTAGGTTGTGTACATCCCGGCAGTGTATAGTAGTCTGGATGCTAGATATATAGACAAACATCACATATTTTGGTTGATTACTTAAAATACGATTATTGTTTTATTCTATGTTATGTTAGAACTATACTATTGTGCCGTCAGAAATTCCGTGGACATCGATTTTCTTTCTTAAAATGTCTTTAATGATATCATTTCGGACTGAAATTTTGCACATGCATATAATATATCACCGCCTAATATACAATTGCATGTTTGAACATTTGAGAATGTAAAATAAGTCTGGAATCTCTTGTAAAATAAAATAACTTAGTCGTTTTCGATTTAGAAAACTCCTCATTTTCCCCTAATGAATTTCATATGGGCAGCACGTTGTTTATAAAGTTCAATGATAACCATGTTTACTTTCGTACAGGTTGTATAATAAAGAAAATGGTCAATAGCAGGATAACTCTAGGTGTGTCTAAATACACACTGCAAATGCTTTGAAGAGACTGCGCAAATAACAATTCTGTCTGAGTTGTATCATATTTCACGAAAATCAAATTCCGCATCTTGCTTTCTAAGCGTTCATGAGCAATTGGACTGCGACTAAGAAAACTGTCTTCGGTGATTTGTAACAACAAAGGCGCAGATCAGCCTGCGCATCCGCGCAGTCTCATCAGCAATTTTGTTATCTGCTTTTTGGAAGTCAAATCTAGACTCGCTACGAGCGAAACTTCAATTTTCTCGCTAGCCTGTTAAGCCGAGGAGACTTAGGATTGAGACTCGCTCTGTCGGAAACCCAGAAGACAGGTTTTCTCGCGTCGTAGCCTCGTATATATCTGTTGCTTGCTCGACAGCTCTATGACAAATATTACAAGTGCTACAGATAATAATATTTTAAAAAAATAATGAGGAAGCTATTCATCAGATATGTTAACAGGAGTCACATCATTTGGCCGTGCTCTACATCGTCAATTACACAAGTCATTCGTAACTACATCCCACAAAGCGGGAGAATGGCGGGGACTTTGATTTTCTGGTTGCAGGTTCCTGGCATGACCCTGTACTAACAGCTCATTTGCCCTGTTGGGGCGTCGTTACAAATGAATGGTGGGCATAATTTATTTCACCTTTATGCACTAGTCATTTGTGACCACTGCCCCCAGCCCAGGGGAATGTCGAGGACTTTGATTTTGTGTCTGCAGTTCCCCACAGTAACCACCACACTGTGGGGACAGCTAGCTGACAGAACCATGACAGTTCTCCCCCGCAGTCTGTTATTATACTGCACTGTCATGCTTGTCTATGTCTATCAAACACCTACATTTCCTCCGCATTACGGAGACGATGTAAAAAAATCACAGCACATTTGCCAGGCTATCCCCGCCCTGCTCAGGGGCTTGGGTGAAGCAGTGGTTACAAGTGAATGGTACATAATTCATAGCCTATGATGCACTTCACATGAAAATTTAGTTTTCAGCCATCACTAGTTTCTCTTTCTGACCTCAACTGTTAAAGGGCTAAACGAGCATTATTTTTTGGATGAGTCTATTTTCACTTGGATAACACCTACCGGGTGAGCCCTGTGATCTTTTGCTCATCAATTATAGCTGCCCGGTATTACAATGCATAGTTTGCATTGCCTGGTGTCAACAAATCAGTATTTGGAATAAACAGATAGAAAGCTCAATCAATTTAATAAAACAAGTTGGAAAATTGTTTAAATACTGATGATCAGAGGGATAAAACGGAACACAGAAAATCAGGATTTTGAATTGAGGAAGAACGGAACACAGCGATTCATTTCATAGGAACAAGCAGATGGGTACCCACTGGGAAGGCCTCAATATTTTCCTGTATGTCAAAATTCAATGAGCCCAAACTATAACCATGATTTGCATTTGGTGAAACTATTTTTGATATGATAAGAAACTCTTCTCCTAACACGTTACTTCGTCTTACAAAACTGTATAATTAGTCATCGATAGTCAACTAAAGGCAGTGATCCGTACAAAGGTGCGTTTAGGGTAAATTAAAAAAATGCAGATGCTCAAATGAGGACAAATTTCATCATATCACAGCCCATATAGCAATACCTTTTGTAACGAAAAAAATATCACCAATTAGGCGGTGTATAGATGTATTAAACTCTGATGTTTATCCTGCGATTAGTCTGCACATATAAAGAATAAACGCAAAAAAGCGATCTTCACTGAATTCCTGTACGCACTATAGTATAATGAGAGGACTGATATAAAGTTTCTTGTCAGTATTGTACACACAGCACTTAACCATTTACCGCCACAGCGAAGAAGAGTGGCCTGCATTGTCGTCTGGTATTTACGTTTGAAGCAAACGTTGCAAACAGTGTTCACCCAGATAAAATCGCTCCCTATGCAAACTGTTTGTTTGCATTTTGAGACCAATTGCTCTGAAGGCAAAAACATGCAACGGGTGCATCAGCAAGCTAGTTTCCCAGATTTTCTTTCTGGTGATGAAGAGTTAATTATTGATTATGATTGATCTCATGTTTATGCATATTAAAGGACTGTGTTTTTTTCCAATAAACAATCCTAATGTTGAGCTTTGATTTAAATGACCGAACTTAGATGTGCTAGCATACTATTGCTTGTGTGACACTCAGTTTATTAAACCATTGCATTTTCTAATCTGTAAGTAGACAGAATAATCAATACATATTGTAGTGTAACATCTGTTAATAATAACAATCACTGCATCCATATCACATAGAAGCTCATTTTAAGGGTCGAAGAAATAAAAACACATTGAGCTTAAACAGATATTATAGCAGGTTTATGTTTGCTAAAAAGGGCTTATTTCGATTATTTCAAACTCAGAAATAAGCATTTAAATGGCTTTTATCAGGTATGTCACAGACAGTGTTGTGTTGGTGCAAGTCATTTTACCTTGATATAACATTTAACAGATGTTTTTATTGTTACTAGCTTCATCGTTGGGACCAGTGAAATTTGCGTTGTGTCACAATAGACATTATATTTAGCATTAATATTGTATGACTGTTAAAGAATTATTGTTGGGTAGTTGTAGAAAATGTTCTGTTACGTGCATATTGCCATGCACTTGGCCTATTGTTGGTGCATTTAATAGCTCCCCAGCATTCACATAACGTCAAAACAACGTCGTATAGACATCGATGCGACGTCATCACGTCACATTGATACGACGTTGTGTTAAGGTTGTGTGCCTGCTGGGTCATCGCTTTTTTGTGTTCTGTGATAAAAAATACTGCATTGATACTACTAACACCAAAGAAACGTTCAACCAATGACTGTCATGTATACCAATTGATCCCTTACATATAAAAGCTTCGAGAATGGGGCAAATGTAACACTGTACGTTACCAGATTTGATAACATTTCAAAGAGAACCATTTCTAAGAGTCTTAAATAGATAAGCGTAATTTGGTATACCAGATGTGTCATTTTTTTATCAATGGTGCAAAAGCTGGCCGTTTCATTGATGTGTTATTAGTTGTTGTTGTTTTTTTTCTTAAATATGAGCTTCCATTATGTTTGCCATAGAATGGAATACTTCATTCCTTATCTATTTATGTATTGTTTGCAAAAGTTGTTAATATGAGGTGTGGTCAAAAAGTTCTCTGCCCGATATGCTTCGGTGTGATTCATTGTCAGTCGGTCATTTGATCTAATTGAAGGACATTGGGAGTGTGTAAAGCATGCAATCAATCCACACCAACATCTAAGGTATGTCAAAGGTTTCGGCAAGATGGGTGCTGCGATTGTTGACTGATGATCATAAAAGGACTCAGCTCGATATTTCTAGGTACCTCCTGTCTAACTATGATGATCCCAGCGATTTTATTAAGCGAGTTGTAACCCAAGATGAGACATGGGTTCACCACTTTTACCCAGAGTAAAAAATGCAGAGCAAACAATGGAAGCACCCTGGCTCACCCCTACTAAGAAATTTAAGAGGGTTCGTTAAGCAGGGAAGGTGATGGTCTCAATCTTTTGGGATAGTCAAGGATAGTCAAGGGGTTATCATGATTGATTATCTTGAGCAAGGTCGCACGATAAACAGTGCATATTACTCAGACGAATTGAGGTGGCTACGCCAGGAAATTGCAAGGAAGAGGCGAGAAAATCTGACTCGCGGTGTTCTGCTCTTGCAGGACAACGCCTCTGCCCACACGTCACAAGTTGATATGACTGCTGTGACTGAATGTGGATTTGAAACCCTCCTCATCCCCCATATTCTCCTGATATGGCTCCTTCTGACTTCTATCTGTTCCAAAAACTGAAATCCCTTCTTAGCAGTTCACAGTATGGAAGCAATGAAGGCGTCGAAGAGGCAGTAAACGAGTACTTGGGGGACCAAGAAAATGCCTTCTATTTTGAAGGAATACGTAAGCTTGAACAGAGATAGGCTAAGTGCATTGCCTTGAAGGGAGACTGTATTGAAAAGTAATGATCAAATTTTCATTCCTTGGTAGCCTGAAGTACAACGGGCCTAGAACTTTTTGATCATCCCTCGTATATCATTCCAACTTCTGTCTTTGATAGTGCATTTTACGAAGGATGGATCATTTTAACAACAAAATGAAATAGATCCATTACACCTACTCATTGAAATTTCATACATCAACAGTATTGAAATTATTGGTGTATTGGTGTATTTTCTTTTATATCAAACCAATCCAATTGGGTGGAATCAGTTATCTTGTATGACTGTATTGATGCTATATTTATACTCAGAGACAGTGAAAATATTCAGTGTTCTATTCTAAATACTGACTAATGTATACATGTTTGGGTTTATATGTTTCAGATTTCCTATATGCCAATCGCGGAGCTGTGAAAACTAATAGTCATTTGTTTTTATTTGATACCAATCAATGTATGACCCTTTTTTCAAAAGTTAGCAAAACTTTGTTTTGACATTTTGGTTGAGGTCTAAGGCATCTTGATTTGTAATCTGAATCTCCAGGATGTATCTTGTCTAACCTATAAATGAAGACATACCATTTCCCTAATGCACTTTATTCTCTTATCTTGCGAAAAGACAACCAAACAACTTCAATAATTTCAAAATTACACTTATGAAATTGGTAAGGAGCAGTTGGACAATCGACTAATTTACTCATGTAACACTGAAAGTCCAATACAAGCTTTACCAATACTTAGCCAATATAGTATTAATTTGTAACTTAAATTATAGTAACTTTCATATTATTTCGAGTTAGACCAACACTCCATGAATTCTCGTTTTATAAAAATCAATGCGTACTTGACTGTCAAACTGCCCAAAGCTGAATGCCTTCAATCATCAAATCTCACGTGCATTCACTGCTAGCGCCGCCTGGCGCTCATTTCCATTACTCAGGAGAAATTAATTTTCTTCTTATTCATAAACTCAATCGAAGAAATTACATTTATTTTGACCGCTTAACAATGGTTTAAAACTCTGTTAAACTTTCTCATTGTTTAAATTATCTCCATTGCAATAAGAGGTATAATACATTTAAAGAGTATCTAGAGTTTTTGCCGAATAATAATAATAATAATTTAAAAAACAATATCTAAAAACGAATGTTTGGTTTAAATTTTTGTGTGCAAAATTATTCTCAAAAATCGAAAAGGTTCTTAGTGAACCTAAACCCTTAAGTCCCACAGAAACACAATACCTGCTTTTGCCTCTCGCTATTTTATTAGTGCTTTACTTATGTATTTTACACAGCACATAAATATACATACGTTATAAAATCATCACCGTTACCTGGTAATGGAAACACCTCCGTGTAAATTCAGTTATACAAGTAAATATAGCAAAATGGTAGTTAAGTAATGAAACTTTTCCTTTTTCAAAAAAAAAACATTTCTTCTTGAGCAATAAGAAAAGTAGCAGCTGTTTTTGTAGTAAGAGAATAGTATCCTTTATTCTAGAGAAACGAGAAAAAACTAGTATTTGTTCTTGAAGTATTGATGCCATAGAAGAATGAAGCATTATTTCTTGAAGCAATAAGAAAAGTAGCATTTGTTCTTGTAGTCGTAAAAAGTAAGGTTTTGCTTTACGTGTAATAAGAAATGTAATACGTAAGAAGTGTAATAAGAAATGTAACATTTTTTCTTGCATTAACAAGAAAAGTAGCATTGTTCTTAAAGTAATAGGAAAAGTAGTATTGTTTTTGAAGCTACAAGAAAAGTAGCAATGTTCCTGAAATGATAAGAAAGTAGTATAAAATAAGGAAAGTGAGATTTGTTCTTGAAATTTTAAAATTGGAAGCATTTGTCTTGATGGAATAACTAAAGTAGCATCTGTTTGTGATGTGATAGAAAACTTAGCATTTGTTATTCAGCATTTGGTATTGTAGCGATTAGAAAGTTAGCGTTTTTTTCTACAGGTAACAAGAACGTTAATATAAACCTTAAGTACTGAGAAAACGAGCAGCTGTTCATGAAGCTATAACAAAGTAACATTTGCTCATAAATTTGGTTTCCATAAAAACACTTGGCAGAAAAAAAGCATTTTATCTCGAAGTAATAATTAAGTTCTTGAATGTGTAAGTAAGGTGGCACTTTTATCTCCGTGTAATAAGAAAAGTAATACTTGTTCTTTAAGTAATAAGGAAAGTGAGATTTGTTCTTGAAGTAATAAGAAAGGAAGCATTTTGTCTGGCTGTAACAATAAAATGAACTTTTGTGCTTCAAGTAAAAAAATTGGGTTTGTTCTTCAAATCAAATATTTGTAGTAAATAAAAGTCACATTTGTTCTTGATGTAAAGAAAAAGTAGCATTTGTTCTTGAATTAAAACATTTATAGTAAAAAAGAAAAGTTGCTTTTATTTTTGATTTATTTATTTGCTCCTGAAGTAAAAAGAAAGGTAGAATGTGTTCTTAAAACAAATAGAAAGTTGCATTGGTAGAAAATATATAAGTATCTTTTGCTCTTGAAATAACAACAAAGGTAGCATTTGTAAGAAAAGTAAAGTAGCATTTGTTCTTGGGGTTGTAAGGAAGATCGCATTTGTTCTTGAAGCAAAACGAGAAGTAGGATTGGTTGTTGAAATATAAAAAATCATGGCATTTGTAGAAAGAAGAAAAGTAGCATTTGCTCTTCAAATAACAACAGAGGTAACATTTGTAAGAAAAGTAACGTAGCATTTATTTTTGAAGTTTCAAGAAATATAGCATTTGTTCTTTAAGCAAATCGAAAAGTAGGAGTTATTGATAAAATAAAAACAATCATAGCATTTGTAGAAAAAAGAAAAGAAGCATTTGTTCTTGAAGCAATATGAAAAATAAAATCGCTTTATTCTGAAAGTAATTCTAAAAAGTTGTATTTGTTTTAAGTAATATTTTAAGTAGCATATTTATCTTAAAGTGATAGGAAAAGCAGTATTGTTTCTGAAGAAGTTGGGAAACTAGAAATGTTAATTGGGGTAGTTAGAAAAGAAGCCCTTTTGGGCTTGTAGTTTATATGAACGATAGTGTTTTCTTCTCTAAGTAATGTGTATTGTTGGGCTGATTGTCTAATTTTGACATGACACTTCACCTTCATCAATACTTTGTCTTTACTAGCAGCGTAGGTTTTGAGGAGCCTGCAATGATGGGTGTTTAAGCTCTTTTAACTAAGTAAGGGTGCAAAGTTCAGGAATCGATACAATCAAGGACTACACCTGACCCAGAATACCAAAGGGAAAGTGACAAACTCACAGTTAGACACCACAAACGAGAGCCAAGAGGTCAGCCCTTTAACAGCAGGTGACCACAAGGCACAAATATAACAGACACGTACAAAGGCATAACAAACACAAGACAGAAATACATAAAAGATCCACAAAAGAAGTACCGCATTGGAAAGGTCAGTAAAAATATTTTAATGGAGGGCTTAAACCGATTTCATGGCGCCAACCTCACCCCTAATTCAGATGTGGATCAAGACACATAGATATTTGGCTTGCATGAAAGACCCCTAACTTATCAATGCATCATCTCCTAGAACATATAAATCAAGATATAAAAAGGAGATAAAGCAAAGATAAGCCATCGCTCATCTTTAATGTGGTCAGAACCAACATCTTATAATACAGGCTCATACGAGGTATATCATTATTGGAGGTAATTTCCACGGTGATGTTTCTGTGACGTGGTACAATTTATTTTGATATTTCATAAAGGGCACAGTGTATTTTGTGATTAGATAAGTGGCAATATTTTTTTTCTAAATGCAACCCATGTAGAATAACATAAAGCAATAAATTTTTGAAATTGATTTCTGTGTTGAGATGTTCTTTCATTTGAGTTTTTATATTTAAGAAAATGTTTTAACCCTGTGATAATAAACTTGCATGAGATGATGTATGATAGAGCTATTAATCACCATGTCTTGGAGTTGCTTCCAAGATAATATGTACCGCCCATAATGACGTATCCAGAAGAGCTACAAGTATAATTCTGGGCCTGAGTAAGGAAGAGGACAAAGATCAGGAACTGATACAATCAAGTACTAAACCTGAACAAGGACACCACATGGGAATGTGACAAAAACACAAGAAAACATCAAACACAAGAGAGTCAAAGGTTAGCTCTTTCCCAGCAGTTGACCTATGTCTGCAATGAACAGACATGATATGATGAAAGACACGAAGCATAAATAACATAAAGCACCGCCTTTGAACGGTCAGTAAAAATATTTCTGCTGGAGGGCTTAAACTAGTTTTATAGAACCAACCTCACCCTTATTTCTGATGTGGATGAAGACAAATAGATAATTGGTTCGCATGAAAGATCCCCAACTTATCGATGTGTCATCTTGTAAATACAAATTGAGATATAAAAAGGAGATAAAACAAAGATAAGGACTAAACAGTTATACAACTGGGCCATTATCTTTGTCCATACGTTATGGACTAACGATCTACCAAGGTACATGTAGCTACCATAGTCTCAGTCGAAGTCAATCATGTATGCGTGGCACCTGTGACATTGTAAGGATACTATCTGAAATACAAGCCAAAATAACACCATACAATACGTCGCAAACCTGATTAAACTAGAATGTAAAATAAGAATGTTACAGCAATATGAAAATCAAAATTCTGACTTATAAAATATGCAAATTGATGCTGCCAGTTTGAATATTTAATTAACTACCGATAGATTGTGAAATGACCACAAAATCCCTAATTTCATTGTAAACGGTACATAATTTTGAAAAATCAACTAGTTTCAATAGAAGAATCAATAATAATGTGTTATAAATTTCCTCACAAAGTATAAACTAGGCCAACATGTCAACTGTTCATCTACAACATTATCTACAACACTGTTGGTTCTATGTGTCATTTATTTTCATTTCTCTTCTGTTGCCTTTTTTAACCATATGGGCGACATCACACAGATATTTTGGTACATGTATATGCACCATTTTGCAAATATATTCTGGTTCCCAGTCTGCAAAATATCAATTCTTCAAAATGCAGGTAACCAGAACCCCCTTTCAAATATGATTTTTTAAAAAACAGCAATTGTAGAGGATTCTGCTCACAATGTTGTTGTTGTTGTTGTTGTTGTTGTTGTTGTTGTTGTTGTTGTTGTTGTTGTTGTTGTTGTTGTTGTTGTTGTTGATGTTGTTGTTGTTGTTGTTGTTGTTGTTGTTGTTGTTGTTGTTGTTGTTGTTGTTGTTGTTGTTGTTGTTGTTGTTGTTGTTGTTGTTGTTGTTGTTGTTGTTGTTGTTGTTGTTGTTGTTGTTGTTGTTGTTGTTGTTGTTGTTGTTGTTGTTGTTGTTGTTGTTCAAGATTATATAGACGAAATTGTACTTTCTTAACCGAATCCAAATATCAAATTCCGCCTTGTATAACATACCACTTTTTTTTTTTGGGGGGGGGGGGCAGGGGCACCGTCTTATAACTGCATAGGTATGGTATATTCCAAATAATGTTATCTCCGCCCATTTCAACGAAGACTTGTAGACTTTATTTTTTGTGATCGTAAAAAAGAATTTCCGTCATGTCTATGATCCTCTGTCGAGTTATTGATGCTGGTTGTCTCTTGCGTGTATCGTATAGCAGTCAAGACTTGCACATCGCTCTCTTGATATCCCAACCTCGACTAGAGAAAACCTTTCTTCAGACTTTCTGTCAAGTCCATTCATAACTCGCCTGCTCGGTTACAGACTAGCTAGGATCTTGAGAAATTAGATGAAGTGCCTTAAGCTGTTATGGTTTTCAGATAGCAAATAACAAAGGCGCCGATGCGCAGTGTGATCAGCGCCTTAGTTGTTCGTATGCAACAAAAGCAGGAACTCTCGCGATGAGGCCTAGCTGATGCATTATGAATTATTTATAGACAAGCCAAGGTTGTCAGAACAATGGGGAAATTGATGCTTTATACTCATGCCGATACTTAGCACATAAACTACAATAGACACAATGTACATGTAAACAGAGTCCTGCTCAAGGAATAACATGCTCTGGATTTGTTAGTCCGACCGACAATATATTTTCCATTTATCTTGAATTTAAACGTCCCAGTCAGCAGCTCTGGTCCATTGTATTTTCATTGGATGAAAGCCATTGTTTTGGTGGTAAACGAGATCCATGATTAAATCTATCTATCTATCTATCTATCTATCTATCTATCTATCTATCTATCTATCTGTCTGTCTGTCTGTCTGTCTGTCTGTCTGTCTGTCTGTCTGTCTGTCTGTCTGTCTGTCTGTATGTATGTATGTATGTATGTATGTATGTATGTATGTATGTATGTATGTATGTATGTATGTATGTATGTATGTATGTATGTATGTATGTATGTCTGTTTATTTTGATACATAAACTGTCATACATGTACTTGATAATTGTTTAATACGCATACTGCGCTTGATAGAACATCGAAACTGTGGCACCTATTGCTCAAGAACCGGTATTGCTGAAATAGAAATAAAAGAAAAGAAAAAAAAGAGCCGGCATGAGATTTCCAACAATTTAACATTTTGACAAGTGCAGACTCGGACGAGGCTCTGCAGCCTCCTTTTAAGCTTAGAAACTCCAAATGGTGTTCAGTCAGTAGCTTAACAATCAAAGAATACTCAAGCGACTATGCGCAGTCTGATCTGAGGCTTTGCTGGTCGCACGTACCACATTGTTGGAAATCTCATGTGCTGGCTCGAAAGAAAGCTTGCAAGACCATTGTGTAAATAATTGCATCATACTGGACGGCACAGCACAGTATACATCCATGGCCGAAAGAAAATCTAAATTTGAAGATTGCATCTGAAACATGTAAGACGGAAAGCCTCTGCTTAGTTGATTCAACATGGGTGGATCGGGGGGGGGGGGGGGGGGGTTACAAGGGGGTCCGAACCACCCTAAAACACAAGTGGCTATAAGGTTGCTTAAGAAATACTGGTACATGTACGGACCCCCTCGAGAAGCAATTGGTCCCCCTGGGTCCAATTGCTCATACCCCCCCCCCCCCCCGTGTGAAATACGTTGATGACTAAAAAGATAACAACATAAAAACAGAATGTTCTGGATCCGCCCATGTTCTTCGCTGGATGCATGTTAAATCATGCAAAAATGTATTCTACATATTATAAGCTCAACTAGGGTACATAACGGGTTAGCCGCCAACATAATCCCGGACAGCATTGTCGTATCTAGAATGTGAGTCATACATGTACCATACAATATCTGATGGCTTGCTTTGATTTATTGAAAAATGCAAAAACTGTCTAGCTCAGTTTAAGTTCCGAAGCCTCAAGTTGTCAATTATTCAAGACCGATAAGACAACCTGTCTGCATTTCATCTTATTCAGACTTACACGGATTTAGCTAAATTTGTTGAAAGATGATTTAAATAATCTTGCAGAAGTTCGTCGGAACGCCTACTACGAACCGGTTTAAAGAACTAGTTATACATCATGAAGGAGAGTGAGCCGCGACATTTGCTTTCCAACGATGTGGCATTTTGACATGAATAGACTCAGAAGAGCCTGTGCAGCCTCCTTTTTAGCTTAGAACTTCAGTCAGTAGCTTAACACTCGTAGAATATTCAAGCGACTAGCAAAAGCTCTGATCAGGCTGCGCATATGCGCAGGCTGATCTGAGGCTATGCTGGTCGCACATACCACATTGTTGGAAATCTCATGTCGCGGCTCATACAGTTCTTTGTGTCCTTTATAGTTTGGCAATCATGTCACTGTTTTTTTACTTAAATTGTATTTTGCATACTTTCAGTGCGTGCGTGCATGCGTGTGTGTGTATGTGCGTACGTGCGCGTGTGGGTGTGTTCTTCACGGCAAAAGGGTTGTCTGTGATTATGGCATTTCCTGGTCTTGAATACTAACAGATGAATAACATGTATTAGAGTCTTATTTGTTCGTAAAATTTGACAAAATGTTCTCCCTGTTGTTCCCCAAAATGGTGTTTACACGCTTATCTTGAAATATTTCTTTTTAGCGGGGATAATGAACAATAACGTTTTATGTTCATTTGAAATTTCCAAATGCCCATCAAGTCCATGATGATACAATATTTAACATTGTAGCGCGCCACAAAACCATTCATACATATAGGTAGAGTTGTATTTTTGACAATTCGACTCCTTCGCAAAGGATAACTTGGGACTGGTCGCCAGAAAAGCTGAATTTGTTGCACACGAACAACATATGAGCCGCGACATGAGATTTCCAACAATGTGGTATTTGCGACCAGCAAAGCCTCAGATCAGCCTGCGCATAAGCGCAGTCTGATCAGAGCCTTTACTAGTCGCTTAATTATTCTATGAGTGTTAAGCTCCTGACTGAACATCATTTGGAGTTTCTAAGCCTTAAAGGAGGCTGTACAGGCTCGTCTGAGTCTACACTTGTCAAAATGCCACACTGTTGGAAATCACATGTCGAGGGCTCAATATGTACTAGCCTGTGTATCCCATGCTTGCTCTGTGATAGCTTAATTTGTACATACAATATTTCAATAAACTAGCTAATCGTTATAGCTGAATAGTCAGATTTGAACCTTTGCTGGTCTCAATTTCCAAAGACAGGTTTTCTCACGAGGAGGTCTGCTTGATGATCGTAGGAAGTACGGTACCATTCCAAAAATTTCGGCTCGTCTTTCATCGATTCTTGTATTGATGGATAGCGAAATTCTCCCTAAATGGTGCGTTATTGACAATCGGCAAATGGCTGGGTTGGTTTTAGGTCTCAAACATAAAATAAAGATTTCAAACATTGACATAGATGAATTAGTCTCAAGCTAACCATTGATATGAAGAAAATACGAGATTATTCTTTAGTGTGGGAAGAATATAAAAGGACCTTCCGAGATAAAAAGACACATTTTCACCAACACTTTTATGCACTCCATTAGCACTCCATTGTTACTTGTACAATGACAGTGTAGTTTTAAGTAGTTCATGCAAATACCACACCAAAAGCTTGTCTGCTGTGACTAACGGTTTTTGTTTGGTTTTTTTTTTTTGGTTGTTTTTGTGTTTTTAAAGATAATTTCGAGAGAAATGAATGCATTTATATAAATGGGATATAATTAATTTGTGTATATTTAAGTTGGACTTGTCGACGGCGTATCGACGATGTCTTCAAATGATTAGGCTCTCCAATTTTAACTAATATATACTAATATTTAGTTGTATTAATTATGTTAATAATATCATGTAGTATTTATTGACAAAGTTTAGCTTAATTTGCCCCAAAATTTTGTTTGAAAAGGACTATCACATTAAAATTCAGCAATCACTGAAAGGCATAACGACGTTGCATCATCCTGACGGTGCTTAGACGTCGATGCGACGTGCATCGACGCCATTTCAACGTCAGTCTCTGACGGGATGCGATTTTGATTTACAGTGTGCTCTTACTTTTAATGGAATCAACCAGTTCTTCGTGACTGTACATTGTACCCTAATGAAATTAGAATTGAGAAGTGCTCTAATGCCGATCTCTAATGTGATGGGCGCGCACAACTATATTGATGAGCCACTGGCCTATCATCAAACATAGATAACAATCTCTCTTCAGAGAGTAGGGCCTTTTATTGTACAAATTAAGAAACTTTCGACTAATTTCCCCGCAAGGATAATTATCACCTTGATGCTATGTCTATTTATTACAGTTTAGAAATATATCCTTCGTTCCAAATAAGGACATAGCTCTTGTCATAACATGGTTAATGCTTCTGGGAAAACTAAATGGAGTATGAAGACAGCAGTCTTTACCCCAAACAGCCGCCTTTGGCATCGATCGTAAAATAATTGTACCATCAACTGGTTTAATGACGTTAATAAAGTTCAGGCAAGTTTTTATCTTTGCGAATTTCAAAAATAAACATGTACCAGCTAGTTTAGTACGAATTATCTTCTTGCGGTACACGCAAAAACATGTCCCAAAAGCCTCGGATTTATCGACTGTGCCTGCATAGGCAGATGGAATGACTTTGATTGCACAGGGTAGTAATAAACTGTATAGTATGGAGAAAGACATTCAAAATCAAATCAACTATTTTAAATGAAAGACATATACATCAAAAAAATCCATGATGACATAGTAACAGCTCTTATTCCATTGAATTTTTTGCCTATTTTACAGATTATTGCTACCCTGTATTATCAAAGTTATATCATCTGTCTGTGTATGCGTAGCATATAAATCCGAATTGATTTATAAATCTATATTTTCTTTGTAAACGGTGCATACTAAAAGTACCTAAATGGTTTACCATTTCTCTGGCAATGACTGGCAGCTGTCAAACTTAGATCAGTAGATGTGGTAATAAAGCTCTACGAAGGAATGTTGCCGTATTGTATTCTCGAACCTACATGTATGACCTGATTTGCAGGTCATATGCTATCGCCGCGTTTGTTTGGGTGTAACCTGAAAAAAAAATAAAGTGGAACAAGGACGTCTATCAGATGTCGCACTTGAACATTCTCACTGTGATTCGAATTTCGCAACAGTTCAACTCGATGAGCTTATAAAATCGTTTGTTTTATATTAGTGGACCCTCCACAGCTCGGACGTTTGCATGCGACACAGGCGCCCACAGTATGGTTAGGCCTGTATATTGGAATCCCGACAAATAGATACTAATGCAAAAAGTGATGACCCAGGCCAGATGAAATGCTGCAGAATGAGGCATTTGATCAAGGTCTACACTGTTTACTAAGGTAAAAACAGCAATCCTCCCGGGAAACTTACCTGTCACACCTTGATATGTGCAATGAACCATACCAAGATTATATTATCAAACCTAATAGAAGAATTGATTAGAGATAATACCAAAACAGTTTATGGCCTTGAATGCGGCTCTTGTTGCTCTTGTTGATTGGTTAACACAAATAATAGTATTCACTAAAAGCTTGGTCTATGCTAAGCAATTCTGAAAAAGTCACGTTTAGCAAGGGCAACGGATGTTACTGACAGACAGACAGACAGACAGACAGACAGACAGACAGACAGACAGACAGACAGACAGACAGACATATTAATATACATACATGTACAGACAAGCAGGCAGGCAAACAGATAGATTTTGCTTTTAGACATCACAGCTCCTCAAACATTTGGTCAGGTGCTCTTACCACCTGAGCTACCCAGGTGGTGCAAAATTCCCACCACTTACTTTCTTTATGTTGAACAGGGCGGTATAGCTAATCAGAGAAATAAATTAGCTTAATTGAGATTAGTTTCGTCAAAAAAGTTGATTTCAAGAAATAACGCTGACTTCTCTGAGCAGGGATACCCATTTGGGGCGACAAGCCTCGTGTTTTATCTCTTTTCCTCAACTCGTTTAATAAATTCAATAAAACATGAACACTCATGTTAGATCCTCTTTATTTATAATATACCTATAAATGATACAGCTTTAGAACTGTCTGTTTTCTGACCATCTGATACAGAAAGCCAGATCAACGAACTGAGGTTTTCTGAATCCATATCACTATCCTTTAAAACGAGGCTTACGTCGGTTACCTGCTTTTGTGGCGACGTTACGTAAAGTAAATTTCAAGCATGGAACCAGAGGCATTAAACATGATGACATAATTTCATATTATATGACGTGAATATCACGTGACAAAACGTAATGGCAAATGGTCCCGCATTTTTTCTGGATTAAAGATCAAAACAATTTTTAGAATCAAAATAATGTAAGAAAAAGGTATATAATAAACATATTTCTATAAAAGTAACTTGATCTGGCATACAGTATCACGTCTTGTGGATGAGTCCATACCATTGGATCACCCTTGACGCTTCACGTCTTGGGTGATCCGATGGTATGACCTCACCCATTCGACGTGATACAGTACGCCAGATCAAGTTACTATTATAATAATGTGTTTATATATTATTGTTCTTCTCCCTGAAACGTAATACGCTTTCATACATTGCAACTAAAATAATAGAGAAACATACTCCATTTATATGGGGAATTGAAGCCAAATAAAGCAAGTCTTATCTAAATAGGCTGTTTCATTCCAGTTATTAATGTGTTTACTGATGCTCTCAATGAATTATTAAATAGAAAACATGACAATATGTTGTTCTGTTAGACTGATAACGTTCTCCAATCAATAACATCATAAATGCCATGTTGTATAGGCATTCAATTGTCCTCAATTTGCCCATAGAGAATTAACACAATTTTGCATGTATGGCCTCGAGCGGTTGATGCCCCAGAACCACATTAACTTTTTGCCTACTGAGTAATTTTGCATGTTTTGAGTCATCTGTTGATTTTTCCAACATCGAATGTTTTACAAATATCTTTCAAGAATCCCTTCAGGGTGTCAAATAGTTTGGATCAAGATCAAGCCTGACAAAATGTCAGGCCTGATCTGGGTCTAGACTGATTGCAAATGCTATCAGCAGACGACACTAGTAGGTAAATAGGTGATATGCAAGATAACACCAACATCACGAAACATCTCTGTACAAACGCAACCCTGGCGTCACTGCGTTGAGTCCTTGAGCAAGACACATTAATCCTTGCTTAGTACTGGTTCAACACAGGAAGACCCGTCCCAACATAACCGAAAAATCGAATCAAAATCGACCCCCAAAACGAGTAAGTATATGGCCAGGAAATGCCACACTCACAGATCACAAACTAGCCCATGGCACCATCAGAGAGAGACATTAGAACACGGACAAACAAAAGCTTAATTCAACATAAAGCAACCAACTCTCTCTATCTCATCGAGATGACTGCCAAACTAGATAGGATACAGAAAACTAAGATCCAACACAAAAACCCTACACTCCATGGCAGAAAAAACGAACTAATATCAACATAATCGTCGCCTTAGAACGGACAAATGCCACGGCCATTGAATGGCTTAATTGGAATGATATATAAGTTGGCATATTGGTAAACTAGAAAACGGAAGCAGAATGCGATCGGATCTAATGATAACAGAGAGCGAAACGAACCTGGACCCGTTTTTTGGTGACATTGAGCATAAACTGTACTGTATGTGATCGGCATGTATCACAGTCTCACCAGAGACATTGTTGTTCGCACACACAATGCAGGTAGTGAATTCAGTTTCAAACAAAGATTTTATAAGATTCTACGATGGGCGTTCAATGGGTAGCCAAGGGTCCAACGTTTCTAAGACTGATTAGATAGCAGGAGCGCAGGTTGATTTAAATCTTCGCTGTTCGCAAATGCAAATTTGTTATTATTGTGTCCATTTTCTTTTGCAGGAGAGCTCCATGTGCCGCTGGAGGTATGTGGCGCCGTCGTTAAACGGGAGCTGGATTATTGGCAGATTAACGAGAACCACATCAAGTCCTGTTGCTGGAGAAATTACCGCTCGTACATCGAAAATAAACGTATTCTAGACTCTTTTAATAGGAGCATATTGAAACAACAAATGTGTATTAATGTGGACGAGGGACTGAAAGGTTGGCAACGATTCAGAACGAAAGTATGGATGTTACTCGAGTATCCTCGCACTTCCACGGCTGCTATGGTACGTATTATTAAATGTTTGTTTATTGAAAATGACGTCACGTGGCCATTACTGAAATTTGTTAACATGGCTACCAGATACCGTATTTGCCCTTAGTATACATACAGATTATGCTGGTTAAACAGCATAAACACAGATCATGCTGTTGCTGAAGGATCATTCTGATCAGGGTTTAAATGGTTTACCAATGTAATTGAAAACACGCGTTTGTGCATCCCATAAGATAGATAAAATGATATTGTAAACAGTTTGAATTAACAAATGCTTAAACGCACCGCACACTCTCAGTAACCTACAAAATGCTCCGTGGTTAAGATAGAATTTATCCGCCAATCTGTTCGGGGAATTTGTCGAAAATCCTATTTCAAGATGGCCACGGTGGCGGCTATGTTGAATGTTAATGGTATGTTATGTCATCATAACCTGGACAAATCTGAACGAACTCAACAACCTGTTGTTCCTTACAAAATTTAAGTTTGACATGATGTTCTAGAGAAGAGGTCACCGCGAAAAAATCTTCAAAATTTCAAGATGGCCGCCATGAGAATCTCCTGACATCACCATTTGAAGAAATAGAAAACTACCCGGTGTCCTTATTAATGTACCAAACGAAACTTCAGCCCAATCCAACCCGCTGTTTTCGGAGTAGAACTAAAATGTCCTGTTCACCTGATTTAATATCCATGATTATAGGGCACACTGAAACTCAAAATTCAGTTGTTATTCATAAGATTGCGCAAATTTGAGTAGAGGGTAACTGATGAAGCCTAAATGGCAGAAACTAGCTAGTCTGGCCCAGGAAAGATGCACACTCTAGTTTCAGTTCTTTGGTGCAGTCTTTGCTTCCAAAGGATACCCTGTTAAGTACATATTTGCCTCAATTGTAAGATCCCGTAGATTTGTTTTACAGGTATGGTTAAGATAAATTCATAATTTGCATCTTGCTTCTTTTTAGAATGAAAATATCCACCGTTTGGGGGCACCTGCCTTCCTAGGTCAAAATTGCTTACAGGCAATCACAATATTGTGTGTGCCCGATCTTTAATTCCATGGTAACCACCTTCGGGAAAGATCAAGGTCCACTTTGAGGGTACCAATCGAAACGCTCGTTTACTTTGTTGTAACTAAATCTGACTGTTTGCCCTACCCCCACACCCACCCCACCCACACTTTACTACTTAAACACATTATATATCTGCTTTTCTCACAGCTAAACACCATGATAAAAAGTCAACAAATATATGAACGTTCCAGTCCAAAAATTGAGTTTACATGTTCTCATTCTTTCACCATGCTTTTAACACGTAGAAACTTTAATTACACTGAAGCACCGATTGTTAGAATGTTAGAAAGAACTGCTTTATGATGATTGCATTAAAATGTTAGTTACTTTATAATGATAAGCGACCCTTATGAGTACAAAACAAAGAAGAATGGGGTCTTCTAAAGAAAGAGATGTCAGTGTATATCGTAAAGGCATCCGCGCAGTCTCTCCGCGAAGTCTGCAAAGAGTATGAAATATATGAAAGAGCATACCCAAAACTAGGCCTCAAGCTGCAATGGCATGCATGTTCAGGGTGACTTCACGCATGCGCATATCAGTACCAATATATCATTTGCTGGTCCAAATTTCTCCTACAAATCATATTTTGTGCTAATAAAATGACAACTTTTACGAAGTTTAATTTTTCTGAAGTAAATTCTTCAACTTTACTCTAAAAGCGCCACCAAATATTTGCGGCAGACAACTTATCTAAAAGCTATCGCTGCCTAAAGATACGATAAGGCGTGTTGTGAATATGAACAGTCAAATAAAGACTATTCATGTGAAATGACAAACCTTACTTTCACGGGCCATAAAGTGAGTGAAGAGTGGGACTTTCAGAACATTCGTTGCTCGTTTACACAAAGCATGGGTGAAGATGAAGAAGCAAAGCAAGATCTAGACCTCATGCCCTAATGAAAACGTCAGAATTGGTGTTTATTAGAGGTCTTTGTTCATATTGCAATTAGTACCAAAATCTCATGTGCACTGTAAAAAGTGGAAGTTAACACCAAAAGAGATGGCAGCTGAGCTGCCACCCCTTTTGGTGTTAACTAACACATAGTTTCCTACAAAAATGCTTTGAGTCCTACATTTTTTCTGTAATAATTTTTAAAACGTTATTCTCTTAGTCCGGCAGAAATGTTGATTGACCTGGAAATAGCATATATAGTTTTTTTTACTGATTCTAGTTGGTTAGGCATTGTCAATACAGAATCCAACTGATGCCACCCTGGCACCATTGAGCATTTCGAGATTTTTAAGATGGCCGCGAAGATGTCTGCCAGATTACATATATGATTACAACATGGACTTCTTATGTTATATCATTATATTTTGAGAGGGTTTTGGCTTAGTTTGACAGAGAATGTTTTATCTTTGACAAGTTTTTCTGATAGTTTTATCGTAAAATGCGCCTATTGAAGATGACATCCAAAATGGCTGCCAAGTGATGAAAATTTTACTACTTTCTGCATATCTGCCCATTTCAAAGCTTATGAAATGTATTTTCGTTCTTGAGGACTGGCCTTTATTACTTTAACAAGATTGGCTGATATTTCATCTGGATAAATACAATCAAACAGAACATAAAGTTTTAAACCAGTAAAAGAAAGGTTATACCAAAATTAGTGACAGTTTAGTGTGCTTGCCCATATATTGTTTCATATAGTATATTTTTCTTTTATCAGAGCCTACATGTACGAAGAGATCACTATATCTTGCTTTCGTCATCCTGTTGTTGTAGACCATCGTCCGTGCGTCAGTGCGTCTTGTCAAATATAAACTCAAGGCTTACTTCAAAGGTTGCTTTACGAGGCCCAGTGCCTTTTTGTCACGCCATCACTAAGTCATGCAGTTTTGTTTTGCTTGTTATGCATGCTGTACTTTCGGTCAACTCAGCCAGCATACAATACATACAAGTCAGCAGAAATTCTAGACGGTTAATTTTTCAACATAATTGCTGTTATTTTGATAGTGATATTTTGTTAAGATTTACGAAGCTGGTAAAATGCATACATGAATTTTAGCTATATTACTGTGTTCTTAAAAATAAGAACCATTATTTCTAAAAATAGAAGATCAAAGTTACAGACGTTGCAGCTTACTGAAAAGCTGCTCTAGTGTAAGTAAAGGCTGGACTGGAAAACTTGAAAGACATGTCAAACACTTAAATCTTCAGACTTTTGTCTCAAACAAATAAAATCATAATAAATGAATAAAAAAATAAATGAACACGAAAAAAGTCCATAGCTGTCGTCTACTGCATATGTTTGATAACACAACAGGTGAACAAAGGGTTTTCATCCTGATAATACTATTGTAAACGTTTTGCTACTTTGGCTAATCTCCCCCGCCCCCACCACCACCCAAATGATAACAATAGATGACACTGTATGCGACTGCACTCGGATATGGCTTTATGACGAAATATTTTTCTAAAAGAACTAAATATCGTTTCGAAAATCTGCATTTTTTTTTAAATAAGTGTTTCGCCAAAAAATAAATCGAATCTATTTCTGTAAGAAGCAGCATTATTTTTTTTTACTAGAACATAGATCTACTGACCAACATCTTAAATCCCGTCTACAACTACTGTAAATTCGGAAATTTTCGCGAGGGTTTTATTTTCGCGAAACTTTGCAGCTGCGAAGTTTCGTGAAACATAAACTCTCTCGAAATTGCGAAATGATTCTGTCGTTTATTGATGTGGGTAAATCATACCCTTGTCGCGAATTTTTAATGTGGCATATAAGTCTTTTAGCGCTATTCGCGGAAATAATAGCCGCGAAAATTTCCGAATCTACAGTAATCTATCCCCACAATTACTCACTCACTCGTTCACTTAACCCAAATTTTCTCAATCACTTGGCTGTTTATCTACCCACTCACTCACACACCCATTCACTCATTCTATAACTCACTCTCTCACTATTTGACTCATTAAATTATCCGCTCAATGAGTGAGTGAATGGTTTATTCGGTTCATAAATAAAACCATGTAAGTGAATAAGTGAGTCAGTCAGTGAGTGAGTGAGTCATGATGTGAGTGAGGGCGGTGTGAGTGAGTGCTTGTGCGGTGAGAGTAGGAGATAGTTTTATTAGTGCGCTATGGTGTGAGTGAGCGAGATATCGTGTGAGTGAGTGAGTGAGTGAGTGAGCGAGCGAGCGAGCGAGCGACCGACCGACCGACCGACCGACCGACCGACCGACCGAGTTGGAAAGCTGCTAAAAAGACCGTATCAACCAGTTTGTGAGTGAATTTGCAGCTTGATAAACGATAGCATAAGAGACCTTTGAACGAGAAATCAAAACAGGGTAGTACGATTAATGAAACTGTGAGTAGAATTGTATAAGCTTTAAGCTGTCGTTCTGGTCCTAAATTGCATTCTTTATTACCGTATATAATATTGTTCAGTATGGTTAAAATATAGCAGTTTAAACCGATTGCAGCCTGTCCCATGACAGGTTAACTGGAGATTTAAATTTAAGCCCCAGTTATACTGTCATGGGTTTGGATAAGATTCAAGTCCCATGTATTAAATACCAAATAACGGCCAAGTTCGTCTGCTATTTAAGAAAGTTATGATTAAAATAAGTAAGGGTGCAAAGATCAGGAATCGATACAATCAAGTACCACACCTGACCCAGGATACCATTGGGAAAGTGACAAACTCACAGTTAGACACTACAAACGAGAGCCAAGCGGTAAGCCCTTTTCCAGCAGGTGACCACAAGGCACATAAAAACAGACGCGCGCAAAGGCATAGCAAATACAAGACAGAAAAAACATAAAAGATCCACAAAAGAAGTATCGCCTTGGAACGGTTAGTAAAATATTTAACTGGAGGGCTTAAACCGGTTTCACGGCACCAACCTCACCCTTATTTCAAATATGGATCAAGACACATAGATATTTGGTTTGCATGAACGACCCCTAACTTATCAATGCATCATCTAAAACATATAAATCAAGATATAACAAGGAGAAAAGGCAAAGATAAGGACTCAACAGTTAATAAAACTGAATACCAGAGCAAAAGAAATCACGTGGTGAAAAACCATGTTACAGTATCAAGAAACCCCAAGGTATACAATCAGGGACTGACAGTCATCCCAATTCCAGAAAAGGGTCATACTAGTCTTTACGTTACTTTTTACGTCCACCATTTAACTTTGACAAAATTGCTTCAACTTATGTCATAACCTACACATCTAGGAACCAGACAGACTGGTCTTCTCTCGCTTACAATCTAGGAGAAAAAGAAATAAATCATAACATAAGCTTCTTAAATGTCTAGTTGTGACAAGTCAGACATGCACAGTCTGATTTATCTCCGCTTGGCGCTTATGTATATATGGTATAAACAGCCAGTGTATGACAAACACAACAAAATAGTCTGTGTTACTAGCTAGAAGTCTCAGTCTTCATTTATAATCGGTTGTTTCACACGCCAGCGTCACGTTATGTAGCGCCAGCGTCACGTTATCTAAGTAGATCCTCGATATACATCCGAGGTCTGATTCAACGGAGTCCCGCGGAATTAGCCGAGGCAGTTCCGATTGGCCTCATAATGCCGATTCTCGCCGAATCTCACGATCCAATGATACCAGATTCTCGCCGAATCTCACGATCCAATGATACCAGATTCTCGCCGAATCTCACGATCCAATGATACCAGATTCTCGCCGAATCTCACGATCCAAATGTGGACTATTTAGATAACCTATACCATATATTGATAGGTCTAGGAGAGGCAACTATACTATTTGAGTTAAAATTCAAACTGGTCCAAGTCCAAGTCTCCTCTGAGGCGCAAATCATTTCGTTGTTTTCATCACACGCATGCTCAAGTTATATGTCCTTGCTTCGGATCAGCTTCTTTGGCTAATCTTTGTGATCAATCCACACGTAACTGAATTAAGAGAGAAAATCAAACTGACTGCTAGCAGGGAGTTCTGCAACAGAATCATAACTCTGAATTAATTCATGAATCAATACACGCAAAACAGTCCATCATAAAAATGCAACATTTCTAAGACATAGATTTAATTAGTCTGGTTTGTAAGAGAGCCTGTATACCAATCGAAGATACGACCAGCCACAGGAATTATATTGGCACGCCTACATGTATATCATTTACATCTACTAGGTGTATGGGTTATACTTGTTTTAAAATGATCTACGTAAAAAATCACAACAACTGTTATGGCGTGGTGATTTTATTCTCAAAAAAGTTTCACTTACTAAAACATGGATATCCGCAATAAATGTTATACATGAACCATCGCATATAGACATATAAATATACATACAAACCTATTTTTACAAAGACAAGATCGCAACACCCTTGTTCCGTTAAGCGTGTGAGACTTCTGCAGCACTATATATATAGTAAGGATGTTTTCCTCGCTACTGGGCCCAGATGATTAACCTAAACTAAGCAATTAAGCTGCACATGCAAACTTTATTCGGTCGTAGATTCCGTGAAATCGGCACTAAAACGCAATCAAAATGACATATATTTCGCAAAGGGATAAAAAGAAAATATAATCACAATTTCGGAAAACACGATTGCCAAAAGCCATGAATAGCAAAAACCCATGAGAGAAGTGAAATTGGTTGCATTCAATGCACTGAATACAAGTTGCATTTCGATATTGCTCTTCTTGGTCGAATCAATAATGTCGCGAATCTCAATAAAACATGCCTTTTGATAAATTTCAAGACCTTATCTGTATAAATTAGACACGTCTCATCAGAACCTCTTCCAGCAGGTCTACTTTTGAATAAGCCAAAATAACATCTCTTTATGAAATCGTGATATTGCTTAGCTGTCATTGAACAAGCTGCGTGTATGCATACGAAAAATGCATCTGAAAATGTCGTCTGGGGAGGCGTCTGTTGCATGTAAATGCTTACGTCAATGACTTATTTCGGCATACAGACAAGCAGCGTGGACCCTGATCAGACTGCTCTTCTAAGAGCAGTCTGATCTGAGTGCACATTGTTTGCTTCCGAGATAATTTAAGAGGGCCAGCAGACGACTCACAGTAGACGCTGTTTAGTGTCGAGTTAAAATGTAGTGACTGCTTCAGCGACTTGCGGAGATAAAGGGCAGGTATCCAGCATTAGGTACAATTTGGCATATGCGTACTGCGAAAATTCAAATCAATCTGCTTCTCCGCACAATCTGGTTAGAGTCTTAGTTTTCCACCTGAAGAAACCTCAGATCCTTGGCTACCTATATTCCATAGAGGAACGCCCATCGAAGACTCAGATCTAACTGTACGGAAGCGCAGGCTTATCTGAGTCTTCGATGGGCGCAATTGCCAGCAGGTACCTTTTCCTGGATACCGGCTCAAAACTTTAATGTCTCTGCATTATCATATTTATGAATTTTAGAATAAACGTAATTAACAAGAAAACTACAAAACTGCCAAAATTCGCATCATCATCAAAATCAACATTAATTGCGCTTAGTGAATGCAAGTTGCATATGACAGAATAATCTCCAAATCTTATAAAACGGGGTTCCAAACTCTTCTAAAATACGACTGATATAATACATTATCTTAAGAGATCAATTTAAGAATTAGACTATTTGCCCCATACAATTTGTTAAAGAGCTGAGCGTCTTTTCCCAAAAGTAAAATACTGTTGTATTAAAAAAGTAGACCCATAAAATAAGTGAGTATGACCAGGAAATGCCACAATCACAGGCTAAAGACCAACCAGGCACCACGAGAGTGACAAACATTACGCAGGCATCCTCCCGTCAGCATGTACACAATTAAAGTAGCCAGCTCACCATTCTCAGCGAGATGCTTGCTAAACTAGAAAGGGCATAAAGAATTGTATCACAAAGCAAAACAAGGATCTAATACATAAACCCCACATACAATGGGAGCAATCAATAAACAATGAATCAACAACAAACAACATAACCACCACCTTCATGCGCGGATCCAGAAAGTTTTGTCAGAGGGATTCCAACTCTGACAACGTTTTTTTTTTATCTTTTTCCTTAGTTGATGAGGGAGAGAGGATCAAAATACCACTAAAAGCGGGTCATCATCAGCCGCCAGCGCATTGCACTTCGCTGTCGGCCTACGATGGTGCAACATCGAATGTTGTCTTGGTTTTTCAGGGAATCTGGAAGAGTATTGCTAAGTAACCCTATATTTTGTGGGGTTTTTCAGGGGCTGGGGGTCCGGACCCCCTCCCCTTCCCCACCTCTGGATCCGCGCATGACCTTAGAGCGGTCAGCAGCAGCAGTGGAGATGCTTTATCAAATTTTACAGGCCAAATATTCGCCTCAGGTTCTACTGCTGTTTATACACACCATCGGAACATAGACACATTTAGACACATTCATAAAAGTAAGAACACCACCAAAGTAAAACAACCAGCTCTCTCTCAAATAACAACGTGAAGAATCACCTCATTTATCTTAAAAGTAGCAAAATTGTTGTTCTTTAAGAATATCAGTCATCTTTGGTCGCGACCGCCATCATCTGTTGCGCCAGCCTTGTTGCCTGACTGTCGTTTAGTAGTGGTTACATACTGAAAGAAACTTTACAAAACGTGTTTTGTTAGTGTGTTTTTTTTCGCAAATAAAACAAGGCTTATCTCATCTTGTGTCTAAAATACTGAAAAAAATGATGGGTGTCGTTTAGTTTAGGTGTTAAAAGCAAATAAAATAAAACAAATCATAAAAAAGGCGTTTTGTAAGGTTTCTCTCCAGTATGTAACAGTTACATACGGGAGAGAAACCTTACAAAACGTATTTTTTTGTTTATTCATTTTATTGTTTTTTTTTTGTTTTCGCTGGTCCTCTTCTATTACAGTTTACATCGAGGAGACAAAAAAGACAAAGAATATCTCCTGATGATACTAAAATAATGAAAACATGATCCATAGGTCCAGATAAGGATAGTTTGTGCACCGAAAATTGTATTTGTTTCCTTACCCATTAATTTAAACATGTTTTTTGGGTCCTCAAAAGAACCGTCTCATTGAGACAGTTCTTTTGAGTACCCACAACATATGTTTTGGTTGAGAAATAAGAAAATAATTTTCCAGTACGCACTCTTATCTGGAGGCCTGGACTCATCCACTTTTGGTTGTTCGCAATGATTAAAGGGCATTACAATTTTAAAGCTAATAAGTGCTACGCTGATTTGACTTGTTTAATACAGCTTCCAGATGTGGTTCCGAAATTTTAACGAGTCCCTGTTCTGAGTATTCATGTATAAACCCTTCAAAGAAAGTCGGAGATGGCAAAGAGAACATTCTTTCAGTGCAATGAAGTTGACATACAATCAAAACATAACAAAATGAATTGATAATTCTGATAATAAAATAATAATGAAAAACGTGCGAAAATGAAAATATTAGAAACAGTTCTTTATTGTAAATAGATTTAGAAATGTTGAATGCAAATGAAAAAGCTTTTTCTCGATTTACAAATTAAAATTGCATGAAAATGAAGAATTTTTGTATCGAAGTTATCGTATTTTCAAAGGATAACTTCGTAACAACAATATTTTCATAAACATAAAGACAAGGGCATACTTGATATAAAACAATATTCATTTATATGCATGAAATAAAGCCTATTTGCTTTTAGAGCATGCATTTTAAAGCAAGTTTCATCAAATTCAGACGTAAAATAAATACGTTATAATAAGTAAAAAAACACTAACATCTGAATTCTAGAAAGTAAACCAGTTGAATATCTACTAAATAAAGCTTCTGTATATTTTGAAAATATAATCAAATCATCATTTCTATTACAAATTGTACAGCTTTTTTCTCAATGTCAATTATTTCAACAAAAATCACAATTAGATATAAATAGCCAAGTAATTAGATTTCTGTTTAAGCCTATACAGCCTCAAATGACTGCCTCCCATTGCTTCCCATTGACTTCATTTTGAGCGTATGCACTACCACATCTAACTTATTTTGTTACTATTTCAGATGTATGGAATAGTCTCTCTTCTATTTGTTGTGACGTCAATACTTGGATTCTGCCTGGAGACTTTACCAACTCTACGTCCTGTCAACGTCACGCTTCATAATCAAACAAGCAGTTGTGACGGCAAGAACATTACCACCAACTATGCTCTACAGCCAAACAGAGCGCTCAACATTCTAGATACGATATGCACTGTGTATTTTACTATTGAGCTCATCACACGATTTTCCTTCTCTCCAAACAAGTTCAAATTTGTTCGTTCTGCTATGAATATCATAGACCTTCTGGCCTTGGTGCCGCTTTATATGCAATTTGTGTTGAATTCTGACGCTTTCAGATTCTGTTATGCCAACGAAAGACTTGTGTTTGAAATAATGTTCATCCTTCGTATTATTCGTATGTTTCGGATCTTCCATTTGGTGAAACACTACCAAGCTTTACAGATATTAGTATACGCACTGAAGGCTAGCCTACAGGAACTGCTTATGCTCGGTATATTCCTCTTAATAGGGATGCTTGTGTTTGCCACGATGATTTACTATGCAGAAAGAAAAGACGCTGTCAATCCGGGTGATAAATTTAGCACGATTCCTATTGGATTCTGGTGGGCTATTATTACTATGACGACAGTAGGCTATGGTGACGTATATCCTACGTCTCCTATTGGTTATGTCGTTGGAACTGCGTGTTCTGTCAGTGGTGTTCTTATGGTGGCTTTGACCATTCCAGTTATTTCTAACAATTTCACACTTTTCTACACTCACGTTCGCTCAAGAGGAGGCAATGCATCGTCAAGTGATGAGTTAAATCACAGTAACGGTATACTGTATCAGTCCGAGGACGGGGCCAGGATTTACGAAAATGCGAGACGAACGAGCAATGGTTCCATTATAATGAATGATAGGAGTTTTACAATGGCTCGCAAACATTCAAATGACACGGTCATACTGGAATCCGTCACGCACGGGAAATCACGCGGCTACAATGGAGACATTCGTCACGTTCGAATGAACAGCGCCCCTGCACAAAGAAGATCTGACGCGAATTCCTCGACTGGCGTCGTAATTCCTTCAGATGAGTCGGATTTTTACATCACTCGCACTGGTTCTGTTAAGGCTCACTCTGACGATGGAGTAAAGTACTCAGGTGAAACAATGCTTTAATTATTTATTACCTTTCAAGATTATTACTATAAGTGGTAGTGGCACAACTTGTCATAAAATACTGATTTATCCATGACTTTCACGATTAAACAAAGTACCAGTCACCGCGTGAGTCTTGGACAACTGTACTTTAAACACACGCAAGCAGGGAATTGACATTTGCACAGTGTCACTAGAGGCGCGACTGCTCGCCTATAAAAAAGTAACATAAAGCATGGAAGAAGTTAAAGTATCAGACAAAAAACGAGACAAATATCCTGACTAAAATCGCTTTTGTGAAATAAATAACTAATCTGTTACGTCTTAGCAAGTGGATTATCGACCGTACACCACCTGCATCTGTGTAGACCCTTGAATATCACAAAATATACTATATTCGCGTACCTACTATATCCTCAAACCGGTAAGTCGTATATGATCAACCATATACAGTCATAGTTATGGATAAGTCAGTATTTTTGACTGATGAACCGATGAACGCATTACGTCATGTTGAGGTCATGTATTCATCAAGTGCTTGTGCCGTTTATGTTTGCCTTCCATTTTTGTTATCCGTTTCAAATTTTACACCAAGTTTGTTAAGCTGAACATTTTATACACCTTTTTCATTCTAGATTGTTTTCTATTTATGTACAGTAATTGATATGGTCAGTGCACGAAATTTTGGTGCTATCGCATATGCGCAAATGACTCTTATACGCGGCTATGCTGATGTATTCGGCCAAGCTAGAGGTCCAAATTTTGGTCACATCATTCATCTACATAATAAATGAGCCGTGACATGAGATTTCCAACAATGTGGTATGTGTGACCAGCAAATGCTCTGACCAGCCTGCGCATACGCGCAGTCTGATCAGAGCCTTTGCTTGTCGCTTGAATATTCTATGACTATTAAGCTACAGGCCGAACAGCATTTGGAGTTTCTAAGCTTAAAAGGAGGCTGCACAGTATCGCCCGTGTCTACACATGTCACAATACCACATTGTTGGAAGTCACATGTCGCGGCTCATATCATATGTATTGTGTATGCGAGCAGCGAAAGCCCTGGCGAGTATGTGCATATGCAGAGACACGCCTGAGTATTCGCTTCTCGCCATGCGACAAGTATGTAAATCTCGTGCATTCGGTCATATGTACATGTATGCATGTTTATTTGCACTCTGTGATAATGAAAAGTATTGAAATAGTTGTTTGTTTAGAAAATCATGTGTGAGAGACGTTTTGTCGCTAAAATCAAATTTCTTATCCCGATATTTTATGGGTTGGAATATCTCGCCTTCAAGAGGTCACCGTTTGTAATTTATGAATATTAAAGTTCGACATGTCACGTCGAAATACTTGTTTGTTAATGGATATTTCAAACCAAACCCTATATTTATCAATTTATGTTTAGGAGCGACATTTGTAGTATCTTAGTTGACGGGGAGATAAATAGAACTGCAGTCGTCACTGGTGTTTGCAAGATTACAGAAACGGGGCTTTTGCATGAAATATATGTTACGACTGACTGCCTATACAAGCTCCTGTCATACTATATTGTTATAGAAGGCATCAGGTCTATGTAACTGAAATATGAAAATGACAGCAATTTTTTTTTCAAAAAAGAAAATGAAGTAAATTTCAAATTTTGATGAAAACTTTTCATTTAAAATTCGGGGTTTCTGTGTTTAAACAAGTATCTCTGCAAGAGATAAATTGAAAGTTAAATTTGATGTCAGTATATTCCTTTTGAAGTTTAGGCTACTAGAGCTACTATTCCTCTGTTAAGAAGTGTTGTTGATTACAAGCCAGACAAGAATAATAGGGAGGAATCAGAAGCCCAGTCAAAGCAACACAGACAGGGCAAAAAGTGATCCACATAATATTTGCAATGTAAACATGTGGAGTGTTAAACCATGTAATGAATTGCCTCAACCCGACGGTCCGTGGTTGAATATTTCGGGTAACCCAACATCCGCGTTCTCCTTGCCTCACTTGGAATCAGCAACCTACTTTTTACATTGTTAACTTTAAAAACACTTAACAGTTTCCCAACCAAATAACTGTCCCATGTGCTTTTCTGAAACCACATCATTCTTTAATGTATTCTAATATACACAGGCACACACCTAGCTGCATGATTTTAATCACTTGTATGCACATACCTCGGCCTTGATTGTCATATTGATACTGTACATTCGCGATGGTTTTATTTTCACGAAACTTCGCGAAGTTTCGTGAAAATAAAACCCTCACGAAATGGCAAACGTCAATGAGGTAGACATGAGGCTTTATCTACTCGAAAATGTGATATTCATCTAGACCACAAGGCCGAGGTGAATACAACTTTTATTGTTATATTACTGAGAATCCTGTCTCCTGATTGGCCCAATTTGTCTTCATAAATCTCTCTATGTCTACTCTACCTGAAAACTGATCTAAACTGGTCTACAAGTTGATATAGGAAAACCCACAGTTCAAACTAGTTTCCAGAAGTTAATATTTGACACTTTTTTAATATGACCTTCTAGAGAGCTAACAATATCATTATGAGTATGAAACTAGTATGAGCTGCATGAAATTGACATGGTTTGCTGTTTCACCTCCCAACAGGTAAATGAAAGACTCTAATAAATTTTATCAGCAGTTTTATTTTGTTTGTTCATTTTACTTTGTTTGAATAAACAAAATGTAAAAATAAAGTTTTATGATTAATTTTGCGTTCAGCTTTCAGATATTATATAGATACCTTTCAAAATGCAAAATACTGCATTAAAATATTTTAATAACAGTTGCTAAAACTTGTGAGAAAGTCCTTAGGTTAAGCATGACTTCAACAACAAAAGTGAAAGTAGAAAATTTTCATTCATAGTTGGAAAATCATAAAACAAAACAGTTATTGACTTCAATTTCGGTAGATCTCAATAAATATCACTTTTTCGGGTAGATAAATCCGCATGTCTACCTCATGGCGATACTATCAAGTACTACACCTGACCCAGGATACCACATGGGAAAGTAACAAAAACACAAGAAAACATCACATACAAGAGATCCAAGAGAAGGCCTTCAGGTTTATGGTGGGCCCGGGTCATTGTCTCATGATTTCAAAATATGGCCCATCACTTTCCAAGGCAGTGGGCCCAGTGGACCGATCCTTTTTTGTTGTGAAAAAATCTCACTTTAATAAAAATATTCATCTTACAGCGAGTCTACGAACTCCACAAAACAGAAAGTTCATGTAGATAGTCAATACAGTAAAACATGTCTCCAGCAGCCACTCAAAAAGACAAAACAAAGATCTTAATAACAAATGGTAGCTTAATGAAGGTCAATAGTATTGCAGAATACTTTTGACCTGCATTAAGCGAAAATTGGTCTTTTTTTTTTGAGTGGCCGCTTAAGACAGGTTTTACTGTATAATCAGCAGTCAATGTACATATATGCATATTAGTGTCTGTGTCAGTGTGTAGGTAAAGTATACAACCCAAATGTCAACTGTGGTTAGTTTGATATGCTTGGGCCCATCGTTTCAGAAAATGACCCACCATTTTTTGCTCCATGGGTCACTTCGGCCCACCAATCTTGAAAACAATATGAAGCCCTGCAAGAGGTTAGCCCTTTCCCAGCAGGTGACCACAAGGCTGCAATGAACGGACAAGAAAGCATGACAAACACGAAACATAAATAACAACAATGATCCACGAAAGATGCATCCCCTTGGAAGGGTCAGTAAAAAATTTTGCTGGAGGGCTTAAATTGTTTACACTACCAACCTCATCCTTATTTCTGATATGGATCAAGACAAATAGATGTTTGGTTCGCATGAAAGAATCCTTTCTTATCGATGTATCTTCTCCTAGTAAATACAATAGAGAGAAACAAAAATAAGGACTCAACAGTATATACAATTGAATACGGAGTTAGAGAAATACAACAAGTTTTCTTTAGCTCTGACTATCTGTGAGTCGTGAGCCCTTTTCTCTGTTTCATCATAGTGCGTTAACTTGATTATATTGTTTCTCTATGATGATACGCTGCAATAGTTAGGACTCCTCCATGCGAGCTTAACATTTTTGTGCTTCAACAACAGCAGAATCTAGGGCAAAGATTTGGTAGCCCCCAGTGGCTTTGGCTGCTGTCCATTCTAAGGCAGTGGTTCTGTTGTTGTTGATTCGTTGTTGATTGTTACTCCCATTGTGAGATTCTGTAATTGCTGGTTGCTTTGCTTTGATTGTCTTCCTGGTGTATCATAATTGTTGTGTGGCTCTTCCTCACGATGCCATGGGTTTGTCTGCAGTTTGTGATTGTGGTATTTCCTGATCATACTCACTTCCTATTTTTCAGTATCAGAGGTATTTGCTTTATTAAGTTTAAGCTCTGCAGGGTATATTGTTCTTACCATATTGTCAAAATAAAAATTATTTATGTTTAAAATATCATCCAAATATCTGGGTGTAGTATTGAAAGCGTCAATAATATCAGCCCGCTTATCATCAGAGAGAGACATCATTAAGTCCCTTTCATAACAAAACAAGAATAAATCCGCAACTAGGGGAGCACAATTAGTACCCATTGGAATCCCTACAACTTGTCCATACAGCTTAGTGCCAAATCGTATAAAAATGTTGTCAAAGAAAAGGGTCATTGCATCACATACATTTAGACAAGACCATGCATTATATTATTTAGGCTTTTCTAATGTGAAAATGCATTTCTGTCATTACATGCAAGGTAAGGAGAGCCTTCTCTCTGGAAGGTTCTTTCAATAAGATCAATAAGTTTACCTTTAGTTAAATTATGAGGTAATGTAGTGCAAAAAGAAAGAGTAGAAAAATCATACGTAGATAAACTGGTTGCGTTGAAATCTCTAGCTTAAAGTTTATCTAATACTTCACGTGAATTGTAATAGACAAAAATACATTCTTACCGGATCTTTTATATACCCTTTCGCAGTACTTAATCACATGCTTTTTGACAGCAGTAAGACATAAAGTTAACAAAAATAGAAAGTTCTGTTGTTGTACAAGAACTAGAATGAGGTTTTCTTTAGCTTTGACACCAAAATGCAGGGCTGTATGACAACCATGCCCAATGGCAAACGTCCTCTCACTCAAAGAAGCCTATAGTTTATAAGCTTGAACATTGTTTGCGGCTTTATCTGGTGGAACTAAAACATACTTTATATGAAAATCCTGGATACCTCATTTAAGATGACGGGTGAAAGATGAGTATTACGAGGGTAAAACTAAATACGAGTTTCAATAATTTAAAGAATGTTAATCTTCATTCCTTCGAGGCATCAGGCTCAATAATTGTATAACCTTTATGACCTTTCAACACTCACTTTGTAAATATATTTGTATTGTTGAATGTATGTTCAACCTAAGATCTTACTCACTTGAAATTGTTGTAAAAAATCATAAAACAGCAAATCATGTCAATTTCATGCAGCCCATGCTAATTTCATACTCATCATGTCATTTGTAGCTTTCTACAGGGTGATATAAGAAAAGTGTAAAAAGATATAAATCACAGGAAACAAGTTAAGTTGGTTTTAATCCTGTAGGCCAGTTGAGACCAGTTTTCAGGTAAACATAGAGATTTATGATGATCATGATACAGGATTCTTTCCAGTCATACAACAATAGGTCATATCGCGTATGAGAGATTATATCCTCCCTCACAATAATAATTATTGTTAACCTGATGGAAGTAAATCCCTTCTTCCGCTGCTGTTGACAAATGAAATGGCAGTGTGTGTGTGTGTGTGTGTGTGTGTGTGTGTGTGTGTGTGTGTGTGTGTGTGTGTTACAGAAAAGCACGATGACCATCTGAATTTTAGGCTACATAATATTGCTACATCAGTACGTGTCACACGTGCTGATATTGAGCAATATTATATCATGTAAGGCGAATGGTTGATGTGTTGGGAAGGGAATAACAACAACTGAATACATTCGATAAATGGCCATTGTGTTTTCTTGGTAACTTCCCCAATGGAAATCTAGAAAGGTATAGCTAGTAGCTAGTTATAAATAATCAAGCCAGCCCTTATGAACAACATACTTATAACATGGTGTATGGCAGTCTCTGAACGCACATGCATCGCTATCCAGTGGGTTCATGTGCCTTCCTTTTTGTCTGAAATTTCGTCTACTAGCATAGTTTATGTCTGCTGATGCGCATGCTCTTCTGAAGTGTCAATAATGATCTATGTGATATGTATGTTTCTCATATGTGTTGGCTCCGTAGTTATGAGGCGAGGCGTGAAATGGAAAAAAGCTCACTTATTGCAATACAGACGTGTTACTTAGATGTGTGAATGAGCAAAGCTTCGACTCTACACTGTTAAAAAGAATAGTGCAAGTTAACACCAAAAGGGGTGGTAGCTGAGCTGTCAACCCTTTTGGTGTAGACTTGCACTTACATCCCTACTGAAACAACCTGAAGCCCCCAAAAAGCAAATGATTGATCTAAATGTAAAAATTTCTATGTGTTTTTGTTATATCTATTCTCCAGTTCCATACAATCAAACAGGACATGGCAGTTTGAATGTTACACAAATGTCAGTGTCAGTTCAGCCGACACCAAGTTTGGTGTTAAGTTACATGGGCGGATCCAGAGGGGGGGGGGGGGTAGGTTGTCCGGATCCCCTGAAAAATTATAAAGCTATCAAGCCTTCCAGAATTCAATGTTGGTCATCGTCACGCCAGCAAAACGCCATTTCAATGGCGTTTTGCTGGCGGGCCGATGATGGCCTGTTTATAGTGATATATTGATCCTTCCTCCCCTCATAAAACCATAAAAGGAAAAAAAGCTCCCATAGTTGGACCCCCTCTGACAAAACTTTCTGGATCCGCGCATGAGTTACCCTTATTTTTTACAGTGTGTGGATAAGCCAAGCCTTTCATTTCTATATCTTCACTGGATTAGCAATAAGTGACCTTTTGACAGTTCATGACTTATTAGTTCGTTACTTCAAAGAGGATAATCGTATTATACCAATGCAATGCTTTTAAGTCTTTCACTCACTTGCTGTATGTTTATAATAATTTTTACCTCATTTTACATTTCCTTATTTAATATGTGTTCTTTCTCCGTATGGATGCGATTTTTGCAGTTGTACGCTTACTAATAAAGCATGTTAAAATGTCTTCGCGTAAGCACATATATGCATTAAAGGAGCTATAAATAACATTACTATTTATAGAAATGCTATTTATAATTACACTCTATACGGATTTATTAGAGCGTCTGATTAAAGCCCTTAGTGTACTATTTTGCCACTAGCACTGGCCATTAAGGGCTTTATATAGACGCAATAATCAATCCATATATAGTGTAATTATAAATAACATTTCTATAAATAGTAGTTTTTAACTAGCGATGAAATGTAATTCCACAATATCAGGAATTTCATAGATTTTATAATTGGGAATCGTCGCGACAAAACCTGTCTTTGGATTTCCAAAAAAGTGAGACTCAAACCAGTGTCTCCTCAGCTTCAGAGACTAGCTAGAATTTTTAAAATATGCTTGTAGCAAATTTAGCTATGATACTTTCAATAAGCAAATAATAAAGGCGCTGATCAGACTGCGAGGATGCACAGGCTGGTCTGTGCCTTTGTTGTTCGCAAACACCAAAGTCCGGTTTTCTCGCTTCAAGACAAATATGTTAATGCATTTTTCATGTTAATAAAAAACATTTGAAAGTAAAATGCATAAGGCAATATAGTTTTTTTATTATAGCTCTTTTCACCCATGCATTTAGTTATAACTATAGATCTAGAGCTTTAAAAATTTAGCAAGCTTTTCTGAACACTTTTCGGGCAAATTTGCCATTGACGTCAATAGAAAAAGTAACATTTTTAAGGTGGTTTTTTTTTATAAAAGTTTAAACTATTGTACAATCGCTGAGTTAAAATTAATCTGAGTTGCACACTGTGTGCACCTATTATTCAACTTTACAACAAGTGCAACAGATATTGATGTCACACAATATGCATTTTTGTAAACATGAAACTGCATTAGAGTCTATGGGTAATAAATTTTGTGGAATTATTTTTGGTCCTTTCCTTGCATGGGATTGATATGCCCATTATTGATATGATACAAGAATTAAACCTGAGACGATTATTTAATACTAGGCCAATGTCGGATCGAATCGATGTCGACCCGAACTTGGTACTATGTTAAATAAATGCTGAGAACAGTTTCTGGCGTGATTGTTTTAATAGCACACGATAGACACAAAATGCATACAAAATACACCTGTCTTGTATGTGTTAAACCAAATGAGCCAGCCCATGTGACTAGTTGGTACTTATCACAATATGGGAACCAGCGAAGGCTTAGAAGAGGCATCGCCTTACACTGTGACATACATTATGTATAGAAGCAGATAAGTCCAGCCGATCACTTAGACCTTTGGCTTAAGTTCACTCTGCATGCTGGTTAATTTTGCATGATTTTTGTCTTCTGCTGATTCTTTTCAAAAAAATTGTTAGCAAACCAAATAACAGGAATACCATCACATCGTCAAACAATTTGTATCTAAATCAGGCCCGATGTTTTTTTGGGCATGATCTGGGTCCAAATTGGTTGCAAGGCGTATCAGCAGGTGATACAAGCACATTATTGGTGCAAACTAACATTTACTTTCCATCTTAAAAATATTCAGGCCAACATCACACCGGATAGGCTGCAATCGAAAACGCTCTTAACAATCGACGATCGCGGATAAAAAATCGCTAGAAACAGCGTTTTCGATTGCCATTTGTCGCCAGTCGGGCGACAAATGTCAATCCAAAACTCTGTTTCTTATTATTTTTGATCTACGTTGGTCGATAGTATTAACGTTTTCGATTGCCACCTAGCCAGTGGGAACATTTATCCAGTGCTAAATGAATATTTTTTTCTGTCTCTTACTGTTGGGCCTAAATTACTTTTAGCTGACTATAGATTTTAATACGAAAAATATAATTTCAAGTGAGCTGCACAGAGCCTGGCAATTCAATATCAATACTTTACTAAGGTAGGACTTAACTTTAAGGAGGCATTGTAATTTTGGGCCCGAACAGAACACAGTTGAAAAGTGGCGGTTTAGCTGACACCAAGATATTTTAAAAGTTAAGTAACAACTGAACGTCCATGTAATGAGAACCAGTATTAGACGGGCTGACCCAAGTTATAACTCAAGTGTGATTTCCCTTCTTTTCTATTTTGTGTCTTACACATTAATTACCGTAATAATGCTAAATAATGATATATATTGAAAGAGCACTGTATAATTCCATATGTTCAAGATCAAAAGGGCACTTATTATATATCAAATGTCAATAGGATGCCACAACTGACAACCCAACCCCATTTCCAGACATGATTGAGACCCCTTTCTATACAAAAGTTCGATTTATATCAACTGACAGTAATATGCACGGCCCACGTTGAATGTTTGCTTATTAGAATGAAACTCTGTGTATTTAAATTGAAAACAATGTTTGGGTAGCCGAACTGAGTATTTCAACATAGCTGTTCTGAAATACATTTTTCACATTATGGAGACACAGGTATGCAAAACTTGGATTAGGTTTTGCCTAGAAAATATTTTGTGGCAAAGTTAAGCCTAGTCACCGTTTTGCATGCATGTGTAATGACCGTTATTGTTCTTTCGTGCGGAACCTATTTCAGAACAGCTATGTTGAACACTCAGTTTTCAAATTAAATACCTAGTAGCAAACATTCAACATGGGTCGTTCATATTACTGTCAGTTGATTTCATATTTTAACCACTTACCCCTATGAAATATGAGCCATCCTAGAAAAACAGAAACTTCCCAATTTTCCTGGCATCATCTATATCAACCATTACATTCATAGCAATTAACCAAAGTCTAAATGCAGTCTTCACATCATGCATTTGGTTAAAAAATAAATAAATGGCGCAGTTAGTAAAAAAAAACATATTGCCGCCAATGACTTGTTTTTCGGTCAGTCGATTTTGTTTGATTGTCAAAAAAGCTTAAAAAATAGAAGATATGCATATAAGAACCAATATTTAATGTCATTACGGTAAAAGTTTGCCTTTGAATTTGCATTTAATAAAACAATGAACAACTTGTATTTGTTTATTATTCTTTATTTTTCTTTTATTAGATTTAAATTTATCTTTGCACATGTACACTAGAGCCATGTCAGGGGAAACCCTGTCTTCGGAGTTTGCAGCTAAGAAGGCCTAAACCAGAATTCTTAGCTGTATCTACTAGCTAGAATTGTTTTTAATGGATACATATATTCCAGAAAACCACACAACCTTAAAACGTCGTATCGATGTCGTGGCGTCGCATCGACGTAGATACGATATTGTTACGACGTAATACGTTTGGTAGGATACATTTAGCATAAAAAGCATTGTACTAAGCAGAGCGCATTTTGATGTTTGCATTTGATATAAACAGAGTTTCTCCTGATGTGGACAACTTAAACCCTTTGTATTTTAATGGATGTTTCCATACATATTGATGCAATGAGCATGGGAATTGCCCATTTTGCATTTAGGGGTCACAGGCAGAATTTTCTAAATTATGGTGTATTTTGACTTTAGGGTTGTTTTAACCTTAGCAAACAGTGCAGACCCTGAGTCTTCACTGTTTGCCAAAGTACTCGTTTATGGGGTGTCCAGTATACAAAAGGCAAATGCATTTGGTGTTGTTTTGTGTCTTATCAAGCTCGTCCAGATACACGTTAGCAAACATATACCCTATTTGATGTGGAACAGCGATTCCCAGGCACTGATAGGGGAACTATAGGTAAATGAGAAAGCAGACATTGGTAAGTGCCTTGACTTCCCTTAAAGACACTAGGTCTGTAACTATGAAATTTTTTCGAAAAAAAATATTTTCTTTTTAAATCATTTGTAAAAGTAGAATTGTGTTATGTTTTCACAATAAATATGTCCAGTACAGCTGAAAATTGCAAGGAAAAGCGAATTATTTTATTACAATAGGTGTTTTTCTCTTATTGGTAATTATTTACGTCCCTTAAATGCTGTTGTTTTGATAGTGGTATTTGTTAAGATTTACGAAAATGGTAAAATGTTTACCTGAATTTGAGTATTTTTACTGTATTCTTGAAAAATAGAAACTTTATTTCTAAAATTAGAAGATCAAAAATTACAGACTATGCAGCTTTAAGACCAGCAGGATCATAGTTGCAGCATGGACTCTCTATACATAATGTACAAAGTTGAAAGTTGAAATAGAGTGTCCTTTGGTGCAGGTAACTCGTCGATTCTGACTTTTCCAAAGACCACTGATACATGGTGACAATCGTTTATTAACCCATTTAAACATAGCGTCCTATAGCTACAATGATGATTCGTTGCACGGATACTGCGTCATTGTGATGCATCCGATCCACGATACGTTGGTGCTTGAAAAAGTAAGTGAGAATGACTAGAAAATGCCACAATCACACACTACAGACCAACCACCGGCATTGTGAGAGAGAGACACACACACACACACGCACACACAGAGCATTAACGGCCATGACAATAGATGTAATAAAAGTAAAGCAAAACCACCTCTCCATAAAGGCACATGATGTCAAAAAACGACGTCATGAAGTCGTATCGACGTTGTTTCAAGATTGTTGGTGAAAACATAAAAAAAACATTCAGTCTCGTCTGATCGGCGCTATTTGTGAAATCACTAAGTCAGGGATGGTTAAGACCATAAATTAACTTAGATCTCCAGCCCAATGTGGCCATTGGGCATGCTCATTACAGGATGTTTGTTTGTTAAAGTTTGTTTTGGTGATTTACGTCACAGTCATCAATTTTTCAGTCATGTCGGCACAATGTTCTGCCTTTTTGTGTTGAATCATAACAGTGTAGATACACAACTCTACACGTAAAGAATGTATACATTCAAGGAATGGCCCATTTCGCAAATTTAACACCACTGTTTTGACAAAGGTTACATGACCTGATTTAATGGGAAAACACACTGATGTCGATTCAGACCAAACGCTATTCACCTTGTTCCACTAGGTAGTTGTGCCTCTAAGTACACTCTGCATGCTGCGTAATTTTTCATGCTTTTTGTTGTCATCTGCTGATTTTATAAAAAAAAATATTTGAGGAACACGTTCAAAGTGTCAAACTGTTTGGGCCCAGAACAGGTCATGGTCTGGGTCCAAACTGTTTGCAAACACAAAAGTTGCTACTAGCAAGGAAATACTCGTTTTTTCAGTTATTTTGGGACAGGTCTTCCTGGGTTGAACCAGTGCAAAGCAGAGGATAAAGTGTCTTGTTCAAGTTCACAATGCAGTGCCTCTGGAGAGCCTCAAACTCGCAACCCCTCGATCTCGTGTCACACTCATCTTATCTCATTGGCATAATACAATAGGAGTTGGATTGGTTGGCGTGTAAATGTACAACTGTTTGTTGCTTAAAATATGAGCTGCGACATGATATTTCCAACATGGTATGTGCGACTCGCAAAGGTTCAGACCAGCCTGCGCATATGCGCAGTCTGGTCAGAGCCGTTGCTAGTCCGATTTTTAAGCTACTGACCGAACATCATTTGGAGTTTCTAAGCTTAAAAGGAGGCTGCACAGGCTCGTCTGAGTCTACACTTGTCAAAATACCACATTGTTGGAAATCACATGTCGCGGCTCAATTATGTAAAATACATAGCTTTTTCTCTGTTGTCCATTTCAGATACCCGGATGTAGCAGTGAGACAAGTTGTGATTTTTACAGATGTTTTGCTGTGCTTTCATTTAATAAAGCTTGATTAAATCACCTTATATATATTGTATCATTCGTTCTCCATAATCTTTAATGTCCAGTTGAATAAGTCGACCCATATTATTTCCTTGCAAAACTAAACAACGGTACAATTTTGGAAAAAATTGGGATTATCTCTCTTTGATAATTGATCATGCTTTTGTTGTCATCTGCTGACTTTTTTTCAAAATGACTTCTTCAAAAAAATTATTTCAGGACCACTATCAGAGTGGCATACAGTTTGGGTCCTGATCTGGGTCCAAACCATTTGCAAAGAGTATCAGCATACGACAGAAGTTGCCACTAGCACGGATCCTAAATTAAAGGACCCATGCTAGTGGCAAGGAAAAAGTTACTATTCCCATTTATCCAACACAGGAGGATCTGGATGGGGAGAGGATGGTGTGGAGGCTTTATATGTCCCAGTCATCATTTCTCAATTTCTTATCTTCTGGGATGAGATGATACTAAGCAGCGGATAAATGTTTCTTGTTCAAGGACACAACACAGTGATTGGCGATTCTTGAACTTGCAACTCTTCAATTCCCAGTCTAACACTTTACCAACTGAGCCACTGCACTCCACATGGTAGGGATTGAAAGGAATATAAAAGTAAAAGTTAAAAACTATATGTAATCAGTAACATTTTTATTTTCAATTATAAATAAGAAATTATAAATTTTAATTATAACTATTATCTAATGTAACTACACTCTGGGCTTAGAAGATACAAACCATCTTACAGCATTGATATAGCAGTTTTTAGAAAACCCATTATCCAAGGAAAAAATCTCCAGTTGCTAAGCTGACATAACCTTTCTGCTACCATATACCAAGCATAAATGTACTTCAGCAGATATTGCTCAACCCTTTGTATACTGAAAACCCCTAAAGGGGTACTTTGGCAAATAGTGAAGACCCAGATGGAATGCAGCATTTCATCAGGGCATACACTGTTTGCTACGATAAGAGACAGAACTACATTATGATTTAGAAAATTCTACCTGTGACCCCTTTAAGTACACAATGGGCAGTCTCATACTTATTGTATCAATATGTATGGGAAAATCCATCAGAATACAAAGGGTTAAGGTACACTATGGGTCCGCTGATGATATTTTAGTACCTATCCGATATGCGTCAAGTGCTAGCCTTTTAAATATGCATGTAAAGCTATCTAGTTGGGCTTGAGCCTTCATATTTGGTCTTGGTCTTCATCTAAATCCTACTTTATTAGTCTTCATCTACTTCAATACTTTATGTATGCAAGCAGCAAAGGCTCTAGTAATACTGTGCAGATATGCAGGCTTGTCTGAGTCTCATTGCTTGAATATGCAGTAAGTACTGAAATCTCATATACCAGCTCTTTTGTAGCCATAGTATAAATAGATGTTCTTAAATGAATGCTCATGTTTTATTGAATTTATTAAACAAGTAGAGGAATAGAGATGAAATGTGAGGCTTGCCGAGCATTTTATCAGACATGTTAAGTTTCCGAAAAAAAATGCGGGACAACGCGCGGAAAATCCGTGATTTTTTTTAAAAATCCGTTGAACAGTTCTAAATACCTTTTGCCTTCCCCATGTCTACGGACGTCGTCAATCCTGCCGTGAGAGACGCTGAAATGCTTACTGCAAACCTTGCAGTACGCCTGCTGCTTGCCCCTGTCGCTGGCCATAACCCAGTCAAAAGTTCTTGTATATTCTGCATTAAAATTTGACCCGCTTCTATACCGTGTTCGTTTTTTTTGCTGGGTTAATCCCTTGCGATGATTCGCGTTTCGCCATCTTTGTTGGGTTTATCAAGTTATACAGCCGCTTGGATTATTTGTACCTGTATTATTCGGTTTACATTCAAGCCCTTAATTGATATCAATTTTTCAGTGACTTTGAGACGCTTTGCCTGACAGCCATTCGAAACTACCAAGCTTCCTTACGATATCAATGATCATTGTCACAAACAGGAAGCTCGCTAGATGAGGTATCGTCAGGTCTCGTGAGAATGCAATATTGATTTTTCTCGGCGACTTCCGCCAAATTATCACAAGAAATGGCTAGAAAACGGTAAGACTATGAGCGGATTTTTGAAAATCCGTGATTTTTTTTAAATCTGTTTTGCGGAAAACGGCAGAGTTTTCCGTTAGTGACACGGGAGATCCGTTAATCTTAACATGTCTGATTTTATCTCTTTTTTGTAATGAGTTTCATTAATTCAATTATACAGGAGCACCAATATATTAGATTCCATTTCTCACATGACATTAAAAATACTTAAAAATAATATTTTTTGGCGTGAAAGTCAAAATTTTGCCATCTTTTTTGCAACATTATAATGAACGTCATTACGTAACGTTAGTAAATCAGTAAACCACTAGTGGTTTATCAATATTATTGCATGGCCCTAAGTTACCCTCAGATGTTATGTCATGTGAGAAGAACAGATAAAATGTGACATCCATAAAAGCTTCGGAAAGTTCAGCATACACTCGCAGGTATTCTTGATGATACTTATTGAAAGCACAAGCTTTATTTTTCAGCATAAAAAGATAATCTAAATAAGATAATTTCAAATAAAATAATTCAGCAACATACACAGTGGCCAAACTTATTAAAAAAGCTAATGTAACTTACATTGACATGTTATCCTTTTAAAACTTTGCGCATTGTACACAGTTTCAGGTTTGATAAAAGTAAGACCAGATAAAATCAAGGATTTTCAAGGACCCCCTCTGATGTTTCATACATTTGAGGCCAGATATAATACAAGGAATTTTCAAGTACCTCCTCCATGGTTCATTTTATTTTAGAGATATTGACACGCAAGAATATATTTAAGAGAAAAAGGGCAAAAACTCATAATATACTGAGTAATGGTTCTTGCACACAGGGCACTTTCACTATTGTTGTTCTGTCTGCGTGTCAAATTAGTTGTCCATAGCTGTGATACTTTTAAAGAAGCCAATGGAACAAGCTACAGATGAAAAATGAATACAGTAAAACCTGTGTAAAAGGGCCACTCTCTAAAAGACCCTAAAATTGGTTTTCAAGACCAAGTGGAGCATTCTGCAATAGTTTTGACCTTCATTTAATTACCAATTGCTATTTAGACCTTTGTTATGTCTATTTTTGAGTGGCCGTTTTACACAGGTTTTACTGTAAAACAAGAACGAAATTACACCAGTAGAGTGACTGGAAATCAGAGGTTAATACGTATAGTGAAAACAGCTTTCTGCCAGTAACTGACAACTGCTCAACATGAGTAGCAGTAGGTAAAGAGCAGTTGTGGGACTTATTCAAAGAACAATCATTACAAAAGGATTGGGCAAATAGGTGGATAAAGCCCCAACCCCCCGTACTAAATTCAAATTAAGCTAACAGCACCAGGCTCAATACCCCCTCATATTCATCTTAACCCTAACATATTTGGGAAACCCCTAAACAGGTGTTTCGGCAAACAGCGAAGACCCAGATGAAAAGCAGCATGATGCTGCATTTCATCAGAGTCTACACTGTTTGTAAAGGTAAAAAAAAAGATCTTCAGACAAAAAATACAGTTTTTTTTTTTTTGAATAATAACCTGACACCCCTAGACATTTACAACGGACTATCCCAAGTTATTGTATAAAACCAGAAGGAAGAATTCATTAGTATACAAAGGGTTAACAAAGTGAATAAAAGGAAAATCTCGGGTAAGTTCCGATAAAACAAAAATAGTTTGTTTGTTCTAAATATTTACTTGTTTTAATGGCTAACATGTAAGTTTTATCTCAATGTTACTGCACATGCATTTCCATGAATCATCATACCAATCCCTTAAATCTTTGCCTACTTGGAAAATACCATCTCATTGTCAAACAATTTGGATCCAGATCAGGCCCGATCTGGGTCCAAACTGTTTGCAAAAGTTATCAGCACATGACACAAGTACATGTAGGTAAAGAGTTAATTGATAGCATAATGTTAAAAAATTCCCATATTTACAATAAAAGATCTTGTCAAAGCAATATATCAGTGAATGTTAATATAAAATCATATTTAATCATTTGTTCTTTTAATACATATTCTCAAACCAACAATGCAGTCCCATCTACTTTGCCCAACTTTAACCAAGCTAACCCACACTAACAATCTAACAATAACACGACCTGCAGTTATCACTAAGAAGCTAGCTAACAATAAGGCCAAGGCATAATAAATGTGTGGTTCTATCCCATTTCCCTTCTGACATCCAAGTAGGTTAAAATCAACTACATTCATTGTAAGGTTTTGACATGCAAGTAGGGTCAATAATGATTTGTTTGATTTTGATCCTTTACGTCCCATCAACAATCTTTCAGTTATATAGGGACGGGTCTTCCTGGGTTGAACCAGTACTAAGCTAGGATAAATGTGTCTTGCTCAAGGACCACAGCGCAGTGACGCCGGTGAGGCTCGAACCCGCAGCCCTTCGGTCTCGAGTCAAGCACTCTACCACTGAGCCACTGCGTTCCCCAGGGTCAATAATGGTCAACTACTTTAACAGTAGGGTCTTGTATTCAAATAGGGTGAATTACAGTCAGTTATGCTCACAAAAGGGTTGGTGGCCATGGCAACCAAGAAGGGTCAAATGTGGTCAACTATTTTCACAGTAGGGTCTTAGCATCCATGTTAGGTCAATAACAGTCAATTACAGTGGCGGATTCAGAGAGGGTTCAGGGGGTTTGCTTGAACCCCCTCCCCACCCCAAGTTTTTATATATCCTATAAAAATGAAATAATTTGGTCTCAGAGAGACCAAATTATTTCATTTTTATGGGATATTTTAAGAAAAATGAGATGAAATCAGCAAAGTGAATCCCCCACGTCTTTATACATATGAACCCCCTTTCCAGAAATCCTGGATCTGCCCCTGAATTACATTCACAATTTGGTCTCTGTATCGAAGTAGGTCAGTTAGAGTCACCTACATTCACAATAGGGCCTTGGAATGCGCACTGTATAGGTATTTTTAACACGACAAATTCCAAGGCTTTATTTTAACCCATTTAAGCCAAATGGACTTGCCTACCCTTATCAGTAGGAAGAGCCCATTTTCAATTTAAGGAGTGTTGGGTGATATTTTTCATTTTTTTCTCGCCAAATGTTAATAGAACATTCTGTAAGCAAACAGTGAAGACCCTGATAAAACAAATTTTACGGCATCTGATCTGGGTTTGCACTGTTTGAGTATGTCCCATAAAAAGGATGCCAAGTTTAAATTGGATAACTTTAAAAACATATTTACAGCTGCATTGTCTAGCTAGCATCACCAAAGGTCATCCCCACTACAGTGAATGACCATAAGATGTGACCATGGCCTCAGTCACTTTGTAAGTGACATTCTCTCAAAGAATAATATTTATCCATACCTTCCCTTATATGTTTTGACACCAAGGAACCACACTTTTATTTTGCTTTTAGCCTAACTTGGGGACAATTAAAGTATTGCGAATTCATCACAACCAGATGGCTTATAAAAATATGCAAATTATAACATTAAAATTGACAAATAAAATATATAGGTACAGAAATGGAGACCATAATAAAACAAAAATGTGATAAACATTGTTAATAATAAGCTAATTCTGAAAATTCTATTTACAAATATAATTTTCCGCCCTCCCTATATACAAATAAGTACATGTATTAGCATTTACAAAGTAAAACAATGGCATAGCAGAGCATATATAAAACCCTTAATCAAATATTTTGAAAATTACTGCTCCACATTTACACTTAATATTAAGATAGAATGGCTAGAACAAATAGCATAAACTCTGATCAGACTGCTAAGGGTTTATGCTTTTTGCCATTCTATCCTATATTTGACACACCTAACCAGGAAAATCATATTTTCAACAAGAAATAAGAAAAATGACTTCTTGGAATAAAACCCCTTAAATTAGGGGCTGTGTTAATTTGTGTTATTCATGGTCCTTTACTCTCCACTCATTTTTTCAAATTGCAAGTATATGAATATGCATAGAGACCATACCTACCTATCACCGAGATCATACACTTGGGCCTTGATGCAAGAAAATCTGTCTTCGGGGTTTGTGAACAACAAAGGCGCACACCAGCCTGCGCATTTGCGCAGGCTGATCAGCGCCTTTGTTATTTACTTTTTGGAAATTATCATACTTAAACTTGCTAAAAGTGACATTTAGATTTTCTAGCTAGTCATTGTAAATGAGGAGACTGGTATGAGTCTCGTTTTGTTGGAAACCCGGAAGACATGTTTTCTTGCGACAAGGCCCGAATGGAAAAAATCACCATAACATGCATGTGCCAATTTTTTTCAAACCCCCATTGTCTGTGCATGTCATTTTCTCAGAAGATCCACCTGTCCACTACATGTTTTTTTGTTGTTTTGTTGCTTTACGTCCCAAGTCTACAGCTATATATGGTCAGGGGGGATGGTCAGTTCACCTAACCACACTTTTTCCTGGGCAAGCTTGAATAAGCGGTTAACCAGTAATTTGTGCACATACTTTCGCTTGTAACTTACAACAGCCCTTCTTGAATGATTCAACGGGAGGGAGGAGAATGACGGTAGAAATTATTTCATGATCAATCTCCATAAAAGTATGGGACCGTGCAGAGATCAAACTTGCGACCCCTGGATCGTCAGTCAGACTAGCATCTATAGGCAGACCGTTATGGACTGCACTGCACGGCCCGGTCTGCTACATGATGGATGCATCACAGACTGTTTACACTATTAGCTGTTCAATCACTGCAACATACACCTCCTTGATCGTCAGTCAGACTCGCATCTATAGGCAGACCATTATGGACTCCGCTGCGCGGCCCGGTCTGCTACATGTTAGATGCATCACTGACTGTTAACAGACTTGTGTTAATGTGCAGTATGCATTACTTAAAACTCTGTTGTGATGATGCACAGACTGCTAACGGACTTGTGTTAATGCGCAGTATGCATTACTTAAAACTCTGCTGTGATGACGCATTCTGCTCAGGGTTTACACTATTAGCTGTTCAATCCTGCCTCATACACCTCACAGGCATGTAAACATGGCTCAATTTCAGGAAATGTGAGAGTAAAAAAAATCTGAATACTTTATAGGGTAAAACCAGTTAAAACAGAAACTATAAATTGACTTTTTTTCCAATTAAAATTGCAATAGTTTAATGGTGTCCAATAAGATGCATTTATTATCCATTTCAACTGACTTGAATCCCTTTTATTTCTATCATATATAAATTTACAATGATGATAGCATTATGCAAGAAAACCTGCAAGGCGATTATACATAACAGGAAGGTAGGAATAGTTTGTGCAATTTTTATTAGCATTAATTAGTTTATGTCTATTGTCTTATAAATTTGAAATAAGCATACAGTGTAGACCCAGATGAGATGCAGCCAACGGCAGCATCTTATCAGGGTCTACACTGTTTGCGGTCACAAAATCCATATGTAGCAAATGGAACAATTTGGAAATTGCAACCAGTAAACCCCTAATTATGAATTATAGACCAATCCTACACTCTTGAAATGTTAAGAATGGAGGGATCTATTCCACATATAAGGGTGGTTAAGATAACACAGACATAGTCACTGATCCTTTTGCATTTTTGAGAATGTTAACAGCCTCTTCATGATTCAGGCCCTCCAGACTCTGTCCGTTCACGCTGAGGATTTGATCGCCGCGCTTCAACTGTCCGTTTTCAGATGCTGCACCTTTTGAGAAGACATTTTTAACGTAGATAGGTAAGTCCCCATGTGGGCTGCCGTGACCGCCAACTATAGAGAAACCTAAGCCGTCTGGGCCTCGCTCAAGAACTACTGTCTTACACTGTGGTGGTGGCCTGAAAGTAGAAAGTAAAACATTTATATCTGGCGGGTACTTTTATGTGGCGCTATTGGCATTAAAAAGAAAACTGACTAAAATATTATAGCCCGAAATAAGTTTCGAATTCAGTTACACAATAAGTAATAAATGGACACACATCCTGAGTATGTTGTTATCCATATCATCAAAAAACAACTTTTGAATGGTATAGTATGTTTCAACGTAAAGGAAACCATTTCTTAAAAATGGTTACTATTAAAGGAAAGAATATGCTCCCTATGGGGAGCATATTCTTTCCTTTAAAAGTAGCCCTTAAGAGAATAGAAAATAACTTTAAGAGGTATTAAATTGGGAAACCATCAAAATTAAACTACACCAATATGTCAGTCTTTTTGAATCGCCAAATTTTGATGCCGTGAATATTTTAATGTGGTTTACTGTTTACAATAATCCATTTCATTGTCTGAACGTATTCAGTGTCTTCAAATAAGTTAATTCAAAATCTGGAGTATTTGGCATTTACAGTAAATGATGAAAAATATCAAATAGTTTTCCATTTCTAGTCTCAACTAAAATTTTGGTTATCAAAGTTGGAATTAAAGAAATGCTTGCAGGGAATCAATGTCTTGTCTAGGCCGTTTTGGCAGGCACCTTAGTGTTCGAAAGTTCAGAACATTCACCATATCAGGGGTGTTCCATAATATGGACCTTAGGCCTGTGGATAAGAAATGGCAATTGTTGATTTATTTTCATATTTCGTTGTTACAAATTGTGGGTATAAAAGGGAACTGTCTCATTGAGAATATGTTTAGACCAATGATGAGTGAATTTACAAAATCACTTGTCCCTTGAACAAGCAAGCCTTTAAAAATAAACCAGCCTTGTTAACTTCACTCAAAAGGTTAAAGCCTTTCAACACTCCAGACCTGAAAAAAGGTCTGGGCAAACAGTGTTGTTTGCTTACTCATTTGGCTTTTTTCCTCAATCTCAATTTGCATTTTTTTTCAGGATTTGTCTAACACCCCTTTTTAACACATGGGGACTCTTCTATAATCTTAAGTAGCAGAGTTTACCTCAGAAATGTAGGGGTAAAAGTGTTAATACTATTGACTTACCCCTCATCGTCTAGGTCAAATACATTATTCTCCTGCGGGGTGGGAGACTGTATGTCAGGTGTATGATCAGATGATATTGATTTGGTAGCTGAAGCTCGTCCACTAACACTCACTGGCATCTGCTCTCCTGTAATATATGTTGGTTTACCGCTTTGCATGTTGGGAAATTTTGCATGCTTTTTTGTCATCTGCTGATTTTTTCAAAATCAACTTTTTCGAAAAATTCTTTCAGGAATACCATCAGAGTGTCAAACAGTTTAGATATAGACCGTACCTGACAATTCCTCCGGCATGTTCTGGGTCCAAACTGTTTGCAAAGATTATCAGCAAATGACACTTACTCTTTTTGGGGGAAAATTATATTTTATGTCATAAGAAGTCAAATGAAAAAAAATGAAAGTGATGTGAAGTTTAAATGCTCACTTTGGGTCATCTTCACCAGCGAAGATTTCGTCGTATCTACCTTTCGACAAACCCTTCACCTCACGACCCTCAAAATTTATTATTAGCGCAGACTTATCGACCAATGAAAACGCCAGGAAGGATTTTTTCGATAATCCCTTCCTGCCAATCAGATTAAACGTAGCAGTTTATCGGCATTTTATATACACCGCCTGTTAAGTTTCCATAAGTCCAGATAAGCAAAGATTTTGGTCGTAAATTTATTTATTTTCCTTCCTTCCTTCAGTTAAAAATTATGTTATGGGTGCTCAAAATAACCATCTTAATGTGACAGTTCTTTTGAGCACATTAAACGTATATTTTAGTTGTTAAATAAGAAAACTGAATGAAAATTAATCATGCCGTCTTATCTGGAGGCCTGGTGTTTATCGATTTTTCGCACCGCTTTATGATTGATCATATTAATTGTTACTATTTTCGTCTTATGACGTACTCAATCGGAAGAAGGTATCATTGTGAGGCCAAGGGTTAAGAGAGCGAATCGCAACCCTTGGTATGACAAGATGACTTTGGGTTGAATTTTGTCTATATGAAGGACATTACCTGTTTGAGTTTAAGCGCTCATAAGGTGGTAGTTCTGTTGTTGTTGATTCATTTTTTACTGTTGCTCCCATTGCTTGTGGGGGTTTTGGGTTTGGTCCTTGTTTTGTTATGCAGTACTTAGTGTCCTTTTTTGTTTTGAAATCATCTTGATGGGGAAAAGAGCTGGTTGCTTTACTTTAATTAAATCCTGTTAGTGTTCTGTGTCTCTCCTCGAGATGCCATGGGTTGGTCTGCAGTGTTAGTGTGTGTGATTGTGGTATTTCCTGCTCATACTCACTTATTCTTTTTTTAGTTTTGCCAAAGTCAATATTTCTAAATCATTAGAAAATTAACATAAATAAAAAGAATCAACCACTTATATTTGCAGATATTGAATGTACATAAAGAAGAACTATTTATGAAACCATATTCTTGTATAGATTTCTATTCGTATAGCTGTTTACACCCATTGTCAAATGAACGAAAATCCATGTTCAAATCAGGAGATTCTCGTGCTGTTTGAACATGGGTCTGTACTTGAAAATACTTAAAATGAGCCCTGCATTATTTGCATGACGTTATATACGAAAAACATTGCGGACCAGACTGATCATTTCGCCGATGTTTTTGTTCGCGAAAACGTTGCGTAAGGTTATGACGTTATGACATTCGAAAGTACACAGCCGACGCCATTTTGTTTAGAGAAATCCAGTGTAAGAAATGGACAATTTAATGTTTTAGCAGCGTTTTCAGTGCGAATTGGGCTGAAATAAGGTAAAATATGCAAGAATAACGATCACACATGTTTGTTTCATTGCATTAACACTTGCTGGGTCCCTCGGATGATGTTGAACACTCGGCCTATCGGCCTCGTGTTCAAACAGCATCCTCGGGACCCGGCAAATGTTAATGCATGAAAAAACATGTGTGATCCCTATAATTTAGTATACCTTGAGTGACTTGCAGTGTGACCGAGTCTTCTGCAGACTTCAACATCTGTATCACCTGATTGTGTTGTAAACCTTCCGTACTGACACCATTAATACTCAAGATCTTGTCCCCAACCTGTAAATACATAACATTTTGTTTGATTTGAATAATTCTTTCAAGAATGGCATCAGAGTGTCAATTAGTTTGAATCTTGATAAGGTCTGATGTTTTGTCACTAGTAGGCAAAAAGTTAATAATGGTTTCTTATGAACACTGGATTAATGTCAAATTAAAGTCTGGAGATCCCTGGTTCAATCCTTACCCTCGAGCAAGACACTCTGCTGCTTTAGATATTGATTCAACCATGGGAAAATCTCCTGACATGACTGGGACACAATACATCATTTCAAACAAACGAAAAACTGGGTTAAAGTGATGCTGAGACTTTTCAAAAGGAGTAATCAGAAAACCATATGACTGACCTTTAATCTTCTTGACCTTTCTGCTGGACCATTAGTAGTCATGTTAGCCACCACCACAGGTGTATCTCCCAGGTTCGAGCCCACACCACCAGCGATACTGAGGCCCAGAGAGCCCGAGGCATCATGCTGCAGTTCAACAGTTCTGATATGACTCATATCCTCACTATTCTCTGGAAAATAAAACAAAATCATGAATATTCATGTTAGGCTCCTCCCACTATGAATAATTATAGAAATAAATGTTCATGTCCTCACTATTCTCTGGAAAAATAAAGCAAAATTATGAATATTGATGTTCGGCTCCTCCCACTATTATTAATTATATAAATAAATGTTCATGTCCTCAATATTCTCTGGCTAATAATACAAAAATCAACATCCTTCGTGAATATTCATCTTAGGCTCAATCCATTGTGAATAAATATATAAATAAACTTTCATTTACTTAATAAAACAAAAATAAAATTTTTTCCCTTTCAGGCTTCATGAATATTCATGCTAGGCTCCACCTACTATGAATAATTATATAAATAAACTTTCATGTTGGTACATAGAACAAAGAGATTACTTGTCTTGTAGGTCCGCTAGTGTAGGATCAGCTACATCATATTTCCATAAGCAAACAGAGAAGACCCTGATCAGGCAGCTCTTCCTTGATCTGGGTCTGCTCTGTTTGTAAAAGCGTTAAAAGGTGTCTCTATGAGTTAAAGGGTTAAAAGTGTTCTTCCAAAGGTCTTCATGTTTACTTTGCAAGAGACCTGATGTTTATGATTCCTTGAACAGACAGAAAAATTATATATTACTTACATTTACATTTTGTACTAGTCAAGTATCAATTTCACCTTACTTGGCTAGTTTTCTTGGTATTTTAAATTAAATCAGACATAACGGAGGTTTCAGAATAGCCAAAAAGCCAAATTTCCATGCTTTACATCATGGCAATAGTACACATTCCAACATCAGGCAATCACCAGTACACAAACAACTTTATTGGATGGTGTTGACTTTGGTCAGCCCAAAGTGCACATTTGTGGGCATGGCTTAAATCAATCCGTTCATGAAAGCATGAAGGACATCTCAAATTTAAAGGTTCATTTAAAGACTCACAGTGGTAATGTAAATATATGTATACTATAATAACTGTACATGTATATTTTTATGAAACTATATAAGGCTTGATATTACATATGAATCATCTGTTGGCAAAAAATTCAAATGAAATTGTATCAAGACTTTATTTTCCGTGGAAATCCAGCAAACTTTGTCCACTGACTCAGTTGGGGTGTTGCTGTCCACTAAAAACTTGTGGAAAATTCAGGTCTTCCCTAAATAGAGCATACAGTGTCACTAATTTCCAGAATGGTGCTATTTCTTATTTTGTAAACGCAATATGCCCATTTTTCCATGTTCAGGCTCAAGGAAGAATGCATCTCATTTTCTGACTCCTGATAATTAAGTGTGTTATTATAATTATATTGATGAAAATGTTTGTTAAACTTATTTAGCATTGCAAAGAATTAATATATTTTCACTTTTGCATAACAAGATAAATTTTTAGCTGTCCCAAGTTAGTTCTAAAAAAATTAAGTTTGTTAAATCTACTAATCCATAATAACCATGCTAAGCCTGGGTATATTTTTTTCTTATGCAGTATGGACCCAGATAAGCTGGCTTCAAAAGAAGCCAGCTGATCAGGATCCACACTGTTTGCTGCCCTACTTGTAAATGCAGGTCTATACCAGTGATCCTGCAATCGGATGGAAATCGGGGAAGAATGTAGTACCTAAATATCTCCAGCATGATAATGGTTAATTAACATTCCTTAATGCATGTTGTAGCAGATTATATAATCAGAATATCACACCCAAGTGCATTTCCAGGCTAACACACCAATAATTGTTAGCATGCCATTAGTTTTAAATGCCTTTTTCATCCGACACAAATTATAAACCATACAAATATTTCCAAATAATACTTGATATCACTGGAATATTCATTAACCCTTTACTTGCTAGTAAATTTCGTCGTCTGGTGATAACTTTTGCAAACAATTTGGACCCATATGTTCGAAACTCTGATAGCATTCCTGAAGGAATTTATTCAAAAAGTTTATTTTGAAAAAGTCACAAAAAATTACTCAGCATGCAAAGATTTAAGTAAAAAAGAATTGTGCCAGTTTTGACTTCCAGTACTGTTGTCATCTATATACAACTCAGGCCTCCAGATAAGAGTTTGCAATTAAAATTGATTTATCTTATTTTATAATCAAAACATATGTTGTGGGTACATAAAATAACTGTCTCAATGACATGGTCACCAATCCAGCTCCATATATCATATACCAGTTGGAATAAACTTTATGTTTCCTAATTTTTAAGTAAAATTAAAAAATCGAGCAATTAATTATTGGAATAAAAAATAAATTAACTTAGCTGGACTTTAACTGTTTGCAAATTTATGTCCGAATTTACCTGCTGTCTGAAGTAACCTGATTTTACCCTACAGATGACAATTAAGGAAGTAATACCATATAACTCTAAAACTTGACATTTAAGATAGAAGGGTAATTTAGACTGTTGACTGTCAGGCATGACCATGCAATTAAGCTTAAAGACATGCCTATGTTTAGTCTCAAACTAGTGACCCCTTCATCTCAAGTCAAACTCTCAACCACTCATGAGCCACCATTGGTCCAGATAAGGTAATTTTATGAGCGTAAAACTGTAATTATTTCCTTACCCATCAATTTAAACATGTGTTTTGGGTGCTCAAAAGAACCGTCTCAATGAGACGGTTCTTTTGAGTACCCACAACATATGTTTTGGGTGAGAAATGAAGAAAATAGATTTCCAATACACACTCTTATCTGGAGGCCTGAGCCACTGTGCTGCAATGAATAAACAGGTCATGAATGCCATGAAAATGATTATCTTAACATTGGCTCAATGGCCTTTTTCTCTTATTGTGTCAGAAATCAGGCTACTGTATACCCTAAACCCTAGTATTAACATGACAAATATTAACTAATTATATATGCATACAAAATATTACAATACATGTATTACCCTCGATATCCTAAACTATTTCTTTGGAGATGATTTACTACTAACAATATGTTCACATTTGTATACATATATTTCCACAATATTATAATTTAAAGATACTTTATATAGATATTGCATACTTGTAAAATATTTGATGACATAACCAACCTATTTACCTCACAACAAGCATAGCCTTTAAAAATGTGGATAAAATCTAACATACACATTCAGCCACTGTATGAATAAATTAAGGACATGAACCAACTTAAGCTGAGAAAAACTATTGCCAACTTTCTAAAAATTACAAAAGACAATTTCATAAATATAGACAGACTGATTACATGTACTAAGAGAGAGTTAAGGAACATATGTTTTAGATTTGCATTCTTTTTATCAAACATAGGCGAACAATAAAGAACAAGATCAGATGCTGCAAGATGCCACACCTGATCAGGGTCTTCATTGTTAGCTCACAGATATTTCTATTGAAATATGAATAATTATGAAAAATACCACCCAACAACCCTAAAATTGGAAATGGACTCCAAGTGATATAAAGATGGGAAAGTACATTCAGTATACTTGGGTTAAGGAGGTTTTACAGATTATTTTTGAAATAAGTAGAGAAGTGTAGACTTCTTGCATGATGGATAAGAATATCAGAGATTTTAGCCTGTGATAAAAATTCTTTTCTTGCACACCGGATATAAGGATATCTGAGATTTTCCCCTGGGATAGAAAATCTTATCTTACCCATGCTATCTTACCCAGCCAGGACGTCAAGTAACATCATCATGTGAAATTGCATCTTAGTGTATTCAGGGACTTCTGGAAGTGTATTTTAAAATAAATATCTATCCTACTCTCACACTCATGATAGATTCTTATAATCTTACCCATGTTATCTTACTCAGGCTGCACATTGGTTGTACTGGTAGTCATGTACATGGTTATCAAGTGATGTCATTGTTATGTCAAAGTGATATCATCATGTAATGTCACCTTTCACAGGGGTGAAAACTCAAAATTTCCAAAATCCTGAACTTTTGAAACTCCAATCTTAAAACTTGCAGTATGCCCACTAAATAGTCACAATTACAATCAAATGCCTTTAGACAGACTAAATTTAAATCAGAAAAGCTTTTTATAATCACCCTTATTCAGCATTTTGAATAATCCTGAAAACTTTCACCCATGCCTTTCAGCATATTCAGGAGCTTCTAGTTCATATTAAAAAAAAATGTGGAATTTGTTTTTGTTTGTTTGATTTGATTCTTTACGTCCACTCAACAATCTTTCAGTTATGCGGGACGGTCTTCCTGGGTTGAACCAGTACTAAGCTAGGATAAATGTGTCTTGCTCAAGGACCACAACGCAGTGACGCCGGTGAGGCTCAAACCCGCGGCCCTTCGGTCTCGAGTCAAGCACTCTACCACTGAGCCACTGCGCTCCCGTAAAAAAAAAATGTGGAATTTAATGGTGAGCGAGAAAAATTGTGATGTTCAGATAGAAAATTCAGTCCCTCAGTATCTCCATTAACCATCACTCCGCAAGTCTCACAATGTGAAACTGGTGTTCCTTGGTAGAGATTTCTCTATCTGACCCTAACACTCAAGATAGTTTCTTATAATCTGGTGATTGGAAAGTTTGTTTTGTTTGTTTGTTTGTTTTGTTGCTTTATGTCCCAAGTCAACAGCTACAGTCATGGTGGGACGGTCAGTTCACCTAACCACACTTTTTCCTGGGCAAGCTTGAACAAGCAGTTAACAAGTACTTCGTGCACATACTTTCACTTGTAACTGGCAACAACCCTTCTTGAATGATTCAGCCGAAGGGAGAAGAATGACCGTAGAAATTATTTCATGATCAATCTCCACAAAAGTATGGGACCAGGCCTGGATGGAACTCGCGACCCTGGATTTGCAGTCAGACTCGCATCTGTTGCCAGACACATTACCGACTGCACTATGCGGCACGGTAGGTGATTGGAAAGAGATAAGCTGGAGGTACAGGGTTATTTCTGAAAACAATGGGAGTTGGAATGGAGTGCCATGTTGATTGGTCAGAAATGGCATATGGTAGTGAATATCGTTTAATAATTGTTACCACTTTTAGGTTAAGAAAGGCTGTGCAAGTTTGGGTCAATGACTGAAGCATTACTCTTTTGCAGTCAACAAGGCATTGGTTTAAACATATTTATTTCTGATTCAAATTGACATGCAAGACATATATACATACAATAGCAATCTATAGGATTGGAATGAAAGCTTAGAGCTTATAAATTTCCTTTCCCAATGTGAAATAAATTAACATATATAATAATATTGGCAGGTCATTAGCTAATTACGATAATTGTAAGCTAATTTTTTGTACTAAGAAATTTACAAAACAGTTTTTAACAGGCTTACAAATTCCTAGTACAATTATTTGGTTGATTAATACCTAGTTACTGGAATGTGAGTGAAACAGTAAATGCTAACAATAGAAATATGCGTACTGAGTATCGAAAAAAATGAAAAAAAAAGATAAAAAAAAGAAGAAAAAAAGAAGAAAAAAAGTATCTAAAATAGAGCTCAAAATGAGGAGGATTTCTGTGGGGAAGCAGATCGTGGGGCCAAGGACTTCAAACCACTTGGTTTTTGTTATTGATTGTTGAACTGGTTTCTTCCCAATCATTACATGAACACTGCTTGTATAATCTGTAGAGAAGCGTCCTGTCATTGAAATTACCACATAAGTGCATTTATGGGTTAAGAAATATATTTTATTAACTTTCAACAACGCAGTTAAGTTGGATGGTGTGTTAGAATCGTTTTGAGTCTTTGATAAATTTATGCACTGATAGGAATATTTTATTGTTTGTGTCAATAGAAAGTGAGCTGTCACCAGATAATAAAACATCAAGTGTTACATGACAGAGTTGAGAAACTGAGTTTAACATCTCAATTCTTTGCTGGCGGTACAGAATGCATTGTAATAGGTAGTGTTCTGCATTTTCAATACTGCCACATCTACAGAGAGGTGAGTCAGTCAAGTTCTTGAGAAATATGTCATGATTTAGAGAGCTACATTTAGTTCGTAGACGAGTGTGTAATATTTGTGCTTGTCGCTCTCCAAAAAAGTAGTATTTTGGTGTGAAAGAATTGGGCTGATTTAGTTGGTATTTGAAAGAGGCGATAGTTGGAGAGTTTCTTTGCTCTTCTGGAAGATTGTTCCATTCTCTAATAGTTGAAGGTAAGAAAGAGGAGAAGTACTGACTTGTTCTTGCGCGAACAGTCCTAATATCATTTGAGTTTCTGAGGTTGTAGCTTGATGTTTCAGTAACAGTAGAAGGTATAAGAGAGGTTAGGTAATCTGGAGTCAAGTTATGTGCCATTTTGTAAAAGAGTGTAAGTTTTTGATTTTTTCTTCTCATGTCTAATGTGTCCCACCCTGTTTCGCTATATAAGTTTTCAAGTGATATTAGTTTTGTTGTCCCTGTTGCGATTCTTGCTGCTTCTGTTTGGATTTTTTCTAGGTTATCCTTTTCATACTGCGTGCAGTTATCCCAAATTTCGTTGCCATACTCTAAAATAGGCCTAATGAAGGAGGTGTAGATGATTTCTAAAGATTTTCGATCTAGTTGAAACTTAAGTTTTCGCATTATTTTTATTCTGTGCCATGCTTTTTCTTTGATATAATTGATATGTGTGTGCCAAGTTCCATCATTACTAAAGTATAGACCGAGATGTTTATGATTTTCAACTTCTTTAATTTCATGATTTTGCATATAGAGAGGTGGGTGAACTGGTTTTATGACTTTTCTGCTTATTAAAAGGGATTCTGTTTTCGCTGGGTTGAACTTTACAAGCCAGGTATTTGCCCATTGTGTTATTTTTTCGAGGTCTGAGTTTAAGGTTTCGGCTGCAGTGTCAGGGTTTTCTACAACAAGAAAAAGGCTTGTATCATCGGCAAACAATCTAATGTTTGAGCCAATATCATTTACAATATCATTTATATACAGAAGAAATAGCAGTGGACCAAGAATGGATCCCTGTGGGACTCCCGCATAAATGTAGTTCCAATCGGAATGTGTGCCTGGAAGGATGACTCTTTGTCTCCTTTCAGAAAGATAGCTACTGAACCAGGATAGAAGGCTACCAGAAATGCCAGCTGCTCTTAATTTACAAAGAAGACCCTTGTGCCAGACACGGTCAAAAGCCTTGCTGACATCACAGAAGACAACACGTACTTCCTTACCTGAGTCTAAAGCTTGACAGAAAGTATTGTAGAGAAATGTGAGTTGATTGGTTGTTGAGTCACCAGGTATGAACCCTGACTGAAGAGGAGAGAGGATGCCATTATCTCGGAAGTGATTGTAAAGATGCTTGAAGACTACACGTTCAGGAACCTTTTCTAGACAGCTGAGAAGAGAAATTGGTCGATAGTTGGAGACAGAAGCTGCATTGCCACCTTTAGGGACAGGGCAGACTAATGCGTCTTTCCATATATCAGGAAATATTCCTAATGATAACGACTGATTGAGTAGAGAGCATATTGGAAAAGACAGCTCATGAGCTAGTTCTCTAAGAGTACGATTGTTTATGTCATCTGAACCAACAGCTTTGCCTAGTGGAAGACTTTTCAACACTGATTCAACTTCGGTAGGTATAATCACGAGATTAGAGAGTAAAGAGTTAACATTACAGTCTATGTTAGGTAGCTGTGCATTACTATCGTCCAGTAAGGTCTGGTCTCTGAAAAAGTTGTTCAGGAGGTTTGCTTTGTCAGTGTCATCACTGTAAATATGTCCGTCCTTTTCCAAAGTAGGAATAGATGATTTTGTTGTTGGTGTTATGAAAGATTTTAGAGTAGACCACCAGTCTTTAGAAGACAATGTGTTCGATTTTAGCTTGCTTGAGAGTTGATCGAGATATTGCTGTTTTGATAAGCGAATAGATTCTATAACTTTATTTCTGAGTTTCTTGAATTTGTTCCATAGCCTTGGTGTGTCTATTTGCTTGGCCTTGTGATATGCTCGTTTACGTTTGCGTATAAGTTTTCGAATAGCAGTAGTTATCCATGGTGGGTCAGATGGTCTTATTCTTACTGTTTTATTTGGTATGCATTCGGCTGTTAAAGAGTTCAAATGATTAGTGATGTTACTTGCATGAGTATTGACATCAGGGTCTGATTAACAAGGCATTAAAATGACGGGTTGTCTAAAAAGCAAAGGTTTTGTAATTTCTTACTCATTAATGTGCAATGGTATGTCCTAATACAGGTGTGCACCTATATATTGAGGCATGTGAGGTAAATAGGTTGGTCTCGGTGCATGTTGTCAACTTACACTGATCTATCCAGCTACTGAAACCTTCCCTGTATCAATCTGTCTGCATGGGAACCACTACATGTGATTTTTGTACTTATTGCATACATCAAGATAGCAAAAAAATTGAGCGTAAAATTATGAATATTTTCTTAACCATCATTTTTAATATTTGTTGTGGGTGCTCAAAAGAACCGTCTCATTGAGACGGTTCTTTTGAGTACCCACAACATATGTTTCCATTGAGAAGTGAAAAAAATGTCAATATTTTCTTACCCATCATTTGTTGGTTTATGAGCTCCAAATGAATCAGTCTGATTGAGAATTTTTCTTTTGTTTGATTCTTTACGTCTAAGTGAACTATTTTTCAGTTATAAATGACGACTCGGGATGGGTCTTCCTGGTTTGAATAAGTAGTAAGCAAGGCTGAATGTGTCTTGCTCAAGGACACAATGCAGTGGTGCTGGAAATCACCTCAGCCTCTCGTCAAGTACCTCAATTAAAAGTTTAAAGCACTGAATTACATTGTATGCAATAAATACCATATCTCATGTGCTTCGTTGTTACAATTTCCAAATCTTTCAGTACACATTTAAGTAAAATAATTATCACATTAAACACTTGTAAGTAAAAAATTATTATACATTTGTAATAAAACTTGTATAATATATTTTATATTAAAGTAATAAATACAATCTGTTGTACATTTCAACTTACATTTATCCATATAGCTACTGAAACCTTCCCTGTATCTCTAAGTGGTGGGTAACCGCATGAAATGTGCAAAATATGACATCTGTTCAATTTTACATAGGTTTCATATGTTGTACATTTTCTACAAGTGTAACAGCACAATAGTATGACCACATGCAATTTAAGTTAATTCTTATATCATGCTGCTTCTTGAAAGTTTTGGTTAGTATTTGGAGTCCAAATGGCAAATGCATAACTGCATAGAAGGCCAAATCTAGGTTAATTCAGACAAACACATTCAGACAACATACAGCCTCAAGTCAACTTAACATGAACAAGTCTTATGATTAACACATGCAGAAAAAGTAATTGTAACTAGAACCAGTTTCAAATAAATTATACAGAACCCATCATCCCATTTAGAACCAGTCTCGGGTTAACTCATACAAAGCAAGTCATTATAACCTTTAAAGAATGCAAAACAAGTTTATGTATCAGGTTTCAGGCATGCAGAACAAGTCATTCATACAGGCAAATCACACAGAGCATCTTATTATAACATTGAAGAACCTGCAGTCTGAGGTTACCTCATACAGAACAAGTCATTCAAACAAGAACCAGTCTGAGGTTACCTCAGAAAGAACAAGTCATTCAAACAAGAACCAGTCTGAGGTTACCTCAGAAAGAACAAGTCATTCAAACAAGAACCAGTCTGAGGTTACCTCAAACAAAACAAGTCATTCAAAAAAGAACCAGTCTGAGGTTACCTCAGAAAGAACAAGTCATTCAAACAAGAACCAGTCTGAGGCTACCTCAGAAAGAACAAGTCATTCAAACAAGAACCAGTCTGCGGTTACCTCAAACAAAACAAGTCATTCAAAAAAGAACCAGTCTGAGGTTACCTCAGAATGAACAAGTCATTCAAACAAGAACCAGTCTGAGGTTACCTCAGAAAGAACAAGTCATTCAAACAAGAACCAGTCTGAGATTACCTCAAACAGAACAAGTCATTCAAACAAGAACAAGTCTGAGATTACCTCAAACAGAACAAGGCATTCAAACAAGAACCAGTCTGAGATTACCTCAGAAAGAGCAAGTCATTCAAACAAGAACCAGTCTTGGCTAAATGAAACAGAAAAACTCATTATAACAAGAACCAGTCTGAGGTTACCTCAAAAAGAACAAGTCATTCAAACAAGAACCAGTCTCACTTACATACAGCAATATCCTGTAAATGGAACTGCAAGAAGTGTTTGTCAAACAACTGTATTTATCCTAAACATTCGAACACCTTAACCCATAAAGTGCTGAATTTCTAAAAAACAAGCCTTCCAGTTGCTGATCGGGACAAATCAGTCCAAGTTTGCTGAAAAAAGCTGACAAAAAGTCCCAGATCAGTCTGCTCCTCTAAGAGTAGTCTGATCTTGGGACTATTTGTTTGCACATTATTTTCCTGTTTGAGAAAATTGATTTTGGTACTCAAAGGGATTATTTATAAACAACACTTGTTCTAAAATTTGAACAAGTATTATTATAACCTAATAAGATTTGTTAAAGGTACTATTTGCATGGTCAGACTGCTTCAGCCAGAGTTCACGCTATTTGCTCCAAGCTATGTCCAAATACTTAAGGTAATTTTTATATATATTTTTTTTAATTTTTATATATATATATGTTTTAACTATCTCATCTTTCTTGGGATTTTGGAGAATTTTGTTGATTCTATATATTTCTTCTTAGACTGGGTAGAAATATTGTATGTATTTATCTAATTACTGGTCTTATCCCTTCTCCCAGCATTCATGACAATTTCTGTCTATCCACTTACTGTAAACTAGGAAATTTTTGGAGGGTTTTATTTTCGCGAAACTTCGCACGTGTGAAGTTTCGTGAAATTAAAACCTTCGCGAATTGGCAAAATCGCTCTGTTGTTTACTGATATATGTATATCATGCCCAAGTCGTGAATTTCTAATGTCGCAAATATGTCTTTTAATGCTATTCGCGAAAAATTCCGAATTTATAGTATCTGCTTAATATACATTTTGGCAGACAACAAAAAGCATGATAAATTACCCAGCAGGCAAAAAGTTAAGAAAGAGCTTTAAATTTTCGAGCATTTACCATAATAAAAAGGGTTTATCTGTAAATATTACTGTAAACTAGGAAATTTTTGGAGGGTTTTATTTTCGCGAAACTTCGCACGTGTGAAGTTTCGTGAAATTAAAACCTTCGCGAATTGGCAAAATCGCTCTGTTGTTTACTGATATATGTATATCATGCCCAAGTCGTGAATTTCTAATGTCGCAAATATGTCTTTTAATGCTATTCGCGAAAAATTCCGAATTTATAGTATCTGCTTAATATACATTTTGGCAGACAACAAAAAGCATGATAAATTACCCAGCAGGCAAAAAGTTAAGAAAGAGCTTTAAATTTTCGAGCATTTACCATAATAAAAAGGGTTTATCTGTAAATAATAAGTACAAGACAACCAGTATAATATGTATATATATGTTTATATATCTATATAATATGTAAATGTTATTAAGTTTCCAAATATATGCAGAGCGTAGCAGATACAGGTTTCAGTAGCTTAATCCATCGTTGTTTCACCTGTGAAATCAAATACTATCATTAATACTATAGTCACATCAATAATAAACAGCTATGGAGCAAATTTTACCAAAAAACAAACAAACAAATGCAGTCATTAAACAAAAACATACAAATCTTAGTTTGCATTTCAATAAACTCTGATTATCATGGGTACATGTTTGAATTTTTACTGCTACTATCCACAATGAATGGGTATGAAAAATGCTTAACTAAATGTCAATAGTATAGTAATCATTCAAACCATTTTAATTACACATAATCTAAACTTTTGTTACTGTGCAACTACTGAGTAACCCTTAAACACTACCCAATATAAATTTTACTCCCCACTACTTCCCAATATAAATTTTAAGTCCTTGGAGATCAAAACATTTGCTATACACATCATCTCATCATTCTCATGTGGACTTATTTGTTCTCATGCATGAAATATTTTCATATGAACAGGTATGGAGTGAGACTGAATTCTTCACATATAATAATAGACCTTGGGCTGCTGTCTGTTCTAAGGCCGTGGTTCTGTTGTTGTTGACTGGTCGTTTATTGCTACTCCCATTGTGGGAGTCTGTAATTGTTCTATGTTTTGGTGTATGTTACTTTTATGTCAATTCTAGTTTTGCAATCATCTTGATGGGGAAAAGAGAGCTGGTTGCTTTGCTTAGTTTGTCTTCCAGGTGCCTCGTGATTGTTGTGTGGCTCTTCCTTGCTGTGACATGGGTTTGCCTGCAGTTTGTGATTGTGGTATTTCCTGAACATACTCACTATTTTTATTTTTGGAGTGGAGTAGTTGGATCCTTTGCTCTGCATCCTGTCTCACCCAGATGGACAGTTGTGTATGGACTAGTGGTCCAGGAGATATGGAGCAAACACAAATTCTATATATATGTGACAGTTGACATAACACTGTGACCTTGACCTTAGAGAGTGACAACTGGTATTTTTCATTTTTATTCAAAAGTTCATAGAATAATCTGTAAGCAAACAATGGAGACCCTGATCAGATGCTGATCTGGGTCTGCACTGTTTGTCAATGTCCCACAAAAAGGATGCTAGGCTTAAATGGGTTAAGGTGTTATGATTTATTTTTCATAACATAGGTACAGATAGGGAAGTTTTATTTGCGTAAAATTTTAATTATTTTCTTACCCATAAATGTAAACATGTATTTTGGGTGCTCAAATGAACCGTCTCATTAAGACGGTTCTTTTGAGTACCCACAACATATGTTTTGGATGAGAAATAAAGAAAATAATTTTCCAATACGCACTCTTATCTGGAGGCCTGATTCAACTTGGGGTTAAGGAGATGTAGTGAGGACAAAAGTTGTAACAGACAGACCCCTCTTGTTCTAACACAGCGGTAATTTTTCTAAAATTTAGAACAGTAGTTGCCTGCGACAAAAACCTAGACAAAAAAGGTCTGGGTCCAAATTGTTTGCAAAGGTTATCTGGACAAACATGTCTGGGTCCAAACTGTTTGCAAAGGTTATCAGTAGACATGCTTTAAGTAGGTAGAGTTTAAGGTCCTTTGCAATTCTGACATTCCATAACATAAATATTTGAGTTAATGACTTATTCATTGATGGACCCCTGCTACTCTACAGAACAGGCAGTGAAGTACATCATGGTGCTCTCTTACAAGGGGAAGCAACTACTAACACATGATTTTTTTATGGTATATTCTACTTAATCTCAGATTCCATATTCAAAGGTAAATACCATTTTGCAAAAATCATGTGTTAACTAGATACACAGATACACACACTACAGTAAAACCTGTCTTAAACAACCCAATTTTTAGCAAACTTCTGTTTGTAAGGGCTTTTTACACCTTTTAACTCTTTGTCCCCTGGGAAATTTTTCATCCTTTTTTGTCGTCTGCAGATTTTTTCAAAATCAACTTTTTCGATAAATTCTTTCAGGAATTCCATCGGGTGTCAAACAGATTGGATCCAGATCAGTCCCGACATTTTGTCAGGCCTGATTTGGATCCAAACTAATTGCAAAAGTTATCAGCAGACGACACTAGGAGATAGTTAATGTCCCTGGAGTGATACTGTGTGTTTTGTTCAAAAACAAGCATCTCTCTAAACCAGAATAAAATGTGCTCAATCAAGACAGATACTTGGCTGAAGAATGGCAAATATGTGTAAACAAGTAACTTTTTGCTATAGGCAGGTTGAAAGCTAAAATATGCCAAATAAACAGCTAGCAGGCAATTCACATGAAAACTTCTAAAAGACAGTAAATATATGTTGTACGAAGCAAATTTTATATGGAGCTTAAACAACACAAGTCTGTTAATTTTTTTTATTACCTTTCTTCAAGTATAACTATTTTTTTAAGAATTTATTCTCAGTGTATAAGCAAGCATATACACAGTGAGATAAATAATTAATCTTGAATTAAGATCTTACATGAGTGCTCATTTTTTATTGAATTTATTAAATGAGTTGGAGAAAAGTGACACATCTGAGGATTGCTGAGCATTTTATCATTTTTCCCAACAAGTTTAATAAATTCAATAATACAGAAGCTATAAAACTACTTCAAAATGGCATTTTTGGTGTGAAAATGCTAAGATTTTGCCAAAATCTAGTGGTTTATCAATTTTCATGCATTGTATTATGTCACTTTCAGACGGAACCGTCTTATGATAAAGTCTTTTCAGCAACTTGCTGCAAGCAGTAAATGTTTTTAGAAAGAGCAAGGTGACAACAACTATAGTGGGAAAAAAACTTAAACTTGATCCCTGGTAGACCTAGACCATCTTGGATGCTGAAGGCAGGTTTCTCAATTAAGCAAATCAATTCAGCCTCCTATACATGTATATCAAGCCAGGCTCCAGGGGGAGCTACTTACTTTTAGAATGTCTGCCGCCCCTTGATTTGTTACTTGCTGTTGATTCTGTTTTGCGTAGTGGATGACCTGGGGAGTTGGAGTTTCTCCTTGACGATGTCCTTGACCCTGCTTTTAACCTTCCAACAGTCAAGGTCACTTTCCCCATTAAAGTCTGTATGAAAAATGCAAAATATATACATTTGTATTTCTAATCTAAATTCAAAGGCTACAAAATTCGTAAATGAATGCGAAATTTCGATTTTTAAGATTACTTCATAATTTTATGCTTATAAAAATTTGGTTTTAGCTAAATGCAAAATTTAGATTTTTATGCTTATACAAAATTTTGAAATGAGCTAAATGCAAAATTTAGATTTTTATGCTTATACAAAATTTTGCCTTAGCCAAATGCAAAATTTAGAATTTTATGCTTACGCCACAAAATTTAGATTTCTTGGCTAAATGCAAAATTTAGACTTCTAAATTAAATGCATTTTTTTTCTGACCTATACACAAATTTTAAATTGATGTGAAGATAAGGTGGTTGAACCTACTTTGAGCACTGATGCTGCATATTCCTGAGTAGCATTCCTCATGTCTTCACCGTTCACCGCTAGAATCTGATCACCTTGCATAAGACGTCCGTCAGCTTCGGACGCGCCACCCTTCACAATATCTGATATGTATACACCAACGTCATTGCGCTTTCCCACAATACTTAGTCCTAAGCCTTTGCCGGGCTTTTTAATGAGTTCGACAGTGAAAATATCATAGATATCCTCCTCCTTAACGTGACTGTCGTCTCTGAACACAAGCATCCGCACCGTAGACGGAGTCTGCCGAAGAACTTGGATGGCGTAATCGTGGGTGGACTCCCGCAAATTTTCTCCATTTACCTATAAGAAACAAGTTAGGCAGTGACAGGGAAGTCTGAGTAAAATTGAAGGACTTTTTTTCAAGGACTTCTCAAGACTATTTTACATTTTCAAGGACTAAAAAAATAGGTAAAATACTGATTGAAGTGTTAAAATTCTTCTTCAAAAATGCTAGACTGAGATACTGGAGAAATTACTACTAGAAAATGAGTATAAAATTGTCTTGCCTTTATTTGGTGGCAAAACAATTTTATATTGATTTAGATCTCTATCAACAGTGTTAAGTTCTAGAGAAAATAGAATAATTTTAAGGACTTTTCCAGGCTTTTGAGTGATTTTCCATTACTTTTCAAGGCAGGTTTAATTTTCAAGGACATTTCAAGAAAGCCCACTAAATTCAAGTACTTTTCAAGCCTGTGCCAACCCTGCAGTGAGTGACAGAATAAACAAAATGACCTTTGTATGCAGCAAAGATTCAATCAGCCTGGGCATGTGTCCAATCTGATCAGATTGATTGAATTAAGGCTTAAAGTCCCAGTCAACAATATTTTGGTCATGTCAGACTCCTCCCAGAAAAAAGAATGAGATTAATTTTGTTTTGTTTTGATTCTTTACATCCATGTTGGGACAGGTCTTCCTGGGTTGAACCAAGAAGCAGATAAAGTGTCATGCTCAAGGACACAACACAGTGACTCCACCTATGTAGGGATTTGAACTAGCAACCTTTTGATTCCCAGTCTAATGCTCTATAAACTGAGCAACTGTGCTCCCCATGAGATGGACTAAAAGGCTCCAACTGGCACCCAAAATTGCATCGAATGAAGCAAATTTTATCCTGCAAACATGCCAACATGATGGGACCATTTCTCTGAAAGCTGCAGCAGAGAGCGCACCATTTTACCACCCACAGCCTGATCACAGAGTCTTTGCTGTCCACATTTTGAACTATGGTGCAGTCCCTACACACCTTCTTATAACACAGGTGTGGATATAACAACGTCATGTTATGGCTCCCATTTTTTTTACCATGGAATGTAACAATAGGAAAATGACCATCAAATGGAAAATAACCTATAATTTCCTTGTAAAATTGTCCCTTTATAACATGGTTCACATAGACACCAAACATAGTGAACTGCACTGCACTACCCATCTAGTGTACAGCGAAGGCTCTGACCCGATTCAGTTGATGCCAATGCTGATCTGAATCTTCACAGGGCACAGAGTTCATTTGGGCCTTGTCGCAAGAAAACCTGTCTTCGGGGGGTTGTGAACAACATAGGAGCAGACCAGCCTGCGCATCCACGCAGTCTAATCAGCGCCTTTGTTATTCACTTTTTGGAAAGTATCATATCTAGATTTGCTACGAGCCAAATTTTAATTTTCCAGCTAGTCTCTGTAGCTGAGCAGGCTGGTTTGAATACCACTTTATCCGAAACAACGAAGCCAGGTTTTGTCGCCTTGTGGCCCATTTGTGTGCCACAGATTCACATACAGTGGACTCCCTTTATAAAGCTATGTTTTGGGTCCATAGAAATGGACTGTGTTATAAGTAGAACATGTTATAAGGGACAATTTTAAAAAAGGAATTATATGAAAATGACCAAAGTTTGCTAAAATGATATTTACCTCTAAAACTTGATCACCTGCCATTAATCGGCGGTCCCTAAAAGCTGCACCATCCTCGTACACCTCATGAATAATGATTGCTCCCTGAAAATGAAAGAATAAGTTTAGAACAAAAATGCAAGACAAGGGGGGCATGCTGCCCCTGCAAGGCTCACTAGAATTCTTAGCCCTGGCCTGGAGGTTAAAAAACTTGAGAATGAACTCAAGTTTTATGATATCCAGACCTGGAGGCACTTTTGTTAAGCATAGTGGAATCATTTTTGCAATATATTGAATTTAAGTAACATGAAGTATCGTAGATCTGCTTGATATATTATTTTGAATCTGGACCAAAGGAGATGCTGTGTAAAGAGTCCTATTTTTACCTCTGATGGCCATTGTGTTCAGCAGAGCAGAACCAGTTGGCCAATCTTATAAGAAACTCTGTGTGAAATTATTTGGAATTTTGACCAGTTGTCGTTTAAAGGTTTTTCTTATCTATAGCTCTGGTGGCCATCTTGTTAGGCGGAGCAGAACCATTAAGGCAATTTTAGTAGAGGGCCTAAGGAGGAACATTTGTGTGAGATTATTTTAAATTTCTAAAGTGGTTTAGTAGGAGATTTAAGAATATAAGAATCTATTATGAGTATGAGGGTGGGATAGAAAAATCTGTCCCGAGGAACACCGATTGACATCAGGAGGCTTGCCGAGTGATGACAATCGGTGATCGCGAGGGATGGATTTCTCTATCCCATCCTCACATGTACAACCCACTGAAGACTAGTCACAAAAGCTCATCTTGAGCCTATGACTCAGGTGAGCTAAAAAGCAAGCTGTTTCTAAAATTCTGGGCTGAACTACACCTATCTTATAGTCACGTTACAGTAATATGATTAATGGGTGAAAATTGAATACTTATAAAATTCTGATCTTTAAAAAATGCATTTGTGTTGATGCTCTAAATCCCAGTCAGCACTTTTTCAGTCATGTTGAGACGTTTTTCTGTCTTCCTGAATTGTATCAGTACTAAGCAGAGGATATGGTGTCTTGCTCAAGGACACAACACAGTGACTCCGGTGAGTCTTGAACTAGCCATCCTTTGAACCCAAGTCAAACACACTACCACTGAGCACTCATTTTCAAAAATCTAAAACTTCAAACTCACTGTAAGCCAACAAAGTATAATTTCAAGTTTAAATGAATTTAGATAAGTTATAACTAAATCAAAAAGCTATTAAAATCTGCATAAAACCTCAAAACCCTGAATTCTGGAATAATCCTGAAAATTTTCACCCATGTAAAATACTGTTCTGAGGATCCATTTTTCTCATTTTCGCACAAAATTAGAGATAAAATGCTACAACTTACCAACAAAGTATCAGCACCCCCTACAATACTCAGACCAAGACCTGTTCTCCCCTTCTCTATAAGAATGGATGTTTCCTGTCCAGGAACTATTGGACAGGTCAGAGGATCATGTGACCCTTCTTCGGACATTTGATTGGCTGAAGAATCAATGGCATCTGTGGAAGACTCCCCTGCAGAAAGATGAAACAATAAATCATCAACATGTTACATGTATATCACAAACTATACCATTTGAGTTGCAACATGAGATTTCCAACAATGTGGTATTTGCCACCAGCAAAGGCTCAGACCAGCCTGCGCATACGCGCAGTCTGATCAGAGCCTTTGTAGTTGCTTCAATATTCTATCACTCTAAGGCTACTGGCTGAACATCATTTGGAGTTTCTAAGCTAAAAAGTAGGCTGCACAGGCTCGTCTGAGTCTACACTTGTCAAAATGCCACATTGTTGGAAATCACAAGTCACAGCTCATTTATCATCAATGAACTAATTTTAGTGAATCTAGCAACATACTAGAAGGGTGGTTTGTCCATTAAGTTAGGTTTGACATTAGCCCTTATCATTCTGGCCACCAATAAACAGTTACTTTGGAAAACAGTGAAAACCCAGATGATAAGGCGGCATTTCATCAGAGTCTGAACTGTTTGCTAAGTTAAAAACAATCTTCAGGGACAGAAGCACATCATTTTGTAGAAATTTGGACAAGCAACCCCTTAAAATACAAATTGGACAATTCCATACTTATAGCATCAATTTATAATCTACAAGAATGATAAGGAATAATAAGTCATCAGGAAAAATCTGAAAATATCACCCCTGCAATCCTATACATTTAAATATAAATGAGCCAGTTCATGAGCATTTGGTAATTAACTGGTATCAGCAGTAAAGTTTCAAACAAGCCTGCACATATGCACAGTCTTGGTAGAACCTTTACTGAACGTACATGCAAAGCAAGGATATAGATGAAGGCTCAGACAAATCTTTATGGCTCTAGATCCACTAGGTAGCTATGTATACATGTTTATGCATTCTGATAAGTTGTAAAATCTTTACAAAATGCTGCTTTTTTATGCTGCGGCTTATATCTCTTTGAATTGCATGTCACTGGTAATGCATAATTTGGAATGTACTTTTATTCTCAGTAATTAATGTATCTATTTGCATGCTGGGTAATTTTGCATACTTTATTGTCATCTGTTAATTGTTTTTTCAAAATTAACCTTTTAAAATAATTATTTCACGGACACTATCAGAGTGATACACAGTTTGGATTCAGATCAGGACTGACATTCTGTCAGTCCTGATCGGGATCCAAACTGTTTGCAAAGGTTACCAGCAGATGACAAGTCGCCACTAGCAAGAAAAGATTTAATGTTTCTCTTTTAGATTAAAAATATCTCAGTGAATGCCTAATTTGGAACGTACTTTTATATTCTATAATTAGTGCAATTGAACATGAAAATGACAAATTACATATGTATGATTTTTTCTTATTTTACATACTGGTTAATTAATTAGATTCTTCGTAGCATGTACCACCGTAGATGTTCTAAAATTTCGAACACTAGTTGCCTGCCTAAAAGGCCTTGACAAACAGTGCAGATCCAGATCAGACTGCTTCTAAAGAAGCAGTCTGATCAGAATCTTCCCTGTTTGCTATTCTGACTTCCAGCTCTAATAACCAACATTTTATTTGAGAACAGAAAGAAAAAAGTGTTCGAAATTTTAGATCATTTACTATACTATTTTAAAAGCACAAAAATGAGAGATCACTTTATATCATTTTACTGCTAGCACTTCAACTTTTTGCATGCTGGGTAATTTTGCATACAGTAAAACCTGTGTAAAATGGCCACTCTCAAAAAGACCAAAAATTGGTTTAAGACCAATTATCACTTAATGCAGGTCAAAAGTATTGCAGAAGGGGAGCATTCTGCAATACTTTCGACCTTGATTAAGCTACCATTTGTCATTAAGATCTTTGTTTAGTCTATTTTTGAGTGGCCGTTTACACAGGTTTTACTGTACTTTTACCCGTCTTGTGCAGATATTTTTTGAAATAATTTTTTGAAACAAAGTCTTCAAGGATCAGCATCAATGTCAAACATTTTGTAAAGGTAATCAGCAGGAGACAAGAGTTGCCATTAGTGGGGAGAAAGGTTTCTATTCCGACAAGAATCTATTCTTCTGTCATATGAGCCCTAAATGGGATTTAGATAGGCACCAGATATTTACAGAATAATGCACCAGTCATTTGTATCCACTGCTCCCCCACATACGAGGATGGGTGGGGATAGTGACTTTTCACTTTTCAGAGCCCTGTAATAAGCCCCAACCTGTGGAGACACCCGCCTTACCCTACAGAAAATCTCACCGGGTTAAGTGTCCCAATGTTATAACCCCCGCACTGCGGGGACAATCAAAAGTACTTGCACTGCATCGTAGCCCGGCTATTCCACTCGTAGGTGGGGGGGCCATGGATACAAATGACTGGTGCATAAATCCATTATATAAAGCAGAATGGACTTTCTGATCCTTATCAATTGGACAAGTCCATTTCTAATTTTAGGGTTGTTAGGTGTTTTGTATAGTTCAGAGAGTGCATAACTGTTTTCAACCTTTATTGAAAACAGTGTAGATCGAGATTTACACCAGTGCACATTCAGATTTGCTGGCTTCTGAAACTTCCAAGATGTTGTCATGGAGAAAAATGATAGAGAATTGAGCCGCGACATGTGATTTCCATCAATGTGGTATTTTTATAAGTGTAGACTCAGACGAGCCTGCGCAGTCTCCTTTTAAGGTTAGAAACTCCAAATGCTGTTTGGTCTGTACCTTAACAGTCATAGAGTTTCCAAGTGACTTGCAAAGGATCTGATCAGACTGTGCGTATGCGCAGGCTGATCTGAGGCTTTGCAGGTCGCACATACCACATTGTTGGAAATTTCATGTCGCGGCTCAAATATCATCATTTTTGCTGAATAAGTGTCTATTTTAAAGTTATTGTTGAGATAGGTTACAATAGCAATATGTCTTGTTTCAAGAGTTGGCTGAGAGACTATATTAATATTTATCAGACACCGCAACCAAGTAAGAACCTAAGGTTAACAGAATAAGTGTGCTTCAAATTAATTAACTCTTTTACACGCTAGTAAAAGCCAAAATTTGTCTGCTGATAACCCTTGCAAACAGTTTGGACCCAGATCAGGCCCAACATTTTGTCGATCCTGATCTGGATCCAAACTGTTTGACACTGTTGGTATTCAAGAAAATGCTCTCTGAAAAAGTTAACATTGAAAAAAATCAGTAGGCAACAGAAAAGCGTGCAAATTACCATGCAAAGAGTTAATCAGCAAAAAAAAAAGTTCTGCAACCTATGAGATATTTCTCAATTTAATTACACAGTGTAATAGAGTGCCAAAGCTGTCTAGTGTCAGGCAATAATAGATGAATGTTGGATGACTACTGCCAAATATAATGTTCCTAGTGTCAGCCTGGAGATTAACGGACAACCATCATGCTTGATCATGATGGCCAACCATAAGGTGGCTTAATCAAGGTTCCCACAGAAATTCAAAAACACAATTCCATGATTTTTCCATGATCAATAATGCAATTTCCATGAATATTTAATACATGGCCTCCAACCTCCGCTTTTAGCGGCATCTTCACCACGCTGAGCATAAATGCAGATTGCAGCAACAATAAAGTAGATTGCTTGTAGAAATATGCATTCTGAAATAATTAAATCTTGAAGCCACCAGTAGCCAGAAAACTAGCTGTCAGACAAACAAAACTGGTGGTTTTGTCAAATTATTTCATAAAATCCATGATTTTTCAATGATTATTCAGGGGTTTTCAAATTCCATGATTTTTCCACGCATGGAACTTATATTTTTGCTTTTCCAGGTTTTCCATGATTTCCAGAGGTTGTGGGAACCCTGCTTAATTCATGGTATATGGTGTACCTATTGTCAGTCTGACGATTAATGAAAAACCATCATGCTTGCTGAGCCTCATGATAGGCTTTATTTATGGTATATGATGTACCCTAGAGTCAGTCTGAAAATTTATAGACAACCATCATGCTTGGTCATGTTGGCCAACCATAAGGTTGGTTTATTCAGAGTATATGATGTACCTGGAGTCAGTCTGGAGATTACTGGATAACCATCATGCTTGCTGAGCCTCATGTTGGCCAACCATAAGATAGCTTTATTAATGGTATATGATGTACCTTATGTCAGTTTGGAGATTAATGGAAAACCATCATGCTTGCTCAAGATGGCCAACAATATGGAGGCTTTATTCATGGTATATGGTGTACCCTAGAGTCAGTCTGGAGATTAATGGAAAACCATCATGCTTGCTCATGATGGCCAACCATATGGAGGCTTTATTCAAGGTATATGATGTACCTATTGTCAGTCTGGAGATTAATAGATATCCAGCATGCTTGCTCATAATGGCCAACGGTAAGATGGCTTTATTCATGGTACATGATGTACCTAGTCAGTCGGGAGATTAATGGATAACCTTCATGCTTGTTCATGATGGCCAACCATATGGAGGCTTTATTCATGGTATATGATGTACCTATTGTCAGTCTGGAGATTAATGGACAACCATCATGCTTGCTCATGATGGCCAACCATAAGATGGATTTATTCATGGTATATAATGAACATGCAGTCAGTCTGGAGATTAATTGCTCACGAAGGCAAATCATAAGGTGGCTTTATTCATGGTATATGATGTACCTAATGTCAGTTTAGAGATTAATAGATAACTATCATCCTTGCTTATGATGGCTAACAATAAGGTGGCTCAATTCATGATATATGATGTACCTATTGATGTTGTATTTATCCTATTTATAAGTTTTATAATGCCAAAATCATATTCTCAGTTGAGTTGAGCATGAAAAATGTCCGAAGGCTTGTTTGCCAAGCAAGTTTAGACCTTATATATTTTGGACAATTTTTGAAGGTTACTGTGATTGCTGACCTTGATCTAATTTTTATATATCTACTTACCTGGAATATTTGCAAGAGTTATCTGCCCTTGCCCAGGAGGTATATTATCTGAAACATTTTCTATATGGCACTTCCGTACTTTTAACCTCACACTACCCTGGCTATTTCTTAAAATCTCTATGGCCTGAAATAGTAATAACAAAATATTTTAAAGAAATTCAAGGTCACATCAACTGTTTTTTTGTACGCTTTCTGACCAGTAGACAGACAAACACAATCCTGTTGTGATTGTAGTAGGAAAAGACACATAAGAGACTTAATACACCATGTCTCAAACCTATCCTCAAAAAGAAGAGGTTCACTCGCAGCAGTTAAATAAACTCAGGATGAAGTAAAGTCAGAAGAGGTGACTTTATCATATGACGACGCGTCTCGGAGTGAAATAACACCATGCATTAAAATCGATAAACCACTAGTGGTTTACAGAATTTTGGGAAACATATTGAAATATTGTTTTTAACGTCATGCTAAACCCTAACGTTTTCCCCCCAAAAAGGATTTCAAAATAATTTTAATGTCATGAGATAAATATAATCTAACATTCACACTCCAGTATTATTGAATTTATTAAACTTGTTGTGAAAAAGAGATAAAATGCTTGGCAATCTAGCATTTTATCCATTTTCCCCAACTTGTTTATTAAATTCAATAAAACATGAGCACTCATGTAAGATCCTCTATGTTAGAGTGCAAAAACACAGAAAAAGCATGTGCAAACAAAATAGTCTCAGATCAGTTTGCTCCTTGAAGAGTTGTCTGATCAGGGAATAGTTGTTGCTGTGTTTGTATTTCACATCCCACCATCAGCTGTGGTCATATGGAGACGGGGTCTCACCTTAAAGTCTCATCCAACAGACTGGTGAAGCCGGGTATCCAGCCTGGGACCCTTTGGTTTACAAGGCAAGTGGTTTATTTTAAGTGGATGCCGGTCAAAATTTTATAAAATCTTGTATTTCTGTTCCTGAAGACTGGTTTTATCTTAGCAAACAGTGCATACCCTACTGAAATGCTTTTCAAGCATAATTTTATCTGAGTCTTCACTCTTTTCCAAAGTGCCTGTTTACCGGTATCCAGAATGTAAAGGTTTAAACACAATACAGTAAAACCTATCTTAGACGGCCACTTAGAAATAGACAAAACAAAGGTCCTAATGGAAAATGGTAGCTTACTGAAGGTCGAAAGTATTGCAGAATGCTCCCTTTGGAGCATTCTGCAATACTTTTGTCCTGCATTTAGCGATAATTGGTATTGAAAACCAATTTTTGGTGTTATTTTTTGGGTGGCCGCTTAAGACAGGTTTTACAGTATACAGTACCTTTTCATAATGTACATCTATGAGGTTCTTATCTTGCACTTCTAGGATCTGGTCCCCGACTGTTAACTGTCCGTCCTTGTCTGCCACGCCTCCGACTGTAATACTTCTCACATATATACCTTGTCTCCCTTCCCTGGCCTCCTCCACTATAGCAAACCCTAGACCTGATGGTCCCTGAAACATTACAATTACAGTGGGGGTTCCAGAGGGGGTTCAGGGGGTTCGCTTGAACCACACTACGGGCCCCCCTTTTTAAATACCCTATGAAAAAAAAAAATTTGGTCTCAGTGAGACAAAATATTTCATTTTCATTGGATATTTAAGAAAAATGAGCAAAAATCAGCAAAGTGAGCCCCCACACCTTTATACATACAAAATCCCTTTCTGAAAATCCTGGGTCCTCCCCTCAATTATTACATAGTACATACTTTTCTAAAATTTCAAACACTATTCTCATTCTGTTCTAAAATATAATGTTGGTTTTCAAAGCTGAAATTCACAAAAATTGTTGACAGAATTGCTAGGGAAGAAATTTGATCCAAGCAGACTGTTCTGGGTCTGCACTGTTTGTCTAGGCCTTTTTGGCAGGCAACTAGGGTTCGAAATTTCATATTTATTTGTTTGAATGTTTTAAACAGTCAGCAATTTTTCAGTCATACATGTTGGGATGATTTCCTGTCTTCCTGGGCTGAACCACTACATAGCAGAGGATTAAGTATCTTTCTCAACACAACACAGCGACTACGGCAGCAGTGAGTCTAGAACTAGCCACCCTTCGATCCCCAGTCTAACCTTCTACTATTTCATTTACCTTAAATTGCCTATCATCTTGATAGAGAAAGTGAGAGCTGGTTGCTTTACTTTGACATGGGTGAAAGTTCAAAATTTCGCAAATCCTGAACTTTAGAAATTCAGATCTCAAAACTTGCATTATGCCTATAAACTATCAGCAATTTTCAGTTTAAAAGGTTGATTGTTTTAAGAGAAAGTGAAAGTAAATGAGAGATTCTATAATACTCTGCTAAATTCAGCGTTTTGAGGCTGACTTTCTATGGAAAGTCAGCCTCAAAATCCTGAATTCAGGTATAACCCTTAAAACTCACCCATGCTTTGTTTATCTTCCCGGTGTCTTTTGACTGTTATTGCTCTGCGGTTCCTCCTCAACGGCCATGGGTTGGTCTGCAGTGTGTGAATGTGGTATTTCCTGATCATAACCACTTGCTTTTTTTGGTAAAAGTATCTACTATTCTGTCCTATTCAACACTCAGGTCAGCAGTCATAATGGGTACTTTAGAATTTTATCACACGGTTTTATCGTGACATTATTATATGGTTGCCTTGCCAAAATATCTGCATCTGCATTGCAATAAACTGTGCCTAATTTCAAATCAATGAGGTATACAACCCCAGAATGAATTTTAAAACTTATGACGAGCATGATTTCTGTCCATATGAACTGATAACAGAATGAGCAAGTCTTAATGCTCCTACAGATGCTCACCTGGGTAAAGTCATTCAAAAAGTCTTTTTGTTGTGATTTCAAACTTTGGACATGATGCATCGATAAGTTAGGGATCTTTCATGCAAACCAAACATCTGTGTGTCTTGATCCATATCAGAACTAAGGGCGAGGTTGGTGCTGTTTAACATGTTTAAGCCCTCCAGTGTTTTTTTTTTGCTGACCATTCCAAGGCAGTGCTTCTTTTGTGGATACTTTGTATTATTTATGTTTAATGTTTGTCTTTGTCATGCTGTCTTGTCTGTTACCTGCAGCCTTGTGATCACCAACTGGGAAGGGGCTGACCTCTTGGCTCTCTTGTGTGTTGTGTTTTCTTGTGTTTTTGTCACTTTCCAATATGACATCCCAGGTCAGGTGTGGTACTTGATTGTATCCATTCCTGATCTTTGCCATCCCCTTTACTTTTACTATGATATATTTTTACCTTTTGCAAGTTAATCACTTGTATCACATCATGTATGGAAGTAAGAGAAGTAAGGACCGCCTTCTCCTCTGAGGGGGTGGGGCTGATTGTAGCTGGCTCCGGGTGGGGCCGGGAATGTGATTGAGCACTTTCACCTCTCTCAGCCTGCAATAAATAAAATATTTAAACAGTTAATGGTATGTGATGTGTCTACAACTGTTGTATCACATCATGAAGCAAGAGAAGAAAGGACCACCTTCTCCTCTGAGGGGGTGGGACTGATTGTAGCTGGCTCCGGGTGGGGCGGGGAATGTGATTGAGCACTTTCACCTCTCTCAGCCTGAACAAATAAAATATTTAAACAGTTAACTCTTTGTCTCCTGGGAATTGCATGCTTTTTGTCATCTGCTGATATTCATTCAAAATCAACTTTTTTGAAAAATCTTTTCACGTTTCGTTGGGCCTGATCTGGGGTCAAACTGTTTGCAAAAGTTATCAGCAGACCACACTGGGAGATAAAAGGTTGATGGCATGTACTATATCTACAACTGCTGGTTAAAAAAATCATGACAATTTGCCAATAAGGAAAAGATTATTTCATCATCATACCCTTTTCAATGTAATTTTCCATAAAGCCACATACAATAAAGTCAGGATGGTCCATTGTATATACTGAGGGGTCATAGGTTATAATTTCCAGAAAATATTGTATTTTTGTTTTGTTTTCTCTGAAAATAGGATTATTCTCAGCAAACAGTGTAGACCCTGACGAAATGTAGCAATATGTCTGATGGCAACAGTTTCAATCTCTGATATTTCATATCAAATACAGTAAAACCTGTGTAAAACGGCCACTCTCAAAAAGACCGAAAATTGGTTTTCATGACAAATAATTGCTTAATGGTGGTCAAAAGTGTTGCAGAATGCTCCAAGGGGAGCATTCTGCAATACTTTCGACCTTCATTAAGCTACCATTTGTCATTAAGATCTTTGTTTTGTCTATTTTTGAGTGGCTGTTTGACACAGGTTTTACTGTACTCATAAATGTTCAATGATGAAACTATGGGATCCAGTACTAGATATAAACTTTTTGTGAAACAAAATTGCTTTATATGGTTGTAAAACATGTTGTTGTGAGTTAAGATACTACAGGCCCTGATACCTTCTAGCTCTTTTCAATACTGTCTGTTGATGCACTAAAGTTCTCCCAAATTGCAAATAAAATATTCCCATTTTGTAGGAAAATTGATTCAAAAAGCTAAATTATCAAAAAATATGCCACTAGCTTTCATATCACCAGCGATGCTTGCCATATTTATTACTGTGAAACATATAAATGCAAAACATAGCCATAAAAGATCCTTAAATTAACCTGAAAACCTAATTTTCACATGGCAGTCCAGTTTTAATGCTATTTTTGTTGTCTTAGGATGCTGGATGTTTGACAATGGACTACCCAACAAAAATCAACTAAAATTTCACCCTGTTTGGGTGACACCTTGTGAAATTAAAATTTTGTATACCCTTTCTTACAATCTGAAATTTAATTAAGAATCTCTATTTTTCACATTTTGAAATGATACTACAGACTTATTTCCTAATGTTTGGAACTTGCAGTTTTAAAATACCAAATTTTTATTCACAAAATAGCTATCAAGATTAAATGCGTCCTGTTTTGGAACACACATACAGCACAGTACCTTTATAATATGCCTTATTATAACACAATTTCATTATAGCAGAGTCATGCTATGGCTTTGGCTTCCAAATTTTTTAACCATGGACTTTTACAAAGAAATAATATGAAAATGACCATGAAATGAGATGGTCATTTTCCTATAAACCCTTTATAAAATTGTCCCTTTATTACTATAACACGGTCCATTCCTATGGACCTAAAACATAGTATTATAAAGGAATTGCTCTGTAGGTTCGAAAAGTTGAAGGATGAAAAGATGAAGTTATACTGAAGGGATTAGTTGAGCCCGAGGTTTTATGCTGACATTGCTAGTATATGCCCCCAATGGTTACTAAGCTGGAGCTCTGTCATATACGTACCTCCTTTGGGGGATGAATGGGAGAGGTCATCTTTATAGGCTTCACTGCCATCCGGTCAAGATTGTCATCTCTCCTGAAGAAAATTTAACCCATATAAACCGAATGGAATTCCCCATTCTTATCAATTGGACCAGTCAATTTCTGTTTTAAGGGTTGTTGGATAGTATTTATCTCTTTTATTCAAAATTTAAGAGAAAATTCTGTAAACAAACAGTGGAGACTTTGATCAGATGCGGCATTCCAGGGCATATGATCTGGGTTTGCATTGTTTGCGTATGTCCCATAAAAAGGATGTTAGGCTTATACTCTATGCCTGCTGGGTAATTTTTGATGCCGTTGTTGTCGTCTGCTGACTTTTTTCATAATTTTTTTTTTTTTCAAAAATTCTTACAGGAACACTATCAGTGTCAAATGGTTTTGAGTTCAGATCAGGACTGTCAGAACCGTTTCCAAACTGTTTGCAAAGGTTATCAGCAGAAGACAAAAGCTGCAGCCAGCAATGGAAGAGTTAAACTAAACCACTATGTTCATCCTAACAAGCACAGTGACTGTGGTCATGACTTTTTTGTATTTCTAGATCTACACTTTATATTTTAAACAAGAAAAAATGCCAAAAGGCATTATAGCCGGGTTTTTTGGATACATTTCTGAAAAGGATAATTATCAGTACTATCAAAATACCACAAAGGGTTTTGAATTTACAGATGCTAATCTTAAAATAAAAGCACAGTCTAAAATTGCAAAGGGAGATATGTGAAAAAGTCAGCTACAGTTATCTATCTTGTGTGCATTGCACCTATTCATCTGGGTGTACATATCTACCAAGTAATATGAATATTACTGAAAGAGATATTGAATTACAGAAGGAAAAATGTCAAAAGCTAACAATTACAAAGGGAGACAACTGAGAAAGTAAGAACAAGAGTTGTTCGTCTTGTGTGGTACACCTATTCATCTGGGTTTACATCCCTACAAGGTAATATCAAAATATACCTTAGGGTTTTGGAGTTACATGCAAATAAAGAGTATAAGGCCAAAAACTGGTTAGGGAGGTAATTAAGAAAATAAGAAACCAAGAGTTGTCCAACTTGTGCGCAGCTCAACTACTTAGCGGGATCTACATTCTTACCTAGTATTGTCAACATATCTGAAATAGCTTTGGAGTTCAGATGTAAAAATTTCTAAAGTTAAAAAAATGCAAAGGGAGATAATTAAGAAAGTAAGCAAGCTAGAGTTATCCATCTTGTGTACAGTGTGTCTGTTCATGTGGGTCTACATTCCTACAAGGTATCATCCAAATATCTTGAATAGTTTTGGAGTTATAGAGCATACACAAAAATTTGTGAAAAAAATGCAAAGGGAAATAACTAGGAAAGTAAGCAAGCTAGAGTTATGCCACGTGTGTGCAGCGTGCCTGATCATCTGGATCTACATCCCTATAAAGGTCCATCCAAATACCTTGAATAGTTTTGGAGTTATGGAATATACACAGAAATTTGTGAAAAAAAATATAAAAAAATACCTATCTCCAAAAAATGCATTTTCACCAAAAAATTGGGAACCAACTGAAAAGAACATGGCATCACATGAAAGCAGAGACCCTGAAGAAACCATGTGTGAAATTTGAAGCATGCAGGTTGAATACTTTGCGAGAAAATCGAATCTGCAAAAAGGTTAACCAAAACGTTAACCAAGAACGCGCTGCCTGACGCCCGCCGCCCGTCCGGACAACTCTATTTTAATAACCGGATTTTTTCTCCGAAAAACCCGGCTAAAAACATTGTAGGTCCTCATCAACTGACTGTCCTTTGTAAAAGTGTACAACATGCTCCACTTATAATATGGATTCCTATGGACCCCAAACATAGCGTTATAAAGGGCACTGTATATTTCAAGTTTAACCCTTTACTCCATAGGCTATTTAAGGATCATGACATCATTTTCTAATTTTAGACGAAATTGAAAAATTCAAGAAAAATTAAGTTAAGTTTTGAATACTTTTGAAAATATTATGGAAAATGGAGCATTTGCTCCAAAAGAGCAAATGCTCCATTTTCCATAATAGTTTTAAATACATGATATTTCAAAGGCGTCAAAAGGCATTATTATGGAGTTAAGGGTTAAAAGGTCAGCATAGGAAAAGTCAGAGGAAATTTGCCAATGATTTTGAAAGGTCTTGAGACATTTACATTAATATGAAAGCCAGACCAATTTTATCAGGAAAACTTTCCTATATAAAGTACAACCTTTAGTCATAATGCAACATTAGAGTCCAGACAACATGATTAATGACCTGACCGTGGTATTCAACCCTATTACCCATAGGTCCATATAACTCTTTGCATCCTGGGTGATTTTTCATGCTTCTTTTGGTTGTCTGCTGATTTTTTTCAAAATCAACTTATTCAAAACATTATATCAGGAATACCATCTGAGTGTCAAACAGATTGGATCTAGACTAGATCTGATATTTTGGGTCCAAACTGTTTGCAAAAGTTATCAGCAGATGACGATAAAGAGTAAAGCAAAACTTTTTAAGCGTAAAATTGTTATTATTTTCTTACCCATCAGTTCCAAGATATCTTTTGGGTGCTCAACAGAACTTTTTCATTGAGACGATTCTTTTGAGTACCCACAACATATGTGGAGAAATAAGGAAAAGAATTTTCAGATAATCTCTCTTATCTGGAAGCCTTCAAGTTACCAATACCAGTATTCCTCTAGAACTCATTCAGGGCCTTTTCCCTCTATCAACAGGGGCCGAATACAGGCCCCATTCCCAATCCAAAATATCCCTTTTTTTCCCAATTTCCCCCAAAAAAATTCCCAATCTGAAGCTAAAAAAAGAATCTTACCAGGGAGCGAATACAATTGAAAAATAGCCACATAATTGCTGTCTGAGCAGAACTGTAACTTTGACATGCGATAGTAATAAGATATAATATAACTCTTCATATACACATGAATAAAATCATCATGAACATGCACATGTTTAAGTGTTTTTTTTTACTGTTTAACAGTTTACACTTCTAAAAAAATTCCCAAAATATCCCAAAAGCCGCATATTTTTTCCCAATTCAAGCCAGGGGCCTTTTCCCCAAATAGCTGTCATTTAACAATGATTTTTGTCCAATTGTGTGGCTATGGAAGTCTTGCAAAAGCCTTCACTGCTCACCAACACAAAGTAAGGAAGTCAATAGGGGCTAAAACCAAAACTTAGTTCTTGCCACACTTGTTACTGTAAAACATTTATAATTGGCGGCCATTTTTATTTGAGGCTTTTGGCAGTAAAAATAAAAATTGCCAAAATATGAGATGGCAAAATATAGCTTCGAATTTGGTTACACAATAAGCAATAAATGGACATACGAATACATCCTTAGTATGTTGGTAGAATGCATTGTGAAAAAACAACATTTAAATGGTAGAGGAGTATCTTTCTACATAGAGGACATCACGCCTTAAAAGGGAGGGAATATGCCCCCAATGAGGGTCTGGATGGGGGGGGGGGGGGGGGGGGGGGGGGGTCTGGTATTCACTATTCATTAAAAAATTTACACATTATTCATCTCATTAAAATTTTTGGTTATTCATTAAAATTAGACCAATTGTTCATTAAAAGTAAGAGAGATGGCAAAGAAAACTGATTATTCACTATTCATTATTTTTTCTCCAATTCATTATAAAAATAGGTTTATTCATTATTTTTTATGCCCTCATTATTCACTATTCATTATTTTTTTGGCTCATTATTCACTATTCATTATAAAAAAGGGCCATTATTCACTAATCATTATACCCCATCTAGACCCTCCCCAATAGGGACCATATACTTTCCTTAAAGAGTTTTTCATGATACTTTCAGCCTCTAGATAAAAATGTGTGATTAAAATTATTTTACTTATTTCTCAACCAATACATATACCATTTGTTGTGGGTACTCAAAAGAACCTGCTCAATGAGACAGCTCGTTTGAGCACCCAAAACAAATGTTTAAACTGATGGGTAAGAAATAATTTAAAGTTTTATGCTTAAAAATTTCCTTATCTCAACATATGGATTGTTTAGTTACACTAGTTACCATGGTTACCTCAAGAAAATAATAAAATCTGAGTTAATTAATTTTTTAATCCAGTGGGTGTTGTTTAGTAAAACAAAAACCATGGCATTAGAAAACAGTACTATGAGATTTCAAAAGGGGACACAGGCCCCATCTTACTGCCATCTTCAATGTCTGGGATGTTAACAAGATTAAGCTTTCACAACAGACAAATTGGCTGGCTAAGTGTCATATTTGAAAAAATTGTTTGTGACAAAATGACCATTCTAGGAAATGTTGTTTTCAATGAAGTGGTTAAGGAAGTGTCAAAGACCTGACAAGAAAAAATTAAGGGGACAGCAATATTCAAAGTGAGTGAATCAGAGATGCAAGCCCTTATTAGACCATGAAATCTGCGCAAACCTGAACAAAATCAGATGTAAAATAGGAAGTTAATGCAAAAAATTTAAAATGAATACCAGGAAATTAGTTTATCTGTTTACGCATATTCAGTAAAGCCCTAGTTCCAAACAGCATGCTACCACAGCCCAGCCTCTCAGTGACTGAGTTTGTTTGCAACTAACTTAAGACCTCTGCACCATTGCAACTACTTTTCTGCTTCTGATATGATCGCCAACCAGTCGCTGATCAGTCACCGTACGTTCTGCGATAGTTTTTGCATTTAGTCGGTGATTGGTTGGTTACTAGTTTAGATTAATCACCGAACACTCACTTACCGATTGGCGATTTTTTGTAACTAAATGGTGACTGGTCGGGAAATGACTGTCGACTGTTCTACCATCATTTTTAAATAAAAAAAAAATGTTTTGGAAAATATGAAAACATTTCTGTGCAAGTTGTCATGATGACAACACAAGAGATACAGTTGCTTCGCTTACAACAAATCAGAACGCTGAAGTTGTGGTTGTGATGGTTCTGCTGGTACCCTCTAGCTATCAGCATCTGACATATCTGGCTCAGCTTCATCAGGTCTTTGACTCTAGGACAGCTGTGATTCATCATCAGAATCAGGGGTCTGAACTTCAGAAGTAATTTCTTCTGTCTGCTTTGGTGCTGGTGTTTATTTTTGGCCACCTCTACACCCCATGATGTGAACACTTTCAACGCTTGTGGTGAAACCATGTCAGGATGCCGAAATAGCTTTTTCTTGAAGCTGGCACTGCAACTTGTCGGCTACCAGTTGGGGACCAATCGGTCACCAATTAGTTGCTGATCAGTTGCCCAAGATTTCAGAACTGACCAAAGACCTCTTGGAAACCTTGTTGCGATCTTTATAAAACCTAACAGCGACTTCTGCAACCTCCCTGCAATTGTCTTATTTTAGCCCCTGAGAGGTGGCAAGCTCTTTGAGACCGGGGCTTTAGGGCTGTGTGATGTCACACAGCCTAAAATGCCTGCTCTCCATAGCTTTCAACTCTCTATAATACAAACATCTGATACTTTTTTATTTATCATTTGATTTTGATCAGGTTTGCAGCAGATTGAATGGTTTAATAAGGGCTTGCATTTCATATACCTAGCATTTAATTTAGCTGTCCCCTTTAAGACAAAATCATAGGGTCAGTTAAGCAAAAATTTTCAGCGTAAAATGAAGATTATTTTCTTATCCATCAGTTTAAACAATTTGTTTTGGGTACTCAAAAGAACCGTCTCATTGAGACGCTTCTTTTGAGTACCCACAACATATGTTTTGTTTGAGAATTAGGAAAATAATTTTCAATTACGCACTCTTATCTGTGGGCCTTACCTGAGAAGAACAAACTTAACCTCTGAGGTGTTAAGGCCTTTGATTATTGCGGAAGCATTGAGGTGAGATCTACCATATAATACATTGCCATTCACCTGGAATAATAATAAAAAGTACATGTTACTTTAGTCCTATGTATACTAATGAATTCTTCCATCTGGTTTGATACAATGAGCCTGGGATGGTCCATTGTACATATCAATGGATCACAGGTTCAATTTCCAAATAAAGACACAGGTTAAGATAAACAAAAAATATCAGCGTAAAAATGTAAATATTTCCTTACCCATCAATTTTAACATATGTTTTGGGTGCTCAAAAGAACCGTCTCATTGAGACGATTCTTTTGAGTACCCACAACATATGTTTTGGTTGAGAAATAAGAAAATTAAACTTTCGTTAGGCACTCTTAACTAAAGTCCTGTAAAGATGTACGTCAGTTCCTTACCTTAGCAAAAAGCGGAGACCTTCATAAACCACTATATATTTCAGCATTCATCTGGGTCTTCAAATTTTACCAAGGTACAAATGCAAAAAAATGGGGTTTTCCAGTATTAAAACCTAGCCAAAATTTTGCAGCAGATGAGGTTTTCATAATTGAAGACACATTATTGCATAAAATCTGTGCCATGTTAACAGTCATGTTTCAATGGCACAGACACAGACGCATGTATTAATCAACAAGGCCATTCATGTGATGTGGTACCTTAAGTACACTAAGTCTTGTTCTGGGTATCTACATTTTATGTCAGTTGATCAGTTTATAGCATTTATATATGGCTTGGTCCTGGAACATGATTATTAATGAAAACCTCTAACCATCTCTTGACTGTGAAAAGGCAACAAAATATAGGTAGCATACATTTTGTGGATATAGATGATTATATTATTGAATTTATGCAAATATAACTATCAAACATTGCTTTTCAATGAATTAACATTGGCCTTGTCTCTTGGAAGATGTTGAAAACCTTGGGCCATGCCCTAGTTATTAATATCTGCCTTGGGACGTGACAAATGTTAATGCATGAAAAACCATGTTTGATCCCTATAGTGAATAAGATTTGACATTTAATGTGAATCAAATAAGTATGTGTGCAAGTTTAGTCAAAATCCATCCAACTGCAGACAAAAAGCGATGCCGACACTTTTTCATAGAAATATTCCTTGTGACCTTGATAATTATGCTGTTCCAAATAAGTATATGAGCAAGTTTGGTCAATGATCCATCCAATGGTTTATAGTAAGAGAAAAAAGCTATGCTGAGGCCAACAGGATCCACACAAAAAATAATACGTCCCCCACCCTCTGAAACGAGTGGGGGACATAATAAACCACTAGTGAATTTCATTGAATTACATATATTGGTAATTTTATGAAATGAACAGCCATTATGCCCATAACAATGCATTTTATATAACATTTTCATCGCCAAAAACTTCATTTCAAAACAATTTTAGTGGAATATGATACTCGCAGAATTACATGTTTGTGCTCCAGTATTAAAATGCGATAAAATTATAGGCTTGGCAGGCATTGCTCAGCAGATTCTTACATTTAATCTCCTTCCCGCCCCATGTTTAATAAATTCAATGTAAGATCCTTTACAAAAGACAGATGTTACAATAGCTCATTTTTCTTGTGAGCTAAGAAATTATTGATATCTCTGATAAAGTGCTAAAGATTCACAAGTGCAATAAGTTTAATGTATTACTGTCTACTTTACCTCGAGAAGTTCATCTCCGATTTGTATCTGGCCGTCTTGCCCTGCGGCACTGTCTGGCTGGATCCCTGCTACAAACACACTCATTGTGTTTCTGTCCTTGTTTCCAGCGAGGCTGATACCGAGCCCCGTGCTACCACGTCTCAGTTCGACCAGAAGCAGTTCTCCGTTCAGCTCTCCATATCTTCGTTGTATTCTCTCTGAAGAAGAAAGGAAATAGGGAAATATGAAATATCACTCCTCAATAATAATAGGGCCATGATAATTTTCTTATTTCCCAACCAATCATATGTTGTGGGCACTCAATGAGATGGTTCTTTTGAGCACCCAAAACATATGTTAACAAGAAATGTCACAAACACGTGACGAATGCCCCCAAAGGAATTGGTCTAGCATAAGACACATTTGAGGAAAGTTAGCTGTAATATAGCATGAAAAACCTAGAAATGAGGCCAGAATTCAATGTCAAGGTCATAGTGACTCAAAATAGTATGCACAACTCCGCCATCCCAAGAGGTATCACCACCCCAAATTTGGGAATCCTACATCAAATAATATAGGAGATATGCTCTGGACACAATAATTCTTGAAAGCTAGGTCAGAGGTCAAGGTCACAGTGACCCAAAATTGTTTGTGACACTCCGGCATCCCAAGATGAATTTACATACCAAATTTGGAATTCTTATTTCAAAGAATATGGGAGATATGCACCAGTTTCTAGAAACTAGGTCAGAGGTCAAGTTCAAGGTCACAGTGATTTATTTATGGTACGCAACACTTCATCATCCCAAGATGCATCCACACACCAAATTTGAGATTCCTACCTCAAATAATATAAGAGATATGCTCTGGACATGATTATTCTAAAAACTAGGTCAGAGGTCAAGGTCACAGTGACCCGAAAATGGTACATGACACTCTGCTATCCCAAGTTGCATCCACACACCAAATTTGGAATTCCTAACTCAAAGAATATAAGAGATATTCCAGGGACACAATAATTCTTAAAACTAGGTCAGAGGTCACAGAGACCCAAAAATGGTATGTGACACCCCGTCATCCGAAGATGCATTTACACCAAATTTGGAATTCCTATCTCAAAGAATATTGGAGATATGCACCAGACACAATGCAGTTTCTAGAAACTAGGTCAGAGGTCAAGTTCAAGGTCACAGTGACCCAATTATGGTACGCGATACTCTGTCATCCCAAGATGCATCCACACACCGAATTTGAGATTCCTACCTCAAATAATATAAGAGATATGCTCTGGACAAGATTATTCTAAAAACTAGGTCAGAGGTCAAGGTCAAGGTGACCCAAAAATGGCACATGACACTCCGCTATCCCATGACGCATCCACATTCCAAATTTGGAATCCCTAACTCAAAGAATATAAGAGATATGCTCCAGACACAATAATTCTTAAAACTAGGTCAGAGGTCAAGGTCACAGTGACCCAAAAATGGCATGTGACACCCTTTCATCCCAAGATGCATTCACACATCAAAATTGGAATGCCTATCTCAAAGAATATAGGAGATATGCACCAGATTCAATACAGTTTCTAGAAACTAGGTCAGAGATCAAGTTCAAGGTCACAGTGACCCAATTTTGGTATGCGACACTTTGTCATCCCAAGATGCATCCACACACCAAATTTGAGATTCGTACCTCAAATAATATAAGAGATATGCTCCGGACACGATTATTCTAAAAACTAGGTCAGAGGTCAAGGTTAAGGTCACAGTGACCAAAAAATGGTATGCGACACTCCGCCATCCCAAGCTGTATCCACTAACCAAATTTGGAATTCCTACCTCAAAGAATATAGGAGATATGGACCGGACAGGAAAGCGGGACGGACGGACGGACGGACAGTGCGATTACTATATGCCTCCCAAAGTTCCTTTGGGGGCATAAAAATGATGAGTAAGAAAATATTGACACTTTCTCTGTAAATTTTGGGAATTTTGTTTATCTAAACATGTGAAATAACCCGATGAATGGTTCTATTTGGCATGAATGGGTCTACATGCCATTCTACATTCTGACAAACACACAAGGGCACTCAATCATTTACATTATCTGGCACCATGGATCCCATTTCCCCCAATTCTGTTAATTTTTCCACTTAACTAGCTTTTTGTCATTTTTCTGACAGAAGCATTCATTTGGATGGAAGCATCTTTCTAAATATTTAAATCTTTCTGTCAGATTTACATTAATTACCCTTACCATGCTTAAGCCGGATATATCCTCTTTAAAAACAATGTAGATTCTGATTAGCTGGCTTCTAATGAAACCAAGCTAATCAGAAATCACACTTTTCAACTCTGCGTGAAAATAAAAGCTGATGACCAGGAACTCTGCAAGTTTTCGGAGAAGAAAATTGGGGAAGAGTGTGATACATGAAAATATGCAGCATGATAAAAGTTATATTGCACAGAATCATCTTGGATGATACCTGGAGTACCATTGATAGAAATGAGCCACTTTTAGCTTTCAAAATATTTGTCAGATCAGCAAACAGTGATTATAGTTTTAAGACCCGGAGGAGCAGTTATTTTCAGAACTTTGTTTCAACATCTTGACAATCAAGAAAATGAGCGAAAGACTGGGTATACCTATATAATGCTGTTCAAAATAAGTTGCTAGCATTGATGCAAGCTTTTTTATGAAAGCTTATACTTGTAAGGCTTAAAATTTGGATTTCTGTTCTGTTCTGTTCTGTATCTCAGAGAGAGAGAGAGAGGAAAAGGCATTTTGCATTCAAAATCATTTTGAATGCAAAATGCCTTTTCCTCTCTCTCTTTGATATAAGAGTGTTATCATGCCTGGCGGAAGCCTTCAACTTCTTGGAAGCGAGTTTTTTGTTCCACACTACATATAGTTCTCATTTTATCTGCAATATCCAGCATATCATGGGTTCTCACTGTTTGTTCAGGCCCCTAGGTTATAAAAATTTTCTCATGTTCAACTCAGCTGAGCATAAAATTTCAATTGCTCATAAAAACTAAACTGCTAAAAAATAAAGACTGTAATTGGTTTTAAACTCTCAGATGTTGTTTTCATCATGCTGATATATGTTAAAATGCCAACAATTGTTGGCATTTTAACATTTATGAGCAGGATAAATATCACACTCAGTTGAGTTGAGCATGAAAAAAGCTTTATAATGTTTAAATTGTGTTCTTGTCACTTTCCCATGTGGTATCCTGGGCCAGGTGTGGTACTTGATTGTATTGATTCCTATCTTTGCTGCCTTTCTTACTTATAACCTCAGAGCCAGGTCTTTTTGTGAATTGAGTCTTCTGACAGTGTAAAACTTGCAAATAGCCTCATAATGAAGAAGTGTCCAGACATTTAGGGTAAACACTGATAGACGGTGTGATCTTAAAGACATATATATGACTTGGCTGAGAAATAAGTCTGACGCCTTACTTGAGTTTGACATGACATCATGAGTTTAGTTACCATATTTCTGACATAAATGCCAATTTTTATGTTTCTCGTATCTTTCCTGTGCATATATTTATTATTGGTCTGAGAATGTGGCATATAGTGAGTGTACTGAAATATTACAATCCAAATTAAGGCCAAGTCGTACGTTCATAATAATAAGTCCAAGCATTGGCCCCATTCTCATTGAAAGGTGATATGTACAGGGTCTAACATGAGGGCTCATCTTTTATTGAATTCATTAAATCACAGGAGCTTGAAGTTGGGTCCTTATATCACCTTTATAGCCTCAAAACCAAAAGCTCACAATGTCATTACGTAGTACGTAATGACATTGTGAGCTTTTGGTTGTGAGGCTATAGAGTACGCATCAACATCGTGAGCTTTTGGTTTTAAGGTTATAGAGTACGTATTGACATTGTGAGCTTTTGGTTTTGAGGCTATAGACCAACATTCAAGCTCCTGTGATTAAACAAGATGAGGAAGAGAGATGAATTGCGATATCTAGTGCATCATGCCCGGTTGTCTGTAGTCTTGAGGAGTAAATATCATTTGTTTGTCTTCACCAGCTTAAGGTCTTCTCTAGAAATACTATTTCTTGCCAATCAAACATGTCTCTATGTTAAGAAGTAGTAGTAACGATATCAACGGATCAGACTCTCCTATCTGTCACAGTGTAAAAATCAATCATTTTTAAATATATATTTCTCCAAAATGTGCCTCATTTTTACTGAAGTATTTTACTTTGACATTCAAGTGTCCGATTCAAATGTTTGTTGAATTAAATAAAATCAAAAAATATGTTAAGATAATAAACATCCGCAAAACTTTTGTACACAGCGGACATTGATTTTCTAATCTGACCATGTGAGGTTACCCCAATTTAAATATTTATTATAAATTATCCAATAAAACAAATGCAAATTTTCTTGATCACAATCACAGAGGATAAATATAGAAATGAGTTTATAAGAAGTCCGAATATTTTCAGCCACTCAGAAGGACAGAAGAAAGCTCCATTTTCTAGTATAACAATTATCATATGATGTCACGTCTGAGAGTGAAATAACGCCAAGCATTTAAATTGATAAACCACTAGTGGTTTACAGATTTTAGGGAAACGTTATGAAATGATGCTTTTATCGTCACACATATGGCAAAACCCTAACGTTTTGACGCCTAAATATGATTTCAAAATAATTTTAATGTCATATGATAAATAGAATCTAACATTCATGCTCTTGTATTATTGAATTTATTAAACTTGTTGCGAAAAAGAGATAAAATGCACGGCAAGCCTCACATTTTATCTCTTTTACCCAAATTGTTTAATAAATTCAATAAAACATGAGCACTCATGTAAGATCCTCTATTTCTAGCAGTCACCTATATAGATGTGAAACAGTTTGACGTTCCAAGACTTTAGTTAAGAGCGCGTAACGAAAATTTAATTTTCTTATTTCTAAACCAAAACATATGTTGTGGGTACTCAAAAGAACCGTCTCAATGAGACGGTTCTTTTGAGCACCCAAAACATATGTTAAAATTGATGGGTAAGAAAATATTTACAATTTTAGGCTGAATTTTTGTTTATCTAACCCTGTGACATTCGATTTCAAACTGTAGACACTTGATAGATGAAATGACAGGATATATGGCTATTAGTCTGGAAACCTGCAAATTTACCATATCAATTCCAATAAATATACCCCCTTATTTAATCAATGCAATGATTAGTTTGTTGGTTTGCTAGGGTTAATTACACCTACTTATCCCGATATAAAAAAGTTGTATGCTCTTAACTACATCTGCTGCACCCCAAACTAGATTTTATCATGGAAACAAACAAATATTATGAAACCTGACCCTGGGGTATGGAACCTGACTAGAATAGCATTTTTTTAAAAAACTGTCCTAGGTTTTATACTCTAGCCCCACCCTGGGTCTAATGCCAGTGCTATTAGAGAGGACTGAAGAGGAATTACTACATTATATGAAGTAAAACGAAATTGACCTTGGCAAGGGTAACAACCTACGTCATAGCATTGATGTTTTAAACACGTAGTGCGGCGCCATCTTTGATTTACAAGGTCAGTTTTCCCCTTCGTAAAATTAAACAAATGAGTGTCTGTACAAACAAAGCAGTGCAGGCGGTGCCTAACATCACACTTGAACAGAATATATAACGGCCACGCCCCGATATGCCGTTGCCTTTGTAATCATTCACCCACAAGAATCGAAGCGGGAGACACGAGGATAATTTTAGCAGTCACCCACTTCGATTTTTGTGGGTGAATGTTTACAAAGGCAACGGCATTTCTGGACGTGACCATTGTATATTCTGTTCAAGTGTGATGTTAGGCACCGCCTGCACTGCTTAGTTTTGACAGACACTAATTTGTACGACATTTACGAAGGGAAAAACTAACCTTGCAAATCAAAGATGGCGTCATACTACGTGTTTACAACACCCACGCTATGACGTAGGTTGTTACCCCTGTTGGAGACTGAATATCCGTCTACTCGGGGCAGGGACCCTAGAGTCTGGAGTCATGATGTAAATGCTAACCCTCCAGGGTATAACTATGGTTCAAATAAAATATGAGTGATTTCTGATATGCGTTTACTGAGATCTGAAGAAATTTTAACCAAAAACTTTGTCATAACAGTAATACGAACAAACATACAAACGGACCAACGGAAGACAAAACCTATAATTTACTATAATGCGACGGGGGGGGGGGGGGGGGGGGGGGGGGGGGGGGGGGGGGGGGGGGGGGGGGGGGGGGGGGGAGGGAGGGAAAATTATCCATCATGCAAAGAGTGTCTGAATCAAAATGCAATGCTAAAAGGGAGTTTTTCTCATGTCACTAGTACACATAGTTTACCTGTCTGGCAATATTCATAGCTTACCTTGGAAATACTCATTGCAGCATCACAGCCATTATCATGCTGCTGCAGGCAGACTAGGATTAAATACCAGACATATCCTAATAAATGTCAAGAGGATCACATATACAAATGTATAAACAGGTTGCTTAACTCCTTGCAATTAAGCGCTCTTTTGTGGTCTGATATTTTAACAAAAACTTATGCGGATCCAGAGGGGGGGACAGGGGGTCTGGACCACCCCTGAAAAATCACAAAAATATAGGGTTTCTTAGCAATACTGGTCTGGATCCCCTGAAAATCACAAAGCTTACAAGCCAGCATTCAGTGTTGGGCCACCATCAGCCCGCCAGGCAGGCCGATGATGGCCCGCTTATAGTGGTGTTTATAATCAACTAAAAAAATTTTAAAAAAACTTAAAAAAAAGTTTAACCCCCTCTAAGAAAACTTTCTGGATCCGTGCATGAAAAAGATATTTTTCAAAAAAGTCTTTGACGTATATACCATCAGAGTGTCACAGTTTTGGATCCAGATCAGAAGACATATTTTAGGATCTTTTCTGTGAGTCTAAATGTTTCACAAAGATCATCAGCAGATGACATAAGTGGTCTCCAGCAGGAAAGAAATAAGGAAGGACTAACCATGCATAGTATGCCATAATTACAGATGTTCTAAAAGGTTTAACACTTTCGTTGCCTCAAAAAAACCCTGGGTAAACCCTGTCGTATATGTGAATTCCATGGCTTATGACCGACATTTCATTTGAGGTGTTCATAGAGGATCTTACATCAGTGCTCATGTTTTATTAAATTTATTACAAGACTCAGTTGGGGAAAAGCGATAAAATGCGAGGCTTGCCGAGCATTTTATGGCTTTTTCGCAATGAGTTTGATAAACAGGAGCACGAATGTTAGATTCTATTTATCATATGACGTTTAAATTATTTTGTAATCACATTTTGGCGTGAAAATGTCAAGATTTTGTCATCTTTTGGGCAACAGTATAATGGACATCATTATGTTACGCTACTAATCTGTATAAACCACAAGTGGTTTATCGATTTTATTGCATGGTGTTAAATCACTCCCAGACGTGACGTCATATAATATACTT